>CAWUFW010016208.1:100000-321654 GCA_963921515.1 Calotriton arnoldi | reverse complement strand
AAGTATCCTAAAACTCTTTATTTCCAACCGCGACTTGCCCCATTGAAGTTAACGGCGATTCGCGCCTGTGTATCCACACTGCACGCGTACCCCCGTGGGTCCTTTACTTACCTGCCTTGGGTGGTTTCGTGAGGCCCCAGCACTTCTGAAGGCCCTAGGCCTTGTCTCCTTGCAAAGTCGTTGTTTCTAAGTCTCTTACTTAGTATATGGTCTGTGATACGCCCCTAGGGCCCCAGCCATATTTTGTGCTTAACTTATTGTGAAACGTTGATTTGTGCATATGTTTGTCTTCTAATCTCATAAAGAGATTAGTAGAGAGTTATTTAGAAATAAATACATATATATTTGATATATATACCTGTGTGGTGTCTTTTCATTTGGTGATTCAAGAGATTATATGGTAAAACAAGCTGCTTTACATTCCTCCGAGACTTAGCCTGAAGGCTGCTCTCCACAGCTACCACTAGGATAGCTTTCTTTAAAAGGTTGTCTTAAACCTATCTACCATAAGAGTCGATTTGCCCTGGTGCAAGGTGTCCACTTTAATTAGTGAACAGCATATACCAGGCCAACTTCTCACAATCAGGAACTGTTTTTAATGTTTTTCAAAAATGTATGGAATGATGTGGGATCAAACTTTGTCTTATGGTTTTAATATTTTTCTTCTCTTGTTTCTTTTGCAGGAGGAAAGGAAGGGGCCCATCTATTTGTATTCACGTGCACGGGCAGCCTACCCTTTTCCCTCTTACATCCATCACATCTTTAGTATAGATTCTTCACTTACGGGTAACTGGTATGTGTTGGAGTTACAATGTTTTTCTATCCATGGTGTTGGTCATTCCAATTTTTATGTGGACACTAGTCCTTCAAATGCAGTCTATCCACATGGGTATAGAATGTAACTACTTTGGACTCCTGGTAGAGTGAGATAATGCATATTTTAATTGTCCAGTCTGGCGGGAATTAGTAGCACTGGTGTTTGCAAAATTTGAACATCAGTAGTATTTGAGTCTCTTTGCATCTGGTACTTGGCACTTGTCAATTACAGAGACTCTTTTCCTGTGGACGGGAGGATATTGCGATATTGATTTTTTCTGTTTTTTTATTAATGATTGATAGGATCATTATTAGATCGTAAATGTCGAATCTAATTGGACATTTGTTTTTGCATGTTTTTCTCTGTGATAGTTAACAGTGAGACCATGTAGTTTACATGTATGCACCTTATATGTCTGCATTTCCAGCTTCAGACTGACACTGGACAACTGTACTGCAAAACAATGAGCTATGTATTTACCAGTACATCATGGCGGCCAAGGTTGTGTCATTTGGCGCAGTCCTTTGTTTATTTTGTTAATTTTTCTTTCTAACTATTCAGTTAGTCCCTTGTTTATGTCGTTAACTCCTTGAAAACTTTATCAGTTACCCATGTTCGTTGTGCACATTACACGTGAGCAAGGCTGTGTTTACAGTCGAAACGCGTTGTGTAAATAAACTCTTGGATTATACATTGGAGATCTGCTTTTCTGTCCTGAGAGCGTACGTTATTGGAAACGGTTGGAACATTATTTGCCGGTACGCTCTGCCGGCGTGTACGCCACTCTTCACGGGTCCCTTGCGCTCCGGAAAGAGCAACTGTGTGTTTTTGTAATTACTGAGGAGCGCTCTTGGACCGGCCACGCATCGGAGTTCTTGCAGGACAACGAGACGTTTAGAGCCTACGAGCAATTACACGAAGGTAAGCTTGCTTTCGGCTTGTCCGTCCCTAGGGGGTGGTGGTGGAGTTCCGCATCGGAGGACGCGGACTGTAACCACTTCCCCGGGGCAGCGGTGAGACGCGCAGCCACTGCCTGTTGTGTTTGTACGCCTCGTGCATTTCGTTACATACGGGGGATTGTGCCGCTTTTTCTGTTTCATTGACAATACATTACGGCTGCAGGTTTGCAGTTGTGGTTTTGGAATCGTGAACTGTGTATTATCAGAAGTCAGCGACCTACCCCATTATTCATCAAGTACGCATTATTCAGGCTCCAAATACCATTCGGACGTCCCTACAGGTTTTGTCCTGCAAATTGTTAGCGTGTTCAACGCACTACTCATTACGTGTAGTACGGTGTGAACGCGCTGCGTATGGCAAAGAGAACTTACCATTGTGTGGTAAGGGGACAGTAAGCGAGATTTCATCCAAATACAGGTCCAAGTGAGGTGCACCATGGAGGAAGAAGCAGAAAGGAGAGCAGCTGCTCTTACCCTATTTACTAGGAAGCCTGGGGCTTCCAACAGACATGATAAGTCGGATAAATCCTATCCATCAGCACAGCCTCTAGAAGAAAAAATTAAGAAATTAGAGAAACTTAAACGGACTGAAACGTCGAAATGGTGGGAAGCAATCTCTCTTCAGAATTATGTGGATCAGGCGATGGCACCAAGGGGATTAAGGATATTCATTACCCCGACATATGAGGCTCCGAATCCCAAAATGCTCGAGGAATGGTCTGAGCATTCTGCATCAAGCTCCAGAACAATGTTGAAAATACTTATCAAATATGCTTGGATGGACAGAGAGGAGATACTTAAACAGATCGAAGAAATCATGACTGAACTGCAACACGATTTGGATAGTGAAACGTTCAACAAAACTCTTGCCTCTATGAAAGAACGTCTCAAGAGATATGAAGAGGAAATAAGAGCCAGGAAACAAAGAAAAATGAATCGCGACTACGCGGATTATGAAAGTGGTAGGATACTTACCTTCAATAAGAAATATGACCATCTGTATAGAACCCAAAGTCCCAACAATGGGTCGACACCGGACACTGCAACAAGCATAGTCACAGAGAATTCGATCACTAGTGACACAGAGTCGGACATTTCAGGAGGTAATACATCAGGGGAGGATCGTAACCCTAGACAAGTCAATTTTTTAGACGAGTTTCGGGTTCTACGGCGAGGTCGACAAATACTGAGGGACAATCCACCACTGCGATCACGAGGACGAGGACGAGGCAGGGGACAAGGAAACGTCGTAACAGAAAAAAGAGACTCCAACAACGATGGCAATACAGGCAGAGGAAGGGGCGCAATGGGAAATCGCAAGACACGCTCCAACAAGAATTACTAATGGATACGCAAATGGTGAATAAAACTGTTGTAAACCTTTCTAAAAGACTCATGAGTGATGTGGAAAAACGGACATTGTGTTTGGGACTCTCTTTTTGCCCCTCATCTTCCTTTAATTATACCAACACCAGAATTGACCTTTTTAAATATATTAGGAAATTGAAATTAAAGAAATGGCACAAACTTAAGAGACTGGGGCAAAATCATACTAGGAAGAATGGGCATAGTGGAACTGACACCAATCTTGTTGTTAGCGATGTAGATACACTTATCACTATGTTTGAACTTGAACAAAACAGGGAAGAAAGAAGTGATCAGATTAACACCACACAAATCCTCGAAGATATGGGGATAGTACACGATACTGCTGCACACACTGACTTCAAAGTCAAGTCCACTTTCTTACCCATACTTCCTCATGATAACATCGACACGTTTCATAAGTGTACTATTAAGGCGCTCATGGACCTCAGACTTAAGTCCAGGAATCAACAGAGAGGTCCCAGGACCAATCTTTCATTTTCACAAAGACAGGCACTTAGAGCATTAGTGGAGGATACTAGCATTGTCATCCGTCCAGCGGACAAGGGTGGGAATGTGGTTATCCTCGACAGAGAGGAGTATATTAATGAGGCCTTGCGCCAATTAAATGATAACAAATTTTATATGCCCATTACTCATGAGGTATATAACAACAGCATCACTGATATATGGGATAAATTGACAACCTGGAGGGATAAAGGTCTTCTTGAGTGGGAGGAGTTTTGTTACTTGAAGAAAGATCATCCCAAACTACCCATTTTATACCTACTGCCCAAACTCCATAAAGACAGTGCCAGACCACCAGGACGCCCCATTGTTTCATCTATAGGGAGCGTTACAGAACATATCTCTAAATATGTCGATTTTTTTCTGAGGGAATTTGTCATACAATTGCCAAGTTACTTAAGGGATACTAAGGATTTTCTCAGTAGAATAGAAAGCCTTACATGGAATTCAGATTATCTCCTTATTGTATTAGATGTGCATTCTTTGTACACCATTATTGATCACCAACAAGGTCTGGAAGCGTGCGAACACTTTTTGTTACGTAGGCCAGTGAGATTTCGTGAACACAGTCGCATGATTTTAGAGATGACAGATTTCTGTCTTAAAAACAATATTTTCTCATTCAATGGCGCCCTCTATAGGCAGGTCACAGGCACGGCAATGGGATCATGCTTCGCTCCCAGTTTCGCCAATTTATTTATGGGTTACTGGGAGGAAGAGATTTTTGCAAGTGCCACTCTTAAAGAGGACCTCCAGAATGTCATCATGTGGCTCCGTTATATCGATGATTTAATTATCATCTGGAAGGGCTCTGAGGGCGAGGCTGGGAAGTTCATTGAGAAACTTAATACCAACAGTTATAACATCATCCTCACTGGTAATATCAATGCAACTAAAGCTGAATATTTGGATGTCTGCTTAGAGATCAAACAAGGGGTGATTTGCACTTCTCTTTTTCGGAAGGCCACGGCGGGTAACAGTGTCCTCCATGCCCTCAGCAGTCACCCAGAGACACTCAAATGGAGTATTCCCTATGGGGAGCTGCTGAGGGCTAAAAGGAACTGCAACAACGCTGAGACCTATACCGAGGAGAGTAAAATTATCATCAGTAGGTTCAAAGCCAGAGGATATCCCAATTGGGTTTTGAATAAAGCAAGGGACAGAGCAGAAGGGGTTGACAGAACTCTTACCTTGATTGACAAACCTGAGGTACGCAATGAGGACGAAAGGGATAACACTCGCATGATCCTGACATACAGTTCTGACTCCCACAAGGCCAAACGCATACTTGCTAGAAATTGGGATATTCTTAAAACTGATTGTGTTATAGGTGACACTATAACTGAAAGACCCAATGTAACATACCGGCGGGACAGAAATATTCGAGACCTGGTAGTCAAAAGTGACATTACCATTTACCCTGCTATGGCCAGCCATGGCCTTATAGGGTTTTTCCCTTGTGGCCATTGTAAGGCGTGTAGACACAGTAGGTTTAGGAGAATCTTAGACTACAGGGGTGTCACTAAGAAGATTACTCAATTTTTGACATGCAGCTCGAATTTTGTCATCTATGCCATTGAATGTACCTGTAAATTATGGTACATAGGCAGTACAACTTGCACAGCTAAGAAAAGGGTATTGGAACACCTTAGGGCCATTTCTAACAATGACCCCAAATACCCCGTGGCACGCCACTTCTACGATAAACATTTCTCTAATGTAGCTGATCTCAGCTTCCTGATTCTTGAACAAATTCCTAACAATCCTAGAGGTGGTGATAGAGTGCTTATACTTAGACAAAGGGAATCAAGATATATTATTGATTTTCAGACTAAGAGCCCAGGAGGATTGAACATGGATGAGGAACTTGCAATACACTTAAAGGTGGAGTCCTAGTTGGCCCTCCTTGTATCACTATTTGTTGTTGTTCTTCATTTCAATGTGTCCCCAGACAGTCTAGCATGTTTCCCTAATCTGCTTCTTCCGTGGTTCGGGTGTGCATCAGGAACTGTTTTTAATGTTTTTCAAAAATGTATGGAATGATGTGGGATCAAACTTTGTCTTATGGTTTTAATATTTTTCTTCTCTTGTTTCTTTTGCAGGAGGAAAGGAAGGGGCCCATCTATTTGTATTCACGTGCACGGGCAGCCTACCCTTTTCCCTCTTACATCCATCACATCTTTAGTATAGATTCTTCACTTACGGGTAACTGGTATGTGTTGGAGTTACAATGTTTTTCTATCCATGGTGTTGGTCATTCCAATTTTTATGTGGACACTAGTCCTTCAAATGCAGTCTATCCACATGGGTATAGAATGTAACTACTTTGGACTCCTGGTAGAGTGAGATAATGCATATTTTAATTGTCCAGTCTGGCGGGAATTAGTAGCACTGGTGTTTGCAAAATTTGAACATCAGTAGTATTTGAGTCTCTTTGCATCTGGTACTTGGCACTTGTCAATTACAGAGACTCTTTTCCTGTGGACGGGAGAATATTGCGATATTGATTTTTTCTGTTTTTTTATTAATGATTGATAGGATCATTATTAGATCGTAAATGTCGAATCTAATTGGACATTTGTTTTTGCATGTTTTTCTCTGTGATAGTTAACAGTGAGACCATGTAGTTTACATGTATGCACCTTATATGTCTGCATTTCCAGCTTCAGACTGACACTGGACAACTGTACTGCAAAACAATGAGCTATGTATTTACCAGTACATCATGGCGGCCAAGGTTGTGTCATTTGGCGCAGTCCTTTGTTTATTTTGTTAATTTTTCTTTCTAACTATTCAGTTAGTCCCTTGTTTATGTCGTTAACTCCTTGAAAACTTTATCAGTTACCCATGTTCGTTGTGCACATTACACGTGAGCAAGGCTGTGTTTACAGTCGAAACGCGTTGTGTAAATAAACTCTTGGATTATACATTGGAGATCTGCTTTTCTGTCTGGAGAGCGTACGTTATTGGAAACGGTTGGAACATTATTTGCCGGTACGCTCTGCCGGCGTGTACGCCACTCTTCACGGGTCCCTTGCGCTCCGGAAAGAGCAACTGTGTGTTTTTGTAATTACTGAGGAGCGCTCTTGGACCGGCCACGCATCGGAGTTCTTGCAGGACAACGAGACGTTTAGAGCCTACGAGCAATTACACGAAGGTAAGCTTGCTTTCGGCTTGTCCGTCCCTAGGGGGTGGTGGTGGAGTTCCGCATCGGAGGACGCGGACTGTAACCACTTCCCCGGGGCAGCGGTGAGACGCGCAGCCACTGCCTGTTGTGTTTGTACGCCTCGTGCATTTCGTTACATACGGGGGATTGTGCCGCTTTTTCTGTTTCATTGACAATACATTACGGCTGCAGGTTTGCAGTTGTGGTTTTGGAATCGTGAACTGTGTATTATCAGAAGTCAGCGACCTACCCCATTATTCATCAAGTACGCATTATTCAGGCTCCAAATACCATTCGGACGTCCCTACAGGTTTTGTCCTGCAAATTGTTAGCGTGTTCAACGCACTACTCATTACGTGTAGTACGGTGTGAACGCGCTGCGTATGGCAAAGAGAACTTACCATTGTGTGGTAAGGGGACAGTAAGCGAGATTTCATCCAAATACAGGTCCAAGTGAGGTGCACCATGGAGGAAGAAGCAGAAAGGAGAGCAGCTGCTCTTACCCTATTTACTAGGAAGCCTGGGGCTTCCAACAGACATGATAAGTCGGATAAATCCTATCCATCAGCACAGCCTCTAGAAGAAAAAATTAAGAAATTAGAGAAACTTAAACGGACTGAAACGTCGAAATGGTGGGAAGCAATCTCTCTTCAGAATTATGTGGATCAGGCGATGGCACCAAGGGGATTAAGGATATTCATTACCCCGACATATGAGGCTCCGAATCCCAAAATGCTCGAGGAATGGTCTGAGCATTCTGCATCAAGCTCCAGAACAATGTTGAAAATACTTATCAAATATGCTTGGATGGACAGAGAGGAGATACTTAAACAGATCGAAGAAATCATGACTGAACTGCAACACGATTTGGATAGTGAAACGTTCAACAAAACTCTTGCCTCTATGAAAGAACGTCTCAAGAGATATGAAGAGGAAATAAGAGCCAGGAAACAAAGAAAAATGAATCGCGACTACGCGGATTATGAAAGTGGTAGGATACTTACCTTCAATAAGAAATATGACCATCTGTATAGAACCCAAAGTCCCAACAATGGGTCGACACCGGACACTGCAACAAGCATAGTCACAGAGAATTCGATCACTAGTGACACAGAGTCGGACATTTCAGGAGGTAATACATCAGGGGAGGATCGTAACCCTAGACAAGTCAATTTTTTAGACGAGTTTCGGGTTCTACGGCGAGGTCGACAAATACTGAGGGACAATCCACCACTGCGATCACGAGGACGAGGACGAGGCAGGGGACAAGGAAACGTCGTAACAGAAAAAAGAGACTCCAACAACGATGGCAATACAGGCAGAGGAAGGGGCGCAATGGGAAATCGCAAGACACGCTCCAACAAGAATTACTAATGGATACGCAAATGGTGAATAAAACTGTTGTAAACCTTTCTAAAAGACTCATGAGTGATGTGGAAAAACGGACATTGTGTTTGGGACTCTCTTTTTGCCCCTCATCTTCCTTTAATTATACCAACACCAGAATTGACCTTTTTAAATATATTAGGAAATTGAAATTAAAGAAATGGCACAAACTTAAGAGACTGGGGCAAAATCATACTAGGAAGAATGGGCATAGTGGAACTGACACCAATCTTGTTGTTAGCGATGTAGATACACTTATCACTATGTTTGAACTTGAACAAAACAGGGAAGAAAGAAGTGATCAGATTAACACCACACAAATCCTCGAAGATATGGGGATAGTACACGATACTGCTGCACACACTGACTTCAAAGTCAAGTCCACTTTCTTACCCATACTTCCTCATGATAACATCGACACGTTTCATAAGTGTACTATTAAGGCGCTCATGGACCTCAGACTTAAGTCCAGGAATCAACAGAGAGGTCCCAGGACCAATCTTTCATTTTCACAAAGACAGGCACTTAGAGCATTAGTGGAGGATACTAGCATTGTCATCCGTCCAGCAGACAAGGGTGGGAATGTGGTTATCCTCGACAGAGAGGAGTATATTAATGAGGCCTTGCGCCAATTAAATGATAACAAATTTTATATGCCCATTACTCATGAGGTATATAACAACAGCATCACTGATATATGGGATAAATTGACAACCTGGAGGGATAAAGGTCTTCTTGAGTGGGAGGAGTTTTGTTACTTGAAGAAAGATCATCCCAAACTACCCATTTTATACCTACTGCCCAAACTCCATAAAGACAGTGCCAGACCACCAGGACGCCCCATTGTTTCATCTATAGGGAGCGTTACAGAACATATCTCTAAATATGTCGATTTTTTTCTGAGGGAATTTGTCATACAATTGCCAAGTTACTTAAGGGATACTAAGGATTTTCTCAGTAGAATAGAAAGCCTTACATGGAATTCAGATTATCTCCTTATTGTATTAGATGTGCATTCTTTGTACACCATTATTGATCACCAACAAGGTCTGGAAGCGTGCGAACACTTTTTGTTACGTAGGCCAGTGAGATTTCGTGAACACAGTCGCATGATTTTAGAGATGACAGATTTCTGTCTTAAAAACAATATTTTCTCATTCAATGGCGCCCTCTATAGGCAGGTCACAGGCACGGCAATGGGATCCTGCTTCGCTCCCAGTTTCGCCAATTTATTTATGGGTTACTGGGAGGAAGAGATTTTTGCAAGTGCCACTCTTAAAGAGGACCTCCAGAATGTCATCATGTGGCTCCGTTATATCGATGATTTAATTATCATCTGGAAGGGCTCTGAGGGCGAGGCTGGGAAGTTCATTGAGAAACTTAATACCAACAGTTATAACATCATCCTCACTGGTAATATCAATGCAACTAAAGCTGAATATTTGGATGTCTGCTTAGAGATCAAACAAGGGGTGATTTGCACTTCTCTTTTTCGGAAGGCCACGGCGGGTAACAGTGTCCTCCATGCCCTCAGCAGTCACCCAGAGACACTCAAATGGAGTATTCCCTATGGGGAGCTGCTGAGGGCTAAAAGGAACTGCAACAACGCTGAGACCTATACCGAGGAGAGTAAAATTATCATCAGTAGGTTCAAAGCCAGAGGATATCCCAATTGGGTTTTGAATAAAGCAAGGGACAGAGCAGAAGGGGTTGACAGAACTCTTACCTTGATTGACAAACCTGAGGTACGCAATGAGGACGAAAGGGATAACACTCGCATGATCCTGACATACAGTTCTGACTCCCACAAGGCCAAACGCATACTTGCTAGAAATTGGGATATTCTTAAAACTGATTGTGTTATAGGTGACACTATAACTGAAAGACCCAATGTAACATACCGGCGGGACAGAAATATTCGAGACCTGGTAGTCAAAAGTGACATTACCATTTACCCTGCTATGGCCAGCCATGGCCTTATAGGGTTTTTCCCTTGTGGCCATTGTAAGGCGTGTAGACACAGTAGGTTTAGGAGAATCTTAGACTACAGGGGTGTCACTAAGAAGATTACTCAATTTTTGACATGCAGCTCGAATTTTGTCATCTATGCCATTGAATGTACCTGTAAATTATGGTACATAGGCAGTACAACTTGCACAGCTAAGAAAAGGGTATTGGAACACCTTAGGGCCATTTCTAACAATGACCCCAAATACCCCGTGGCACGCCACTTCTACGATAAACATTTCTCTAATGTAGCTGATCTCAGCTTCCTGATTCTTGAACAAATTCCTAACAATCCTAGAGGTGGTGATAGAGTGCTTATACTTAGACAAAGGGAATCAAGATATATTATTGATTTTCAGACTAAGAGCCCAGGAGGATTGAACATGGATGAGGAACTTGCAATACACTTAAAGGTGGAGTCCTAGTTGGCCCTCCTTGTATCACTATTTGTTGTTGTTCTTCATTTCAATGTGTCCCCAGACAGTCTAGCATGTTTCCCTAATCTGCTTCTTCCGTGGTTCGGGTGTGCATCAGGAACTGTTTTTAATGTTTTTCAAAAATGTATGGAATGATGTGGGATCAAACTTTGTCTTATGGTTTTAATATTTTTCTTCTCTTGTTTCTTTTGCAGGAGGAAAGGAAGGGGCCCATCTATTTGTATTCACGTGCACGGGCAGCCTACCCTTTTCCCTCTTACATCCATCACATCTTTAGTATAGATTCTTCACTTACGGGTAACTGGTATGTGTTGGAGTTACAATGTTTTTCTATCCATGGTGTTGGTCATTCCAATTTTTATGTGGACACTAGTCCTTCAAATGCAGTCTATCCACATGGGTATAGAATGTAACTACTTTGGACTCCTGGTAGAGTGAGATAATGCATATTTTAATTGTCCAGTCTGGCGGGAATTAGTAGCACTGGTGTTTGCAAAATTTGAACATCAGTAGTATTTGAGTCTCTTTGCATCTGGTACTTGGCACTTGTCAATTACAGAGACTCTTTTCCTGTGGACGGGAGAATATTGCGATATTGATTTTTTCTGTTTTTTTATTAATGATTGATAGGATCATTATTAGATCGTAAATGTCGAATCTAATTGGACATTTGTTTTTGCATGTTTTTCTCTGTGATAGTTAACAGTGAGACCATGTAGTTTACATGTATGCACCTTATATGTCTGCATTTCCAGCTTCAGACTGACACTGGACAACTGTACTGCAAAACAATGAGCTATGTATTTACCAGTACATCATGGCGGCCAAGGTTGTGTCATTTGGCGCAGTCCTTTGTTTATTTTGTTAATTTTTCTTTCTAACTATTCAGTTAGTCCCTTGTTTATGTCGTTAACTCCTTGAAAACTTTATCAGTTACCCATGTTCATTGTGCACATTACACGTGAGCAAGGCTGTGTTTACAGTCGAAACGCGTTGTGTAAATAAACTCTTGGATTATACATTGGAGATCTGCTTTTCTGTCCTGAGAGCGTACGTTATTGGAAACGGTTGGAACATTATTTGCCGGTACGCTCTGCCGGCGTGTACGCCACTCTTCATGGGTCCCTTGCGCTCCGGAAAGAGCAACTGTGTGTTTTTGTAATTACTGAGGAGCGCTCTTGGACCGGCCACGCATCGGAGTTCTTGCAGGACAACGAGACGTTTAGAGCCTACGAGCAATTACACGAAGGTAAGCTTGCTTTCGGCTTGTCCGTCCCTAGGGGGTGGTGGTGGAGTTCCGCATCGGAGGACGCGGACTGTAACCACTTCCCCGGGGCAGCGGTGAGACGCGCAGCCACTGCCTGTTGTGTTTGTACGCCTCGTGCATTTCGTTACATACGGGGGATTGTGCCGCTTTTTCTGTTTCATTGACAATACATTACGGCTGCAGGTTTGCAGTTGTGGTTTTGGAATCGTGAACTGTGTATTATCAGAAGTCAGCGACCTACCCCATTATTCATCAAGTACGCATTATTCAGGCTCCAAATACCATTCGGACGTCCCTACAGGTTTTGTCCTGCAAATTGTTAGCGTGTTCAACGCACTACTCATTACGTGTAGTACGGTGTGAACGCACTGCGTATGGCAAAGAGAACTTACCATTGTGTGGTAAGGGGACAGTAAGCGAGATTTCATCCAAATACAGGTCCAAGTGAGGTGCACCATGGAGGAAGAAGCAGAAAGGAGAGCAGCTGCTCTTACCCTATTTACTAGGAAGCCTGGGGCTTCCAACAGACATGATAAGTCGGATAAATCCTATCCATCAGCACAGCCTCTAGAAGAAAAAATTAAGAAATTAGAGAAACTTAAACGGACTGAAACGTCGAAATGGTGGGAAGCAATCTCTCTTCAGAATTATGTGGATCAGGCGATGGCACCAAGGGGATTAAGGATATTCATTACCCCGACATATGAGGCTCCGAATCCCAAAATGCTCGAGGAATGGTCTGAGCATTCTGCATCAAGCTCCAGAACAATGTTGAAAATACTTATCAAATATGCTTGGATGGACAGAGAGGAGATACTTAAACAGATCGAAGAAATCATGACTGAACTGCAACACGATTTGGATAGTGAAACGTTCAACAAAACTCTTGCCTCTATGAAAGAACGTCTCAAGAGATATGAAGAGGAAATAAGAGCCAGGAAACAAAGAAAAATGAATCGCGACTACGCGGATTATGAAAGTGGTAGGATACTTACCTTCAATAAGAAATATGACCATCTGTATAGAACCCAAAGTCCCAACAATGGGTCGACACCGGACACTGCAACAAGCATAGTCACAGAGAATTCGATCACTAGTGACACAGAGTCGGACATTTCAGGAGGTAATACATCAGGGGAGGATCGTAACCCTAGACAAGTCAATTTTTTAGACGAGTTTCGGGTTCTACGGCGAGGTCGACAAATACTGAGGGACAATCCACCACTGCGATCACGAGGACGAGGACGAGGCAGGGGACAAGGAAACGTCGTAACAGAAAAAAGAGACTCCAACAACGATGGCAATACAGGCAGAGGAAGGGGCGCAATGGGAAATCGCAAGACACGCTCCAACAAGAATTACTAATGGATACGCAAATGGTGAATAAAACTGTTGTAAACCTTTCTAAAAGACTCATGAGTGATGTGGAAAAACGGACATTGTGTTTGGGACTCTCTTTTTGCCCCTCATCTTCCTTTAATTATACCAACACCAGAATTGACCTTTTTAAATATATTAGGAAATTGAAATTAAAGAAATGGCACAAACTTAAGAGACTGGGGCAAAATCATACTAGGAAGAATGGGCATAGTGGAACTGACACCAATCTTGTTGTTAGCGATGTAGATACACTTATCACTATGTTTGAACTTGAACAAAACAGGGAAGAAAGAAGTGATCAGATTAACACCACACAAATCCTCGAAGATATGGGGATAGTACACGATACTGCTGCACACACTGACTTCAAAGTCAAGTCCACTTTCTTACCCATACTTCCTCATGATAACATCGACACGTTTCATAAGTGTACTATTAAGGCGCTCATGGACCTCAGACTTAAGTCCAGGAATCAACAGAGAGGTCCCAGGACCAATCTTTCATTTTCACAAAGACAGGCACTTAGAGCATTAGTGGAGGATACTAGCATTGTCATCCGTCCAGCAGACAAGGGTGGGAATGTGGTTATCCTCGACAGAGAGGAGTATATTAATGAGGCCTTGCGCCAATTAAATGATAACAAATTTTATATGCCCATTACTCATGAGGTATATAACAACAGCATCACTGATATATGGGATAAATTGACAACCTGGAGGGATAAAGGTCTTCTTGAGTGGGAGGAGTTTTGTTACTTGAAGAAAGATCATCCCAAACTACCCATTTTATACCTACTGCCCAAACTCCATAAAGACAGTGCCAGACCACCAGGACGCCCCATTGTTTCATCTATAGGGAGCGTTACAGAACATATCTCTAAATATGTCGATTTTTTTCTGAGGGAATTTGTCATACAATTGCCAAGTTACTTAAGGGATACTAAGGATTTTCTCAGTAGAATAGAAAGCCTTACATGGAATTCAGATTATCTCCTTATTGTATTAGATGTGCATTCTTTGTACACCATTATTGATCACCAACAAGGTCTGGAAGCGTGCGAACACTTTTTGTTACGTAGGCCAGTGAGATTTCGTGAACACAGTCGCATGATTTTAGAGATGACAGATTTCTGTCTTAAAAACAATATTTTCTCATTCAATGGCGCCCTCTATAGGCAGGTCACAGGCACGGCAATGGAATCATGCTTCGCTCCCAGTTTCGCCAATTTATTTATGGGTTACTGGGAGGAAGAGATTTTTGCAAGTGCCACTCTTAAAGAGGACCTCCAGAATGTCATCATGTGGCTCCGTTATATCGATGATTTAATTATCATCTGGAAGGGCTCTGAGGGCGAGGCTGGGAAGTTCATTGAGAAACTTAATACCAACAGTTATAACATCATCCTCACTGGTAATATCAATGCAACTAAAGCTGAATATTTGGATGTCTGCTTAGAGATCAAACAAGGGGTGATTTGCACTTCTCTTTTTCGGAAGGCCACGGCGGGTAACAGTGTCCTCCATGCCCTCAGCAGTCACCCAGAGACACTCAAATGGAGTATTCCCTATGGGGAGCTGCTGAGGGCTAAAAGGAACTGCAACAACGCTGAGACCTATACCGAGGAGAGTAAAATTATCATCAGTAGGTTCAAAGCCAGAGGATATCCCAATTGGGTTTTGAATAAAGCAAAGGACAGAGCAGAAGGGGTTGACAGAACTCTTACCTTGATTGACAAACCTGAGGTACGCAATGAGGACAAAAGGGATAACACTCGCATGATCCTGACATACAGTTCTGACTCCCACAAGGCCAAACGCATACTTGCTAGAAATTGGGATATTCTTAAAACTGATTGTGTTATAGGTGACACTATAACTGAAAGACCCAATGTAACATACCGGCGGGACAGAAATATTCGAGACCTGGTAGTCAAAAGTGACATTACCATTTACCCTGCTATGGCCAGCCATGGCCTTATAGGGTTTTTCCCTTGTGGCCATTGTAAGGCGTGTAGACACAGTAGGTTTAGGAGAATCTTAGACTACAGGGGTGTCACTAAGAAGATTACTCAATTTTTGACATGCAGCTCGAATTTTGTCATCTATGCCATTGAATGTACCTGTAAATTATGGTACATAGGCAGTACAACTTACACAGCTAAGAAAAGGGTATTGGAACACCTTAGGGCCATTTCTAACAATGACCCCAAATACCCCGTGGCACGCCACTTCTACGATAAACATTTCTCTAATGTAGCTGATCTCAGCTTCCTGATTCTTGAACAAATTCCTAACAATCCTAGAGGTGGTGATAGAGTGCTTATACTTAGACAAAGGGAATCAAGATATATTATTGATTTTCAGACTAAGAGCCCAGGAGGATTGAACATGGATGAGGAACTTGCAATACACTTAAAGGTGGAGTCCTAGTTGGCCCTCCTTGTATCACTATTTGTTGTTGTTCTTCATTTCAATGTGTCCCCAGACAGTCTAGCATGTTTCCCTAATCTGCTTCTTCCGTGGTTCGGGTGTTCATCAGGAACTGTTTTTAATGTTTTTCAAAAATGTATGGAATGATGTGGGATCAAACTTTGTCTTATGGTTTTAATATTTTTCTTCTCTTGTTTCTTTTGCAGGAGGAAAGGAAGGGGCCCATCTATTTGTATTCACGTGCACGGGCAGCCTACCCTTTTCCCTCTTACATCCATCACATCTTTAGTATAGATTCTTCACTTACGGGTAACTGGTATGTGTTGGAGTTACAATGTTTTTCTATCCATGGTGTTGGTCATTCCAATTTTTATGTGGACACTAGTCCTTCAAATGCAGTCTATCCACATGGGTATAGAATGTAACTACTTTGGACTCCTGGTAGAGTGAGATAATGCATATTTTAATTGTCCAGTCTGGCGGGAATTAGTAGCACTGGTGTTTGCATAATTTGAACATCAGTAGTATTTGAGTCTCTTTGCATCTGGTACTTGGCACTTGTCAATTACAGAGACTCTTTTCCTGTGGACGGGAGAATATTGCGATATTGATTTTTTCTGTTTTTTTATTAATGATTGATAGGATCATTATTAGATCGTAAATGTCGAATCTAATTGGACATTTGTTTTTGCATGTTTTTCTCTGTGATAGTTGACAGTGAGACCATGTAGTTTACATGTATGCACCTTATATGTCTGCATTTCCAGCTTCAGACTGACACTGGACAACTGTACTGCAAAACAATGAGCTATGTATTTACCAGTACATCATGGCGGCCAAGGTTGTGTCATTTGGCGCAGTCCTTTGTTTATTTTGTTAATTTTTCTTTCTAACTATTCAGTTAGTCCCTTGTTTATGTCGTTAACTCCTTGAAAACTTTATCAGTTACCCATGTTCGTTGTGCACATTACACGTGAGCAAGGCTGTGTTTACAGTCGAAACGCGTTGTGTAAATAAACTCTTGGATTATACATTGGAGATCTGCTTTTCTGTCCTGAGAGCGTACGTTATTGGAAACGGTTGGAATATATATATATATATTAACTACTGGCGGTCGCCAGTAGATAGTTATAGTTACAACCTATTATCCATAGGAAATCCACGACATTCTATTTGAAATAACTCTCTTGCCGGTTGACGTATCTTCGCAAAATTTTCAAACTTTATGGCCCGCTCCGGTCCGCTCCTACCCTGAAAGTCTCGGGGGATTCGTCAAGCGGGGGCCGAGAAAAAGGGGGGTCCCAAAACGCGTTTTCCCCATGCAATTTTCCATAGGAAACTTTAGACACGGCTACAGCCCGAACTGCTGAACGGAATTACACCAAATTTGGCAAAGAGGTAGTTCTTGGTTCAGAAAGAACCCTTTTGTTAAATGGTGTAAATCCGTTCAGTAGTTGCAGAGAAAATCAAAAGTAAAAAGATAGTGATATCTATGGCCGCGTCGGATTCGCGCACCCTCCCGATCACGAGCTGCATGCTAATTGGCTGTCAACACTCCAAATCAGGAAGTGTTGGCAGCCATTTTGTCCCTCGGTAGAACCGAGGGACAGAAACAAGTGCGCAAAGCGCACAAAGGGGGCAGGGTTGAAACACCCTGACCCCCTAGGTTTGCTCAGTGGGTCCCACAAGGACCCCCTGGGCAAAAAATAAATACATTTTTTTTTTTTAAATCGGCAGGATGCGCTCAGGGTGCGCGAATCCTGCCGAAAAAAAAAAAATCGAAGCGCGGTCTCCCGCGCTTCGATTGTATTTTGCCCCCGGGTGGCCCAAGTCCCGGGGGCATGGTGGGGGGGGGTTAATTTTATGTGTGGGGGGCCTCAAAGGGCCCCCCAAGCCCCGGGGACCGCCACCCCCCGGGGCTTTATTGAAAAAATGGTGCGGGAGGGCTCTTCTGCCCTCCCGCAGCCCCGGGGACCGCCACCCCCCGGGGCTTCTTTTTTTAATTTAAATAAGGTGTGTGGGGGGCTCCAGCCCCCCCACACGCCCCGGGGACCACCACCTCCCCGGGGCACTTATAAAATAAATGTGGGGGTCCATTACGGACCCCCAGAGCCCCGGGGACCACCACCTCCCCGGGGCTGTGCAATTTAAGGGAGGGGGGCCGCGCGGCCCCCCTCCTGGAGCCCTTGATGGCCCTGGGGACCGCCACCCCCCAGGGCCGGCTCCTGCAGTGTCCCGGGGTGCCTACCCCCGGGACACTGTAGTTTGCTATGGCAGGACGGGAGCCTCGCGGCTCCCGTCCTGCCATAGCAAACTGCTTTGGATATTGGAAGAGAGAGCAGGAAACCTGCTCTCTCTTCCAATATCCAAAGCCGATCGCTTTCCACATGGGGAGCTGCATCTTAGCAGCTCCCCATGTGTAAAAGCAATGCCGGCTCCTAAGGGACGCGGGAGCCGGCGGGACTGTGGGGGATTGGGGACCCCCCACAGTCCCCAACGGAGAAGGGCCAGCCCCGGGGATGGGGTCCCCGGGGCAAGTAGTGGCCCGGGAGGGGGCCACGCAGCCCCCTCCCCAAAGTTTAAAAAAATAAAAAGAGGGTATGGCCGGCCCCGGGGGATGGGGTCCCCGGGGCCTTAAATGGCCAGAGGAGGGGGGCCACACAGCCCCCCTCCAAAGAATAAAATTAAAAATAGAGGCCATGCCCCGGGGGATGGGGTCCCCGGGGCCAATACAGGCCCAGGGAAGGGGGGCCACGCGGCCCCCTTCCCGTTTTTTTTAAAAAAATTTAATTACAAAAAAAGGGGTAAGGCCCTGGGGGATGGGGTCCCCAGGGCCCAAAAACAGGAAAAAGGAAGGGGGGCCACACAGCCCCCCTTCAGGCGACAAAAAAAAAAAAAAAAAAAAAAAAAAGATCGGGCCCACAGGCCCCGCCCCCTTCCTTCACCACTCTGCAAATGCGCCCCTGGCGCGTTTGCAGAGGGAGAACAATTCCCCTTGAATACTGGGGGTCCCTGGGGCCAACTAGCCCACCAGGAACCTCCAGTATGCGCCAGGGGCTGCCTTGCAGAGAGGTGTACAGAGGCCACGCCCCTTTTTACACCTCTCTGCAACGCAGCTCTGTGGCGCTTTTTGGAGGTATATGGTGGGCTAGTTGGACTCCGGGGACCCTCAGAATTCAAGGGGACTTAATCCCCCAACTTAAAACGCGCCACGGGGCGTGTTTGCACAGTGGTGAAGGGAGGGGGCGGGGCTTCAGGTGACATGTGTGCAAACAGGCCCCGTGGCGCGTTTTAAGATGGGGAATTAAATCCCCTTCAATCCTGAGGGTCCCTGGGGGCCAACTAGCCCAACAGGTACATCCAGAAAGCGCCACAGAGCTGCGTTGCAGAGAGGTGTAAAAGGGGTGTGGCCTCTCTACACGTCTCTGCAACGCAGCCCCTGGCGCATATTGGAGGTTCCTGGTGAGTTAGTTGGCCCCTAGGGACCCTCAGGATTCAAGGGGACTTAATCCCCCAACTTAAAACGCGCCACGGGGCGCGTTTGCACAGATGTCACCTCAGGCCCCGCCCCCTTCCTTCACCATTGTGCAAATATTCTTCTAAAATCATCCGAAATACGAATTCCGATTTACTCACCTGTTATAAGGAGAGACCTCAGTGCTGCATCTTTCAGCCCAGTACTGGTCCTGAAAAGTAATTTTAACCGTACTTACCAGTAACTTGAATTTCCTTCCATAGGATATCATTGCCTGCTTTTTGCTGAAAAAGTTTCTAAGTGTTGATTTTTGAAACATACAAATATTCCTCTAAAATCAGCCGAAATACGAATTCCGATTTACTCACCTGTTATAAGGAGAGACCTCAGTGCTGTATCTTTCAGCCCAGTACTGGTCCTGAAAAGTAATTTTAACCATACTTACCAGTAACTTGAATTTCCTTCCATAGGATATCATTGCCTGCTTTTTGCTGAAAAAGTTTCTAAGTGTTGATTTTTGAAACATACAAATATTCCTCTAAAATCAGCCGAAATACGAATTCCGATTTACTCACCTGTTATCAGGAGAGACCTCAGTGCTGTATCTTTCAGCCCAGTACTGGTCCTGAAAAGTAATTTTAACCGTACTTACTAGTAACTTGAATTTCCTTGCATAGGATATCATTGCCTGCTTTTTGCTGAAAAAGTTTCTAAGTGTTGATTTTTGAAACATACAAATATTCCTCTAAAATCAGCCGAAATACGAATTCTGATTTACTCACCTGTTATCAGGAGAGACCTCAGTGCTGTATCTTTCAGCCCAGTACTGGTCCTGAGAATTAATTTTAACCGTACTTACCAGTAACTTGAATTTCCTTCCATAGGCTAACATTGACTGGTTTCACTTGGAAATTCTTCTAAGTGTGGAGTTTTGGAACTTTAAAATATTCATCTAAAATCAGCCGAAATACGAATTCCGATTTACTCACCTGTTATAAGGAGAGACCTCAGTGCTGTATCTTTCAGCCCAGTACTGGTCCTGAAAAGTAATTTTAACCGTACTTACCAGTAACTTGAATTTCCTTCCATAGGCTAACATTGACTGGTTTCACTTGGAAATTCTTCTAAGTGTGGAGTTTTGGAACTTTAAAATATTCATCTAAAATCAGCCGAAATACGAATTCTGATTTACTCACCTGTTATCAGGAGAGACCTCAGTGCTGCATCTTTCAGCCCAGTACTAATCCTGAAAAGTAATTTTAACCGTACTTACCAGTAACTTGAATTTCCTTCCATAGGATATCATTGCCTGCTTTTTGCTGAAAAAGTTTCTGTGTTGATTTTTGAAACATACAAATATTCCTCTAAAATCAGCCGAAATCCGAATTCCGACTTACTCACCTGTTATCAGGAGAAAACCCAGTGCTGCACCTTTTAGCCCAGCACTGACCCTGAAAAGTAATTCTAACCGTACTTACCAGTAACTTGAATTTCCTTCCATAGGCTAACATTGACTGGTTTCACTTGGAAATTCTTCTAAGTGTGGAGTTTTGGAACTTTAAAATATTCCTCTAAAATCAGCCGAAATACGAATTCCGATTTACTCACCTGTTATCAGGAGAGAACCCAGTGCTGCATCTTTTAGCCCAGCACTGACCCTGAAAAGTAATTTTAACCGTACTTACCAGTAACTTATATTTTCTTCCATAGGAATCCATTGTCTGGTTTTCAGCAAAAAAGTTTCAAAGTGTTGATTTTTACAAACTACAAATATTCCTTAAAAATCGCCTGTATGACTTAAACGCATTCTTTCAACTGTTTACAGGA
Organism: Calotriton arnoldi; assembly: GCA_963921515.1. NCBI lineage: Eukaryota > Metazoa > Chordata > Amphibia > Caudata > Salamandridae > Calotriton > Calotriton arnoldi. The sequence continues at coordinate 300,611 of CAWUFW010016208.1, read as the reverse complement.
GATGCACCAGTGCTGGATCCAGGATCCAACACTGAGTAAGAAAAAGTAACGATAACAGTTTTTACCTGCTAAGTGAATTTCCTTCCATAGGATAACATTGGTGACTATATGAGAAAAAGTTTCTAAGTGTCAACTTTTAAAATACAATAATATTCCTTAAAAATCAGTACTGTAACCAAAACGCTTTTACTCAACTGTTTACAGGAGATGTCCCAGGACTGAATCTAGGATCCAGTCCTGTGGTTAGAAAAGTAATCCATAAAGTAACTAATTGCATTTAACTAGAAATTCACATTGAGCTGAATGTTGCATTGTGTTTGAAAATGTGTTGCCCATTGCAACAACTGTAACTACTGTACTTAAAAGTCTATTGCCTATGTGCAAAGTATTTAAACTAAAGTAATTCATTCTGAGAAAGTATTTTTTGTAATGTAATGTATAATGTAATTACAATGTAATTTAAAAAATAAAAAATGTAAAAAAAAATTGTTTCTAAAAATGTAGTAAATCAGTATCAAAAAAATAAATATAACAATTAATACATTTAAAAATTGTCATTTACAAAACCTTTGAAATTCACTGAAAAAACCGTAGGTTTCAGGCACGTTATAGTTAGGAATTAGCATTTTAAAAACCTTTGAAATTCACTGAAAAAACCATAGGTTTCAGACACGTTATAGTTACAAATTAGCATTTAAAAAACCTTTGAAATTCACTGAAAAAACCATAGGTTTCAGGCACGTTATAGTTAGAAATTAGCATTTAAAAAACCTTACAAATTCACTGAAAAAACCATAGGTTTTAGGGACAGTTATAGTTAGTTGGACATTGCACTCGTACAAAACCCGTGAAATTCCCCTGTTATAGTTAGTTCAGCTAACTATAACTCGCGCCCCGCAATGCACTGCTGATGACGTCACATATTACATCACTCATGACATGGTCAGTGACATCACTGATGACATCACTGATGACATCTCAAATGACATCACTGATGACATCACTGATGACATCATCCATGTGATAATCTGATGCACCTCCTCACACCCTCATATAACCTTTGATACACCCACTCTAAATTACAGACTGCCATTCGCAAAACCATAGACACTCCAACACCAATAACTACATACCCACTCACTGATTCTTAGGTCTACACACACACATCCACTCACTCACCCGTACAGTCACTCATACTTACGGTCACTCAGTACAGGACTATCATATGCACTCATACTCCTATATAGACACTCAAACACCGCCACTCATCCATAGAGGTACTCACACACCTAGTCAGTCATGCAAATAATTAAACACACTGCCATTTACTCACCTATACAGTTATACACACACCAGCTCACTTACTCATACAAATACTAGCACATTCTTACGCTCTTATACAATCACTGATACAAGCACACACTCATCCATACAGTCACTCTCACAATCACACACTCTCGCTTATAGCTATTTATATATTACAACACACATATATACTGCCTTTCACATATGTAGTTACTCACACATGTACCACTGGGACATACATTCACTCACTAACACACTCTTACACACACTTACCCACCCATACAGTCTATCACAGATGCACTCTTGAAACCATCCACCCAGTGAATCACTCACTCACACATCTATGCACAGAGTCGCACACACCCCGCCCACACAAACACTCAGGCACCCATACAGATACTCAGACAACCATTCAATAACTCATATAGACACTCATGTAGCTATTCACAAACCCATGCACCACTTACACAGCAACAGACAGACGGATACAGTCATTCACCCAGTTTAGTCACTAACCCATGCATTCAGTAAGATACGTTTAATCACTCACTTATAGAGTTAGCCACGCACCTACTAAATCATCCATACCGACACTTATACACCCACTCATTCTTCAATATGCCTTTCCCTATATATATTAAAATATTTAAACTTTACAGAAACACACAGTCACTGGATGATGTCATCAGTGATGTCATTTGAGATGTCATCAGTGATGTCATCAGTGATGTCACTGACCATGTCATGAGTGATGTAATATGTGACGTCATCAGCAGTGCATTGCGGGGGCGCGAGTTATAGTTAGCTGAACTAACTATAACGGGGGAATTTCACGGGTTTTGTACGAGTGCAATGTCCAACTAACTATAACTGTCCCTAAAACCTATGGTTTTTTCAGTGAATATATATATATATATATACATATATATATATATACATATATATATATTCACTGAAAAAACCATAGGTTTCAGGCACGTTATAGTTAGAAATTAGCATTTAAAAAACCTTAGAAATTCACTGAAAAAACCATAGGTTTTAGGGACAGTTATAGTTCAGCTAACTATAACTCGCGCCCCCGCGATCGGCCGTTAACAAATCCATGAAAAGAGTTACCCCATTAAGAAGAGCCAACATGCAGGTAGGTAAATCTTCGTTTTAATGTGCAAGAAAACAGCGCAGTGGAGCCGACGCCCACTGAGGCAGGTGTTAAGGATACTAATGATGCCGGTGCTCCACGCAGTGTTTGAAATGAAGCCTCTGAAGAAATGCTCAGGTAGCATGAAACACGTCAGGCTTACAGATGCACTTGGACTTTGTTTCCCTCCACTGCGCTGTTTTCTTGCACATTAAAACGAAGATTTACCTACCTGCATGTTGGCTCTTCTTAATGGGGTAACTCCTTTCATGGATTTGTTAACGGCCGATCCTCGGTCGTGGAAGAGCCCTGCCACATAGAAGTGGACCGAGCTGCAATCAACCGGCGAGCAGCGTGAGGGCAGGAAGGTCGTGGTGCAGGTTTGGATTAGCAGCCCAGAAGTAGCGGGACAATTTCCAGACCCACTGTGGTTTTAATTTATTTGAACACTGACATTGCGTAAGGAGCAGCTCACTGTAGCGATATCAATGGCACTACTAATACCAGCAGGCTCTGGGAGAGCCGACGCCCACTGAGGCAGGTGTTAAGGATAATAATGATGCCGGTGCTCCACGCAGTGTTTGAAATGAAGCCTCTGAAGAAATGCTCAGGTAGCATGAAACGCGTCAGGCTTACAGATGCACTTGGACTTTGTTTCCCTCCACTGCGCTGTTTTCTTGCACATTAAAACGAAGATTTACCTACCTGCATGTTGGCTCTTCTTAATGGGGTAACTCTTTTCATGGATTTGTTAACGGCCGATCCTCGGTCGTGGAAGAGCCCTGCCACATAGAAGTGGACCGAGCTGCAATCAACCGGCGAGCAGCGTGAGGGCAGGAAGGTCGTGGTGCAGGTTTGGATTAGCAGCCCAGAAGTAGCGGGACAATTTCCAGACCCACTGTGGTTTTAATTTATTTGAACACTGACATTGCGTAAGGAGCAGCTCACTGTAGCGATATCAATGGCACTACTAATACCAGCAGGCTCTGGGAGAGCCGACGCCCACTGAGGCAGGTGTTAAGGATAATAATGATGCCGGTGCTCCACGCAGTGTTTGAAATGAAGCCTCTGAAGAAATGCTCAGGTAGCATGAAACGCGTCAGGCTTACAGATGCACTTGGACTTTGTTTCCCTCCACTGCGCTGTTTTCTTGCACATTAAAACGAAGATTTACCTACCTGCATGTTGGCTCTTCTTAATGGGGTAACTCTTTTCATGGATTTGTTAACGGCCGATCCCCGGTCGTGGAAGAGCCCTGCCACATAGAAGTGGACCGAGCTGCAATCAACCGGCGAGCAGAGTGAGGGCAGGAAGGTCGTGGTGCAGGTTTGGATTAGCAGCCCACAAGTAGCGGGACAATTTCCAGACCCACTGTGGTTTTAATTTATTTGAACACTGACATTGCGTAAGGAGCAGCTCACTGTAGCGATATCAACGGCACTACTAATACCAGCAGGCTCTGGGAGAGCCGACGCCCACTGAGGCAGGTGTTAAGGATAATAAGGATGCCGGTGCTCCACGCAGTGTTTGAAATGAAGCCTCTGAAGAAATGCTCAGGTAGCATGAAACGCGTCAGGCTTACAGATGCACTTGGACTTTGTTTCCCTCCACTGCGCTGTTTTCTTGCACATTAAAATGAAGATTTACCTACCTGCATGTTGGCTCTTCTTAATGGGGTAACTCTTTTCATGGATTTGTTAACGGCCGATCCCCGGTCGTGGAAGAGCCCTGCCACATAGAAGTGGACCAAGCTGCAATCAACCGGCGAGCAGCGTGAGGGCAGGAAGGTCGTGGTGCAGGTTTGGATTAGCAGCCCAGAAGTAGCGGGACAATTTCCAGACCCACTGTGGTTTTAATTTATTTGAACACTGACATTGAGTAAGGAGCAGCTCACTGTAGCGATATCAACGGCACTACTAATACCAGCAGGCTCTGGGAGAGCCGGCGCCCACTGAGGCAGGTGTTAAGGATAATAATGATGCCGGTGCTCCACGCAGTGTTTGAAATGAAGCCTCTGAAGAAATGCTCAGGTAGCATGAAACACGTCAGGCTTACAGATGCACTTGGACTTTGTTTCCCTCCACTGCGCTGTTTTCTTGCACATTAAAACGAAGATTTACCTACCTGCATGTTGGCTCTTCTTAATGGGGTAACGCTTTTCATGGATTTGTTAACGGCCGATCCCCGGTCGTGGAAGAGCCCTGCCACATAGAAGTGGACCGAGCTGCAATCAACCGGCGAGCAGCGTGAGGGCATGAAGGTCGTGGTGCAGGTTTGGAATAGCAGCCCAGAAGTAGCGGGACAATTTCCAGACCCACTGTGGTTTTAATTTATTTGAACACTGACATTGCGTAAGGAGCAACTCACTGTAGCGATATCAATGGCACTACTAATACCAGCAGGCTCTGGGAGAGCCGACGCCCACTGAGGCAGGTGTTAAGGATAATAATGATGCCGGTGCTCCACGCAGTGTTTGAAATGAAGCCTCTGAAGAAATGCTCAGGTAGCATGAAACGCATCAGGCTTACAGATGCACTTGGACTTTGTTTCCCTCCACTGCGCTGTTTTCTTGCACATTAAAATGAAGATTTACCTACCTGCATGTTGGCTCTTCTTAATGGGGTAACTCTTTTCATGGATTTGTTAACGGCCGATCCCCGGTCGGGGAAGAGCCCTGCCACATAGAAGTGGACCGAGCTGCAATCAACCGGCGAGCAGCGTGAGGGAAGGAAGGTCGTGGTGCAGGTTTGGATTAGCAGCCCAAAAGTAGCGGGACAATTTCCAGACCCACTATGGTTTTAATTTATTTGAACACTGACATTGCGTAAGGAGCAGCTCACTGTAGCGATATTAACGGCACTACTAATACCAGCAGGCTCTGGGAGAGCCGACGCCCACTGAGGCAGGTGTTAAGGATAATAATGATGCCGGTGCTCCACGCAGTGTTTGAAATGAAGCCTCTGAAGAAATGCTCAGGTAGCATGAAACGCGTCAGGCTTACAGATGCACTTGGACTTTGTTTCCCTCCACTGCGCTGTTCTCTGGCACATTAAAACGAAGATTTACCTACCTGCATGTTGGCTCTTCTTAATGGGGTAACTCTTTTCATGGATTTGTTAACGGCCGATCCCCGGTCGTGGAAGAGCCCTGCCACATAGAAGTGGACCGAGCTGCAATCAACCGGCGAGCAGCGTGAGGGCAGGAAGGTCGTGGTGCAGGTTTGGATTAGCAGCCCAGAAGTAGCGGGACAATTTCCAGACCCACTGTGGTTTTAATTTATTTGAACACTGACATTGCGTAAGGAGCAGCTCACTGTAGCGATATCAACAGCACTACTAATACCAGCAGGCTCTGGGAGAGCCGACGCCCACTGAGGCAGGTGTTAAGGATAATAATGATGCCGGTGCTCCACGCAGTGTTTGAAATGAAGCCTCTGAAGAAATGCTCAGGTAGCATGAAACGCATCAGGCTTACAGACGCACTTGGACTTTGTTTCCCTCCACTGTGCTGTTTTCTTGCACATTAAAATGAAGATTTACCTACCTGCATGTTGGCTCTTCTTAATGGGGTAACTCTTTTCATGGATTTGTTAACGGCCGATCCCCGGTCGTGGAAGAGCCCTGCCACATAGAAGTGGACCGAGCTGCAATCAACCAGCGAGCAGCGTGAGGGCAGGAAGGTCGTGGTGCAGGTTTGCATTAGCAGCCCAGAAGTAGCGGGACAATTTCCAGACCCACTGTGGTTTTAATTTATTTGAACACTGACATTGCGTAAGGAGCAGCTCACTGTAGCGATACCAACGGCACTACTAATACCAGCAGGCTCTGGGAGAGCCAGCGCCCACTGAGGCAGGTGTTAAGGATAATAATGATGCTGGTGCTCCACGCAGTGTTTGAAATGAAGCCTCTGAAGAAATGCTCAGGTAGCATGAAACACGTCAGGCTTACAGATGCACTTGGACTTTGTTTCCCTCCACTGCGCTGTTTTCTTGCACATTAAAACGAAGATTTACCTACCTGCATGTTGGCTCTTCTTAATGGGGTAACTCTTTTCATGGATTTGTTAACGGCCGATCCCCGGTCATGGAAGAGCCCTGTCACATAGAAGTGGACCGAGCTGCAATCAACCGGCGAGCAGCGTGAGGGCAGGAAGGTCGTGGTGCAGGTTTGGATTAGCAGCCCAGAAGTAGCGGGACAATTTCCAGACCCACTGTGGTTTTAATTTATTTGAACACTGACATTGCGTAAGGAGCAGCTCACTGTAGCGATATCAACGGCACTACTAATACCAGCAGGCTCTGGGAGAGCTGACGCCCACTGAGGCAGGTGTTAAGGATAATAATGATGCCGGTGCTCCATGCAGTGTTTGAAATGAAGCCTCTGAAGAAATGCTCAGGTAGCATGAAACCCGTCAGGCTTACAGATGCACTTGGACTTTGTTTCCCTCCACTGCGCTGTTCTCTGGCACATTAAAACGAAGATTTACCTACCTGCATGTTGGCTCTTCTTAATGGGGTAACTCTTTTCATGGATTTGTTAACGGCCGATCCTCGGTCGTGGAAGAGCCCTGCCACATAGAAGTGGACCGAGCTGCAATCAACCGGCGAGCAGCGTGAGGGCAGGAAGGTCGTGGTGCAGGTTTGGATTAGCAGCCCAGAAGTAGCGGGACAATTTCCAGACCCACTGTGGTTTTAATTTATTTGAACACTGACATTGCATAAGGAGCAGCTCACTGTAGCGATATCAACGGCACTACTAATACCAGCAGGCTCTGGGAGAGCCGACGCCCACTGAGGCAGGTGTTAAGGATAATAATTAACCCTGGGCAAAGCACTACGCTACGCTCGCGTAGTTTGCGAAGTTTGCGCTACTTCGCACTACGCGAATTGCATGTAGCACAGTGCAAACACGCGTAGCGTAGCGTAGTGCAGCGGTCATTTTTGCTTGCTCGCGGTCCTCAACATCAAGTTGGCGACCGCGAGCAAGCAAATGACATCCCGGCGAGACTTTTTCTCGTTCGCGATCAGCAACATCAAGTTGCCGATCGCGAGCATGGAAAATAAACTTCCGGCGAGATTCTCAACGCGGGGAGGTCAGGTTTCTCATTGCGAGTGGTCGCGTATGCTCGCGACCGCTCGCGATGAGAAACTACCAGTCCGTGTTGAGAAAGCTGCAGCTCGAGTAAAAATCTACTCGAGCGGCAGTAAAAGACAGCTTGCACTGTGCAAGATGCCGTTTTCAATGATTGCACAGTGCGGACAAGCATCCGGCACTGCGCAATCATCGCGAACAGCGCACTACGCAGTTCGCGTAGTGCTACGCGTAGCTCACGTAGTGCGAAGTGCACTTCGCGTAGCGCTACTTCGCGAACTACGCCCAGGGTTAATAATAATTATGCCAGTGCTCCACGCAGTGTTTGAAATGAAGCCTCTGAAGAAATGCTCAGGTAGCATGAAACGCGTCAGGCTTACAGATGCACTTGGACTTTGTTTCCCTCCACTGCGCTGTTTTCTTGCACATTAAAACGAAGATTTACCTACCTGCATGTTGGCTCTTCTTAATGGGGTAACTCTTTTCATGGATATATATACTTACCTGACAGAGCGTGTCATGTGATCAAGGCCCAGGCAGGGCTGAAACGCGTCATGGCTGTAGAGGTGTATGGGGAACAATAAAAAGACACTGCCAAGATTACATGTGGTCCGTGCTCCGTTTTTTGATAGAATCAAGCTACAGCGGAGTTTTCTGGATATATATATATATATATATATATATTTACTGAAAAAACCATAGGTTTCAGGGACGTTATAGTTACAAATTAGCATTTAAAAAACCTTTGAAATTCACTGAAAAAACCATAGGTTTTAGGGACAGTTATAGTTAGTTGGACATTGCACTCGTACAAAACCCGTGAAATTCCCCCGTTATAGTTAGTCCAGCTAACTATAACTCGCGCCCCGCAATGCACTGCTGATGACGTCACATATTACATCACTCATGACATGGTCAGTGACATCACTGATGACATCACTGATGACATCTCAAATGACATCACTGATGACATCACTGATGACATCATCCAGTGACTGTGTGTTTCTGTAAAGTTTAAATATTTTTTATATATATAGGAAAAGACGTATTGAAGAATGAGTGGGTGTGTAAGTGTCTGTATGGATGATTTAGTAGGTGCGTGACTGACTCTATAAGTGAGTGATTTAATGTATCTTACTGAATGCATGGGTTAGTGACTAAACTGGGTGAATGTCTGTATCCGTCTGTCTGTTGCTGTGTAAGTGGCTGCATGTGTTTGTGAATAGCTACATGAGTGTCTATATGAGTTATTGAATGCTTGTCTGAGTATCTGTATGGGTGCCTGAGTGTTTGTGTGGGAGGGGTGTGTGCAACTCTGTGCATAGATGTGTGAGTGGGTGATTCACTGGGTGGATGGTTTCAAGAGTGCAACTGTGATAGACTGTATGGGTGGGTAAGTGTGTGTAAGAGTGTGTTAGTGAGTGAATGTATGTCCCAGTGGTACATGTGTGAGTAACTACATATGTGAAAGGCAGTATATATGTGTGTTGGAGTATATAAATAGCTATAAGCGAGAGTGAGTGATTGTGATAGTGGCTGTATGGATGAGTGTGTGCTTGTATCAGTGATTGTATAAGAGCGTAAGAATGTGCTACTATTTGTATGAGTAAGTGAGCTGGTGTGTGTATAACTGTATAGGTGAGTAAATGGTAGTGTGTTTAATTATTTGCATGACTGACTAGGTGTGTGAGTACCTCTATGGATGAGTGGTGGTGTTTGAGTGTCTATATAGGAGTATGAGTGCATATGATAGTCCTGTACTGAGTGACCGTAAGTATGAGTGACTGTACGGGTGAGTGAGTGGATGTGTGCGTAGACCTAAGAATCAGTGAGTGGGTATGTAGTTATTGGTGTTGGAGTGTCTATGGTTTTGCGAATGGCAGTCTGTAATTTAGAATGGGTGTATCAAAGGTTATATTAGAGTGTGAGGAGGTGCATCAGATTATCACGTGGATGATGTCATCAGTGATGTCATTTGAGATGTCATCAGTGATGTCATCAGTGATGTCACTGACCATGTCATGAGTGATGTAATATGTGACGTCATCAGCAGTGCATTGCGGGGGCGCGAGTTATAGTTAGCTGGACTAACTATAACGGGGGAATTTCACGGGTTTTGTACGAGTGCAATGTCCAACTCACTATAACTGTCCCTAAAACCTATGGTTTTTTCAGTGAATTTCAAAGGTTTTTTAAATGCTAATTTGTAACTATAACGTCCCTGAAACCTATGGTTTTTTCAGTGAATTTCAAAGGTTTTTTAAATGCTAATTTGTAACTATAACATGTCTGAAACCTACAGTTTTTTCAGTGAATTTCAAAGGTTTTGTAAATGACAATTTGTAACTATAACATGTCTGAAACCTACAGTTTTTTCAGTGAATTTCAAAGGTTTTGTAAATGACAATTTTTAAATGTATTAATTGTTATATACATTTTTTTCATACTGATTTCCAAATTTTTTAGAAACAATTTTTTTTTACATATTTTATTTTTTAAATTACATTGTAATTACATTATACATTACATTACAAAAAATACTTTCTCAGAATGAATTACTTTAGTTTAATTACTTTGCACATAGGCAATAGACTTTTAAGTACAGTAGTTACAGTTGTTGCAATGGGCAACACATTTTCAAACACAATGCAACATTCAGCTCAATGTGAATTTCTAGTTAAATGCAATTAGTTACTTTATGGATTACTTTTCTAACCACATTACTGGATCCTAGATTCAGTCCTGGGACATCTCCTGTAAACAGTTGAGTAAAAGCGTTTTGGTTACAGTCGTGATTTTTAAGGAATATTATTGTACTTTAAAAGTTCACACTTAGAAACTTTTTCTCATAGAATCACCAATGTTATCCTATGGAAGGAAATTCACTTAGAAGTTAAAAACTGTTATCGTTACTTTTTCTTACTCAGTGTTGGATCCTGGATCCAGCACTGGTGCATCTCCTGTAAACAGTTGAAAGAATGCGTTTAAGTCATACAGGCGATTTTTTAGGAATATTTGTAGTTTGTGAAAATCGACACTTTGAAACTTTTCTGCTGAAAACCAGACAATGGATTCCTATGGAAGGAAATTCAAGTTACTGGTAAGTACGGTTAAAATTACTTTTGAGGATCAGTACTGGGCTGAAAGATGCAGCACTGAGGTCTCTCCTGATAACAGGTGAGTAAATCGGAATTCGTATTTCGGCTGATTTTAGAGGACTATTTTAAAGTTCCAAAACTCCACACTTAGAAGAATTTCCAAGTGAAACCAGTCAATGTTAGCCTATGAAGGAAATTCAAGTTACCGGTAAGTACGGTTAAAATTACTTTTGAGGATCAGTACTGGGCTGAAAGATGCAGCACTGAGGTCTCTCCTGATAACAGGTGAGTAAATCGGAATTCGTATTTCGGCTGATTTTAGAGGAATATTTTAAAGCTCCAAAACTCCACACTTAGAAGAATTTCCAAGTGAAACCAGTCAATGTTAGCCTATGAAGGAAATTCAAGTTACCGGTAAGTACGGTTAAAATTACTTTTCAGGACCAGTACTGGGCTGAAAGATGCAGCACTGAGGTCTCTCCTGATAACAGGTGAGTAAATCAGAATTCGGATTTCGGCTGATTTTAGAGGAATATTTGTATGTTTCAAAAATCAACACTTAGAAACTTTTTCAGCAAAAAGCAGGCAATGATATCCTATGGAAGGAAATTCAAGTTACTGGTAAGTACGGTTAAAATTACTTTTGAGGATCAGTACTGGGCTGAAAGATGCAGCACTGAGGTCTCTCCTGATAACATGTGAGAAAATCGGAATTCGTATTTCGGCTGATTTTAGAGGAATATTTTAAAGTTCCAAAACTCCACACTTAGAAGAATTTCCAAGTGAAACCAGTCAATGTTAGCCTATGAAGGAAATTCAAGTTACCGGTAAGTACGGTTAAAATTACTTTTCAGGACCAGTACTGGGCTGAAAGATGCAGCACTGAGGTCTCTCCTGATAACAGGTGAGTAAATCAGAATTCGGATTTCGGCTGATTTTAGAGGAATATTTGTATGTTTCAAAAATCAACACTTAGAAACTTTTTCAGCAAAAAGCAGGCAATGTTAGCCTATGAAGGAAATTCAAGTTACCGGTAAGTACGGTTAAAATTACTTTTCAGGATCAGTACTGGGCTGAAAGATGCAGCACTGAGGTCTCTCCTGATAACAGGTGAGTAAATCAGAATTCGGATTTCGGCTGATTTTAGAGGAATATTTGTATGTTTCAAAAATCAACACTTAGAAACTTTTTCAGCAAAAAGCAGGCAATGATATCCTATGGAAGGAAATTCAAGTTACTGGTAAGTACGGTTAAAATTACTATTGAGGTCAGTACTGGGCTGAAAGATGCAGCACTGAGGTCTCTCCTGATAACAGGTGAGTAAATCGGAATTCGTATTTCGGCTGATTTTAGAGGACTATTTTAAAGTTCCAAAACTCCACACTTAGAAGAATTTCCAAGTGAAACCAGTCAATGTTAGCCTATGGAAGGAAATTCAAGTTACTGGTAAGTACGGTTAAAATTACTTTTCAGGACCAGTACTGGGCTGAAAGATGCAGCACTGAGGTCTCTCCTGATAACAGGTGAGTAAATCGGAATTCGTATTTCGGCTGATTTTAGAAGAATATTTTAAAGTTCCAAAACTCCACACTTAGAAGAATTTCCAAGTGAAACCAGTCAATGTTAGCCTATGAAGGAAATTCAAGTTACCGGTAAGTACGGTTAAAATTACTTTTGAGGATCAGTACTGGGCTGAAAGATGCAGCACTGAGGTCTCTCCTGATAACAGGTGAGTAAATCGGAATTCGTATTTCGGCTGATTTTAGAGGAATATTTGCACAATGGTGAAGGGAGGGGGCGGGGCCTGAGGTGACATCTGTGCAAACGCGCCCCGTGGCGCGTTTTAAGTTGGGGGATTAAGTCCCCTTGAATCATGAGGGTCCCTATGGGCCAACTAGCCCACCAGGAACCTCCAGTATGCGCCAGGGGCTGCGTTGCAGAGACATGTACAGAGGCCACACCCCTTTTACACCTCTCTGCAACGCAGCTCTGTGGCGCTTTCTGGACGTACCTGTTGGGCTAGTTGGCCCCAGGGACCCTCAGGATTGAAGAGGATTTAATTCCCCATCTTAAAACGCGCCACGGGGCCTGTTTGCACACATGTCACCTGAAGCCCCGCCCCTCCCTTCACCACTGTGCAAACGCGCCCGTGGCGCGTTTTAAGTCGGGGATTAACTCCCCTTGAATCCTGAGGGTCCCTGGAGTCCAACTAGCCCACCATGTTCCTCCAAAAAGCGCCACAGAGCTGCGTTGCAGAGAGGTGTAAAAGGGGCGTGGCCTCTGTACACCTCTCTGCAAGGCAGCTCCCTGGCGCATACTGGAGGTTCCTGGTGGGCTAGTTGGCCCCCAGGGACCCCTAGTATTCAAGGGGAATTGTTCCTCTCTGCAAACGCGCCAGGGGCGCGTTTGCAGAGTGGTGAAGGAAGGGGCGGGGCCTGCGGGCCCGATCGTTTTTTTTTGTTGTTTTTTTTTTTCCCTGAAGGGGCCGTGTGGCCCCCTTCCTTTTTCCTATTTTTAGGCCCTGGGGACCCCATCCCCCAGGGCCTTACCCCTTTTTTAAAATTAAAATTAAAAAAAACGGGAAGGGTGCCGCGTGGCCCCCTTCCCTGGGCCTGTATTGGCCCCGGGGACCCCATCCCCCGGGGCATGGCCTCTTTTTGTTTTTATTTGGAGGGGGGCTGCGTGGCCCCCCTCCTCAGGCCATTTAAGGCCCCGGGGACCCCATCCCCCAAGGCCGGCCTTGCACTTTTTTTTTTTTTTAACTTTTTGTTACTTTGGGGAGGGGGGCTGCGTGGCCCCCTCCGTGGCCACTTATGGCCCCGGGGACCCCATCCCCGGGGCCTGGCCTCTCATTGGGGACTGTGGGGGTCCCCAATCCCCCACAGTCCCGCCGGCTCCCCGTGTCCTACGGGAGCCGGCATTGCTTACACATGGGGAGCTGCTAAGATGCAGCTCCCCATGTGGAAAAGCAATCGGCTTTGGATATTGGAAGAGAGAGCAGGTTTCCTGCTCTCTCTTCCAATATCCAAAGCAGTTTGCAATGACAGGACGGAGCCGCGAGGCTCCCGTCCTGTCATTGCAAACAGCAGTGTCCCGGGGGTAGGCACCCCGGGACACTGCAGGAGCCGGCCCTGGGGGTGGCGGTCCCCAGGGCCACCACAGGCTCCAGGAGGGGGCCGCGCGGCCCCCTCCCTACATCGAGAAAGCCCCGGGGAGGTGGTGGTCCCCGGGGCTTGGGGGTCCAAAACGGACCCCCATTTTCATTTTTCTTAGTGCCCTGGGGAGGTGGTGGTCCCTGGGGCGTGTGGGGGAGTTGGAGCCCCCCCACACAGGTTTTTCAAATATAAAAAAAGAAGCCCCGGGGAGGTGGTGGTCCCCGGGCTGCGGGAGGGCTCAGAGCCCTCCCGCACCATTATCCATAAAGCCCCGGGGGTGGTGGTCCCCGGGCTTGGGGGCCCTTAGAGGCCCCCCACACATAAAGTTAACCCCCCCAGCATGCCCCCGGGACTTGGCCCACCCGGGGGCCAATTAACATCGAAGCGCGGGAGACCGCGCTTCGATTTTTTTTTTTTCGGCAGGGTTCGCGCTCCCTGAGCGCATCCTGCCGATTTAAAAAAAAAAAAAAAAAAACATTTTTGCCCAGGGGGTCCTTGTGGGACCCCCTGAGCAGACCTAGGGGGTCAGGGTGTTTCTACCCTGCTCCCTTTGTGCGCTTTGCGCACTTGTTTCTGTCCCTCGGTTCTACCGAGGGACAAAATGGCTGCCAACATTTCCTGGTTTGGAGTGTTGACAGCCAATTAACATAAAGCTCGTGCTCGGGAGGATCCGCGGCCCTAGATATACCTATCTTTTTTCTTTTGATTTTCTCAGCAACTACTGAACGGATTTACACCATTTAACAAAAAGGGTTCTTTCTGAACCAAGAACTACCTCTTTGCCAAATTTGGTGTAATTCCGTTCAGCAGTTCGGGCTGTAGCCGTGTCTAAAGTTTCCTATGGAAAATTGCATGGGGAAAACGCGTTTTGGGACCCCCTTTTTCTCGGCCCCCGCTTGACGAATCCCCCGAGACTTTCAGGGTAGGAGCGGACCGGAGCTGGCCACAAAGTTTGAAAATTTTGCGAAGATACGTCAACCGGCAAGAGAGTTATTTCAAATAGAATGTCGCGGATTTCCTATGGATAATAGGTTGTAACTATAACTATCTACTGGCGACCGCCAGTAGATAATATATATATATATATATATATATATATATATATATATATATATATATATATATATATATATATATATATATATATATATATAACACCTACTGGCGGTCACCAGTAGGTAGTTATAGTTAGATAGTTAGGACCTAGTTTCCATAGGAAAAGCGTTTTTTGATTTGCCAATATCTTTGGCGCCGTTTGATGAATCTTCGCGAAATTTTCAAAACTAATGGTTCACTCAGGTCAGCTCCTGTCTTGAAAGCTTCGGGGTGATTTGTCGAGCGGGGGCCGAGGAAAAAGTGGGGTCCCAAAACATGTTTTCTCCATGTTAATTTCCGTAGGAAACTTTAGACAGAGCTACAGCCCGAACTGCTGAACGGAATTACACCAAATTTGGCAAAAAGGAAGCTCTTGGTTCAGAAAGCGTTCTTTTTTGTAAAAGGTGTAAATTCGTTCAGTAGTTCCTGAGAAATTCAAAAATAAAAAAATATCGATATCTGGTGACCAAGGAGAATTCGCAAACCCTCCTGATCACGAGCTTGACTCTGATTGGTTCCCAACACTCCAAACCAAAAAGTGTTGGCAGCCATCTTGTGACTCAGTAGAACCGAGTCACAACAAAAAGGTAAAAAAAAGGATAACAATCAAGAAAAGGGGGCAGGGTAGAAACACCCTAACCCCCTAGGCCTGCTCAGGAGGTCCACAGGGACCCCCAGGGCCCAAAAAAACATTTTTTTAAATTTTTCAGCGGGATTCGCGCTGGATGCGCGAATCCGACAAATTTTATTTAAAAAAAAAAGAAGCGCGGGCTCCCGTTCTTTGTTTCTTTGAGCCCCCGGGTGGGCCAGGTCCCGGGGGCAATGCCACAAAAAGGGGGCATGGCCTCTGACCACTCTCAGCAATTCAGCTGTATGGGGCTTACTGGAGGTAACGGGAGGGCTAGTTGACCCCCAGGGCCCTTCAGGAGGCAAGGGGACTTCATCCCCCAACCAAGAGCGCACCAGGAAGCACGTTTGCAGAGTGGTGGAGAAAGGGGGCGTGGCCTGTGTCCACCTCTCAGCATCCCCACTGTGTGGGGCATACTGGAGGTAGCAGGTAGGCTAGTTGGCCCCTAAGGACCACTACCAGCGAAGGGGACTTCAATCCCCATCCATGAGCGTGCTATGGAGCAGCGTTTGCAGAGTAGTGGGCAAAGGGGGCATGGCCTGCTATGAGAATTTAGCAATCCTGCTGTGTGGGACTTACTGGAGGTAGTAGGAGAGGTAGTTGGCCCCCAAGGATGTCCTTGGGGGCCAACTACCCCTCTGTTACCTCCAGTAAGTCCCATACAGTGGGATTGCTAAGAGGTCTTCGAAGGCCACGCCCCCCTTAGTCCACCACTCTGCAAAAGCGCCTCTTGGCACACTTCTGGTTGGGGGATGAAGTCCACTTTATTCCTGAGGGACTTTGGGACCAAGTAGCGCTCCTGTAAGTCCTACGAAGCGGAATTCCTGAGCGCTGGTCAGAGGCCCAGGCCCCTTTCTGCAGCACTCTGCAAACGCGACTACTACATTAAAAATTAGGATTTAAAAAACCTTGGAAATTCACTTAAAAAAACCATAGGTTTCAGGTACATTATAGTTAGAAATTAGCATTTAAAAAACCTTAGAAATTCACTGAGAAAACCATAGGTTTGAGGGACGTTATAGTTAGAAATTAGCATTTAAAAAACCTTAGAAATTCACTGAAAAATCATAGGTTTCAGGGACGTTATAGTTAGTTGGACACTTCAATCGTACAAAACCAGAGAAATTCGGCAGTTATAGTTAGCTGAGCTAACTATAACTTGCGCCCCCGCAATGCACTGCTGATGACGTCACATATTACATCACTCATGACATGGTCAGTGACATCACTCATGACATCACTGAAGACATCTCAAATTACATCACTGATGACATCACTGATGACATCATCTACTTAATATCTGATGCACCTCTTCACACCCTATTATAACCTTTCATACAACTACTCAAAAATACAGACTAACATTCTTGAACCCATAGACACACCAATACCAGTTAGTACATACCCACTCACTGATTCATAGGTCTACACACACATCCACTCACTCACCCATACAGTTACTCATACATGCAGTCACTCATCAATACAACTACTGATATATGCACTCATACACTCATACAGACACTCACAGACCGCCACTCACCCATGGAGTTACTCACACACCTTGTCAGTCACCCAAAGAATCAATAACACTGCCATTCACTCACCTATACATTTATACACACACCACCTCACTAATTCATACAGATACTAACACATACTTACTCTCTTCTACAATCACTGACACAAGCACACACTCATCCATACAGCCACTCTAACAATCACTCACTCTCACATATAGTCACTTATAAACTCCAACACTCACATACACTGCCTTTCACATATGTAGTTACTCACACATATACCACTGAGACATCCATTCAGTCAGTCAAATCCACTTTATTCGGTTAATAAAAACCATAAAAGTACACAACATACAGCAATTAGCATAACAGTAGTAGTCCATTCACTCACCAACACAGCCATATGCACGCTCACTCACCCATACAGCCCCTCGCGGATGCACTCATGAACCCATACACCCAGTGAATCACCCACTCACACATCCATGCAGGGAGTCACACACCCCCCACCCACCAACACAGACACTCTGGCACCCATACAGGGACTTAGACAACCAATCATTAACCCATATAGACACTCATGTAGCTACTCACCAATCTATGCAGCCACTAACAGACTGATACAGATATTCACACAGATTAGTCACTCACCCATGCATTCACTAAGACACGTTTAATCACTCACTTATACAGTCAGTCACACACCCACAAAATCATACATACAGACACTCATACACCCACTCATTCTTCAATACATCTTGGCGTATATATAGATAACATTCTTAAACTTTTAAAAATCACCCAGTCTCTGGATGATGTCATCATTGATGTCATCAGTGATGTCATTTGAGATGTCATGAGTGATGTCATCAGTGATGCCACTGACCATGTCATGAGTGATGTAATAAGTGACGTCATCAGCAGTGCATTGTGGGGGCGCGAGTTATAGTTAGCTCAACTAACTATAACGGCCGAATTTCTCTGGTTTTGTACGATTGAAGTGTCCAACTAACTATAACGTCCCTGAAACCTATGTTTTTTTCAGTGAATTTCTAAGGTTTTTTAAATGCTAATTTCTAACTATAACGTCCCTGAAACCTATGTTTTTTTCACTGAATTTCTAAGGTTTTTTAAATGCTAAGTTCTAACTATAACGTCCCTGAAACCTGTGGTTTTCTTCGTGAATATATATATATATATATATATATATCAGTAATTGCATTATATATGAATATTGCTTATTGAATTTTTGATTTAAACTAAGATGCATAACAATTGAGTATTGCTAACAGGCACATAAGTGGGTTGGATGACTTCAATTTTTTATCCAAGAAGTGCACCCTATTCACAATTCCATTCCTTTTAAGGTACACTACCCGTAACCATGCATGAGCCATGATATCCTTAAAAAGAGAAGGTTGGCAACATACCGCTCTCTTGGATCTATAATCGCATTAGACCTTGTCTAAACCCACTCTAAGATGGCCGCCACTGGGAGTACAGGATCATTGCAAATTGCCGCACTAGCGTACATCACTAAATCATGGGCATCCAAATTTCCATCACTAATTAATAGGTTTACATGAGACTCATGGATAATGTTGACATGACACTATAGAGATCGGCATATTGTATCATCTGATCTTTACACCGATTAGTGTTGCCAATAATAGACAGACCACTTCATAATGGCGGCCATGGTGACCCTTCCGGTCACACGTCCCTATGTCATAGAATCCCACCCCCCTCCTCTATTTCCACTACCGCGGGAAACAGAGGCAGTACAGATCGGGAACGCTACGCCAGCACACTTTGCCATTCGTTATTACACACCAACAACTTTCTCCCAAGTAAGTACTGTCCCGGCATTTCCCTCACCCATTATCATGAGATCTTATACATTTCCTCATTTAATGGATATTATGCTCCACAGATTTCCATAGGAGAGCTGGCTAAGCTGGATCCACGGCTAGCCTAGCGAACACCATTTCCTGGACCTTAGGAAACGGTTATCAATACCATATACAGGATTTACAGGGTTCCCAAAGGAGGTGCTCCCCTTTTTCATTCCATTACCCAGGGTGAGTTTAATTATGAGTAACAAATTCCCCTTGATCTCCTTGTATATCTCGAGGCTGATTGATACCCCTCTCTTCTAGGTACCCAATCTGATTATCACAGACGCCTTCTCTGCAAAGGTTGAAGTTGAAGGGCCTCTGGCCCCTTGCATTGTGAGTGATGTTCCTCACCTTCCTTTTTGCTCACATCTATCTATAAGTGTAAACCACAACTTCACTACGTTAGCCCTCTCATAGGTCTGATAGCCACTGTGTATTATTCCCCGGACTCCATGAATTGACGGTACGGATCCACGAAAGGAATTGCCATTATATTCTCGGTACTTAGGACAGTGGCCAAAGCACCATTAGGTAAGCCTTCTCCTAAGCTACATCTCTCAGTAGCCTACGCAACATTTTAATTAAATTTCTCTAACACTATACCCCACTTACAGTCCCCAGAATTCTCCTTCCTGAAGAGACCCCATACCCTCAGTGGGATCAAAATGCCGTCGACTACTTAGGAGGATAGTCTTGAAAGTACTGGAATCAACTCTCTGGTCCTTACATTGAATCTGAACCAAAAGACATCCTCTTCATTTCAATAACCCGTCCTTTGATACAGTCACTTTGTTTTTTGTTTTTTGTTTTTTTTTAAATACATGTTGGTTATGGTTACTTCACTGGGGTCACATAAGTCACTCAAGTCACTTTCTCTTTTTATTTGTTAAAATTACCATATATGTTGTGTTATGTGAATATAAACAAATCTTTTTCAAAAAAATAAATGTCTCTCACTTCGGCTGAAGTGAGTACGAACTGATACATTCTTGGGCTACTTCATTAACAGATTTCACAGAAAGAAATTATAAACTGATTTTGAGTTATCACGCCATCTTTTTCTCATAAATGCAATAATTCATATAATTGCGGTAAATGATAAACTTTTTTCTTAAAATGAGTTCCTTGTGAACAATTGTTTCTAGCTTACTAGCTAATACCCAGTTCACAGGGACATATGGGTTCCTCTTGTGTTTTGATATATAAAAACAAACATTTTCAGAAAGAAGGCAACAGAAAAGTTGCAGATCAACAAAAATGAAATTATTATTTCACTGTATTCATTGAACCTCTTGCAATTGACCAAACACAAGACCTTCCAGAAATCTTGACTCGAAACTTTAACCTCCATTGTGAGAGTTGACAATCTTACGCATTAGTCCACAAGTGAGGGAAGTTGTTTTCATCATTGGAGTATAAGGTGTTTAAAAACAAACATTGTAATTAAGCGTGCAGCAAAAAATAATTGCCCATCAATACATATGACATATGCATTTCACTTTCCATATTAAACTTCTTTGCAATTGACTAGACACATGACCTTTGACAACCTAGGACTGGAACCCTCAACCTTCAGATCGAGATTCAAATAATGTATCCTTGATATGCTTAAATGCAAATATTTTCAGACAGAGCGCAACAAAAATATTTGCTCATGAACAACAATGACATTACATCATATTAATTTAACCTATTTATAATTGAGCAAAACATTATTAACCAGAAAGACAGTTGGTGAATTTAACCACCAGACCACAAGTGACTCTTTACTGTCACAGATCAAAGAAGATCTAAGCATAGATTTGACATTCGACCAAAAAGTACAAGTCAGTGTTGTGCCATAAGTGAGTGTGCAGAGACATCTACATAATTTACAGAATCGGATGCAGGGAGAGAAGAAAAGAGAGAGAAGTTGTTTTTATCCTTGCAACTTGATCTGCTTAAATACAGATATTGTCAGAGACACTGCCACAAAAAATATTTTTCCATCAAGAAAAATAAAAATGAAACATCATAGAACCTCTTTTTAATTGTTCAAGCACATGTCCTTGAAGAAGTTAGGACTTGAAATCTTAACTTTCGGAGTAAGAGCTCAAGCCCTCAGTCACTAAGCCACAAGTGAGTCTCTACCCTTGGAGATACAAAACCTAATTATGACAATAGACCAAAAAGTACAAGCCAATGTAATGCCATAGGTGCATGTACAGCAACTGCTACATCATTTACAGTATGACATAAAAGAAGAGAAGGGGGAATAGAGAGAGAGAGAGAGGGGATTTTCATCTTTGGGTGTTATATGCTTAAAACAGACATTTTCAGAAGAGTGCAACAACAAATAATTGCCCATCAACAAAATTGAAAAACTAAGTATGTTGTTCCCCTTCATATTTGATCAGACAGATGAATCAAACCTTTTTCCTTCAGAGTGAGGGCCTGAGAGATTAACTAATAAGCCGCTAGTCAGCCCTTACTCTTGGATCAAGAAAAAACTATGACATTCAATTCAACAATACAAGTCAATGTCATGCCATGGGGGAGCGTACAGTGCAAGCTACACCTTTTAGAGAATCGAATCGAAGGAGAAAGAAATGGAGAAAGAGACATTGCAGCATGATATGACCATTGAAACACCAAACTCAATTCTATGTGGTGCCATTGGGGACTGTATATTGACAGTTACATTACTTGCAGAATGGGATGGAAGGATGGAAAGACAGAGATAATTTATTATTAATCCATAATGCACTTTCAGTCAAAGTGAAAAGAAAACTTTGTTGTCAACCATTTAGAAAGAGCTCTTCTTTCATAATATTCTTTGAAAGTTTGAACTCTGTTTAACTGACCAAATATAGGACTATTAGGGCTCCATAATTCAAATCCTTAACCTTCAGAGTAAAGAAAAACATTGCCAATCAATAACAAATAAATCACCTTTCACTATATTTGTTGACCTTAGAGCAGATATATGACCTTTGAGACACAAGTACTCAGACCTTGAATCTTCAGAGTGAGACCATAACCATTTGGCCACAAGTGACCCTGTATTGAGTTGGATCAAAACATAACTATGACATTCAAACAAGAATTATAAGCCAATGTGGTGTCTCAGATGACTATACACTAACAGCCATATCATTTACAGAATGGAAGAAAGGGAGGAGGAGAAAGAGAGAGAGAGAGAAAGGTCGTTTTGAGCTTGGGGGCATGATATACTTAAAAACAGGTATTTTTAAGCAAAGTAAAAAGAACAAATATTTGCAAATCAATATCATTTGGATTTCATGATTCAAACCCTTCATCATCAGACTGAGAGTCCAAGACCTCAAACATTATCCCTCAAATGACCCTTTACTTTGTTGGTTTTAAACATAACTATGACACTCAACCCAAAAATGCAAGTACGTGTGGAGTCATAAATAAGTGTACCCTGAAAACTACATCATTTTCAGAATGGGATCAAAGGAGGGGGAGAAAGAGAGAAGTTATTTTTAGCTTTTGGGCATGATATACTTACAAAGAGGCATTTTCAGACAAAGAGAAAAGAAAAACATTGTTCATCAATAACAAAGTAATCATCTTTCACTATATTTTTTAACATTTGAACTCTTTGTAAATGACCAGACCTTAGAATAGATACATGGCCATTGAGAGACAAGAACTCAGACCTTCAATCTTCAGAGTGAAAGTCTAAGGGCCAGATGTACGACCATTTTTGCATGCGCAAACGGGTTTGTGAACCCGTTTGCGCATGCAAAAATGGCATGGGGTATGTACAAACCCTATTTTGCGAGTCGCAATTTTTTGCGACTCGCAAAATAGGGTTTTGCGACTCACTATTAGGAAGGGGCGTTCCCTTCCTAATAGCGAGCGCAGCTCTATGTACAAATATTTTGTGACCGCAATTGCGGTCGCAAAACTCATGCAAATTACCACCCTCTTCAAGAGGGTGGTAATGGGGTCGCAAAAGGGAAGCGGTCCCCAGGGGACCCCTTCCCCTTTGCAAACGCAGGGGAAAATATTTTTTAAGGGAAGGCAGTGGTCCCAGGGACCACTGCCTTCCCTTAAAAAATGAAATGAAAACGTTTCATTTTCATTTTTTTTAAATGCAACCCGTTTTCCTTTAAGGAAAACGGGCTGCATTTTAAAAACAAACGGCTTTATTTAAAAGCAGTCCCAGACATGGTGGCCCGCTGAGCCCAGCAGGCCACCATACCTGGGAGGGCCTGCCATTTCCAATGGGGTCGAAAATTGCGAGAGGCTCATTAATATTCATGAGCCTCTATATTTGCGACCCAATTGGGAATCGCTAACAGTATGTTACACACTGTCGTTCATCCAAAATAGCGCCTCGCAAATTGCGAGTCACAAAAGACTCACAATTTGAGAGGCGCTATTTTGGCCGTCGTACATCTGGACCTAAGACCTTAACTATTTGGCCACAAGTAAATCTTTAATGTGTGGAATCAAAACACAATTATCACATTTGACTCAAAAATAGAAGTGTTAGAAGGTGGTTCTGACCATCTGAGCCGCCTGGATTTTTCGCTTTTTGAACACCTAATTGTTGAGCTTTTACTGTGGGAAAGCCTCATAAGTTGGGACTCACCCACAGTGAACTCATGATGAAAGAGACTGCAGGTGGATTTTACTGGTGTCCCCTGGTGAGAGTAGGCCGCTGCGCTGCAGCCGGAGTAAGGGGCACCAGGCTGGTTACATGCAGACACGTGTGTACATGCGTGTGCACACGTGTAGGGGCTGCGCAGGGGAGATTCCTGGTGCGCGCAGCCCAGGAGCAGGTACACATTGAATGGTGTGGCAGGAATTATGCAGAGTTGGGTGGTGTCATGGAATAGGCTTTATACAATGGGAAGAAACATGTAAGGGAAAGTCAGTGTGCTTTACTGTTTTCACTGAAGGACAACTCCATTATTCTCCTATGAGGATGGGGATCACATGGGATAGTTTCACTTCCCTAGGGCCTACAAATTCCAGACACGCACTAAAGTCCACTGTAACTTAGGTGAGAAGTATTCTGCTAAATTCAAAACCATATATGTACTGCTTATGGGTGTCATGCTTCTCCATGCCACCCCTAAATCCTTTCCACATGCATACAGTTTTAGGAGCCTGCAATATGCACGCTTCTAAAAAGGCGTCAAATCTCCCAGAGTAAAACCCACCCCTGTCCCGTGCATCCTGCACACCATAGTTAGATATGTGTAAGATATGTTTATTGATTTAACTATATGGGAATGTGCAGTGAATGTGTAATGCATTATAGACCTTTTTGTATCATGAAGTTCTGTGTTGAACACTTAAATACGCTTTCATGTATAACGATGTTCCAAAAGTACTTTGATCGATCCTTAAGCATCAATACAGTGAAAGTACATTATTAAAAAACAATGAAGAATCAAGTTGCGGTGAAATCGGGACGAAAAACAACAAGCGTAATGAGTATTGCACATCGAAGCAGTTTCAGGTAAGCGCACGTCACGTAACGTGCAAAACGTTAGCAGTCTTCTTGGGTGTGGCAAGGCTATTTATTGCCACACCCATCTTCCAGAAAACACTTTGCCTTCCGCCGCGTTGAGGAGAAGACATCCCAGCTTACCTGCTCCTTGCCGAAGGGACTCTGCGCTTCACTGAAGATTAGTTTTCTTCACCGCTGCAGTTCTTTCGATCCACAGCATTCCCGGAGCTACAGAAAAAGAAACAATGAGCTAAGTGAATGTTTTCTAAGTTTAATTTAGGTGCCCTACGCAAGAAAGCAGGAAGCAAGCGCGCAAATACTCACCTTGATTTTTCTTGGGACAATTTTGGGAGAACTTTACCTGAAAGGATAAAGACCGTAATTAGCATCAAAACGAACATTGTAATTCCAAAGGATTTGAAAAGTTATTTCTTTACGCATTTAGTTTATAATCGTGAAGAGCATATTGAGAATTTTTGCTGTGTGTTTGGCATATGTTATTTCTTTTACCAATACAGGTCGTGAAGAATAATAGAGTTGGAACAATAGAGAGTAAGTGAAGTAAGGAATAGAATAGAAGCCATCATTTAGTACAGTACTGAAAAACTTGAAAACCTGTAACTTATTTCAACATTTACTCTTAAACACAGGTACAAGCAAGCAGCTGTCTCCTACATAAATCAACACATCAACCACTCAACCTGAACAACCTTCACGACGACTACAAGGACGCGACGTACAACATTCCTAGATCGCAGGTAGGAGATCACACAGAAAATCAGAAAGATTTCTTTTAGAATAGTTTATGTTAAAATCTGGTTTTAGGTCTATAGTTAGTTATACTTTTCCTTGGTGCCTCACAGGTCGACAACTAGGAGCAACTAGCGTCCACAATCCGGCCCTCCTCCCTGGATCCCAACTGCGTAGCCTTAGTGTTTTATTACTTACAAAGGTTATAAGTTAGGGTACTGGGAAGTCGGTCCATAACGTCTCTGCGAAATCAACATACAAGCAACTGACAGGTAAGATTGCTTGTGTCCCAGACAATGGGTCATCCAGAAATGTCATATTACTCTGACTCAGCTCATAACTAGAGCCTGGCTGGGGCTGACCCTGACAGGCTGGATTAATGACCTTCCTCCCCAAGCTGTAGCATCAGAGGCCTAGCCCTTCACGACAAGCATTACAAGGGATAAGGTCTCCTCTCCAAAAGGGAGAGAAGATGGGTGGAGCTACACGGTTATCCATCAGCAGCTGTCACCTGGTGCCAGGCACCAAGCTGCTCTGGAGAGAAGGCAGCAAGGGGGGAAGGGGCTTTACAGAGACCATGTGGCATTAGACCCCTGGACGACGCCAGTTTGAACTATTCCAGAGGCCTGGGCAGGAAGGAGGGAGCAGGGGCAGAGAGGTGATGTGTCGCTGCCTGATAGGGCAGGCAGAGCCTTCCTGCCAGCCCCCTCCAACTTCTGTTATCATAATTAGTCTTTGAACCATTTTTCTAGTTACTCCCACGAGGATTTTAGCTCGTTAAATTTAATAGTGTAAACCAGTTTGTTAACCTATCAGAGAGACCAGCCTTACTGCAGTGAAAAATGGCTTTGGAGGTTTTTCACTGCAAGGATATGTAAAGAAAAGTTGATGTTCAATTTTAATAATCGCTAAATATTACTCTGGGCACCCTAAAATGCCTTTCTTTTGCTTAAACATAAAGCGGGACAGACAGAGAGAGACAGACAGACAGACACAGAGAGAGACTGAGATATGTTGTTTGTTTTCATTTTTAGGGCATGGTGTCTCTCTCCATATATAAGAAAAAGAAAGGTATTTCAGGGTGCCAATAATAATTTGTCAATTAATACAATTTAAAATCAACTTTTTATTTATTCACTGAAGCTTCTTATGATGGACTTGACGCATGGCCATGTGAATACCAAGGTTTGAACTCTTATCTACCACAGCCACACTTTACAACCTTTTCTGTGTGGGTTTGAAACATAACTATTGACCTTGAGGAAACTGCATTACACTGGCTCAATTAGCATGATTTTGGTAATTTCACTTTAGTCTTGTTACACTAAATCCTGAAATTACACTATTATGCTTAATTATAGGCTATTCCGGGTAACATTTTTACTGGGAATTTTCAGTTCGTAGTAAATTATTTATCAGAAAATGCAGTGTAATAATGAAAATGAGAAAGCACATGGGGGTTTTGTTCTCTGCTCTCTGTTTTATGCTGGATTTTATAAAGCGCAAAATGCATCCTCTCATCTAAAGTGGATGCAAGAACGTCTTTCACACAGAAATAGAGCTCCAAATGCCAGTTTTGTATTTTAGGTAATTTTATGTCATTTTGGCCGAAATTCTGCATAATTATGCAAAAGCAAATTGCTCACATCTCATGTGCTAACCAGCCTAGATTGCAACATTTTGCTCACTTGTTATCAAGGGTTGGATATAGCAGCCATCTCTCTTTAACTTTTCTCAGAGGCTCGAGGAGTGAGTGAACCCTTCACCCCTACAAACCCCCTGCACCATATCCCCACCCCATAGCCATTATGCCACCCTGCACTCAATTTATACGAGAAAGCTGTTGAGTGTTTCCTTTGGCAAATCCCAATAGGAGGAAAATGCCATTGACAGAAAAGAAAACTCCTAGGCAATGACTGAAAATTTTTATTTGCAGAAAATTAAGAAGATGGAAGATGCTAAACCTTGAAAGAAGTTAGAGAAGCAAAAAGGTATTCCATCAAGCCGATCTTGAGATTTTTCAAAAATCCTTAAAACAGGGACACAAAGTAGGTTCTAAAGGAGATAAAAGCATAGATAACAAGAACGTTTAACGTGTTGCAATGCATCTATAAGTAGGTGTGGCTTCATAATAAGATATATACAGGAAATGACATCTGAGGGAATTAACTTGAGTCCAAATTGGATTGGTAATGCTATAATAACTCATATAGAAATTGTGTCCATCGTGTTTGGGGTCAAATAAAAGGCTTGGTCATGCCCATTTCCTTTGAAGCCAGATAAAGACGATATGGTGGAAGTCATGTAAGTCTTGACTGAGTATATACTATTTTCTTTGCTATAGTTTCTTATTGGCCCATTTTCATTGTGACTGCTGTCAGGCTCCCTCTACCTAATACTGCAACCCACACTCGGAGCACATGCAAACTGGAGAACCTGAATTCCACTGCAGTCTCAGAAATATTTGTGCAAGCCCATTGAAAACACACAGTGTGCCACCACTGTCCTTTCACACAGCACTGGCGGAGTTTTCCCACTGCACACAGAATGTGAAGTTACCATTCTCAGGGAAAAGCTTCTCAAGAGAAGCGATCAACCTCTGCTCTTTCTGCTGCCATGTAAAAACAAGAAGCTAGTCACAAAACAGGTCTCCTTCCAACTGTAAGAGATATCCACAAAGATTGGGTGATGTTGTAGGGGAAAAGGAGACACAAAGGTGTTTCTTTCTGGATGATCATTGGCCAAATCAGCAGAGAAAGAGAAGCTGATTGTATTGTCTCTACAGGTGCTGTTGCTTGCGTGTGATAGCGTGGTCTGGGCCCTAAAATATTAAACTCATTTATAGTATTATCACAAAACCCACCATCACCTGAAAGATTAAACTCCATTTTCCGCTCTAAATCATTCTTCCTTTTCTTGATGGATCTTGGAATGTTGTATTAGGAGTCAAGGAGCAAATCAGACATCTCGAACTTCAATAGCATCAACAATTTTCAGAGTTCAGTCAATGATGAGACCTGGGATAAGATACATTTTTCAAAACATTTATGCTCATTATGAGATTAGTAAATTCTTCTCTTTTTGTCTATTTTATTTTCATTAGTCCATAAATCACATACGTTTACAGAAATCTCATCATAAGAACGGTTAGAACAAAGCATCAAATTTATGGTGCATTAAGCACATTCCATGAAGGAACAAATTCCCTATTCTAGAGATGAGGGTAAAAGTTTTAGATTTCAAGAACCCATAAAGAGTTTGATTTCAAAGAAAATAGTGAGATCAGAGGAGCACAAAGCTTCAAAGACAAATCAGAGTAGCAGAACTTCCCATGAAGAGTGCTTCATAAAACTTAGCCAAGTCTCATTCAATCCAAGTAAGTCGGCATAGAGTTGCCGTAGCAATATGTTAAAAATCAAATAGCAAAGTGATGAAAAAGGGAAAACAGTAGCAGCAGTAGCCAGAACTGTCAGGGGTTCGGCAAGGGGAAAAAGAAACAAGCGTTGACTCTACCTAGGAACACACACTAATATAAAAATCAGGAAAAACATGATAAAACATTGAATCCGGCTTCTTCTTCCACGGATCAATAAAATGGCAGTACTCTACTATAAGCATGTTCAGCTCCTTTATTCCCGCAATAAAATGCATGTGGCTTGTACACTTTATCACAAGGTTACCTACAGACAGTCTTGCGTAGTTAGATTCTGGAAACATTACACTTAGTTCACAAATGCCTTTAAACGCAGATTGACCTTCTACATCTCAATTTGTTTCATGCAACAACAATGAACTGCTAAGTAAAAGGCAAAATCAATGTTAGGTAATGCATTCTCTTCAATATGAATAAAGCATTATTGTTCAAAATGCACAAGTTAATCTATTCAATCATTGTATGAAACATGAGAAAATAGGAAGTTCATGACATTCAATTAATGGGATATTGCCCATAAAATAATACATTTGGTTAAACCGGAACATTATGCAATTATGACAACATTTCTATGCTTGTCAATTTAAGGTCAAGTTTCTAATTCGCGTTGTGCACATTTCAGCAATATTAGGTTTGCTTCCAGTAAGGAAAATTCCTTCATAGCTTTCTATGTCCTACACAGGTAACTATGACTGCTTATTGTAAATCAGCACATTTCAAATGTGTGTCTTTTCTGCATTATGTCTTATATTTGCTATTGCACATTCAACTACTAGATTGATTATTTCTCATGTTCATTTATTCGCTTTTTCATGTGTAACCTTTTTCTTTGGGGTTGTCGATGCATCAGACTCACATTTGGTGGTCTCTGGTAGAGAGGTGGCATAAGTACTGCGGTTCAGTAACAGAACCTGGCCCACTGGGACATCCTCTGGCTCTGAGGGAAGTGTGGTTCCTCCACCTGCTTTGTGGTCACTTTCTCTTTGGTGCATGAGGTCACTTGGGCCTTATGGTGTCTGGGTCAAGTGAGGGAACTTCTTCCCAGAGACATATTACATATTGCTCTCCTTAACATAGCAGGATTGTACCGTAACCGATAAAGCATTAGTCACAGATCACCAGTAGCGGCCCGTCCCCTGCCAAAGTGGAGAGCAAGCCGGGCTGGAGAAGGGAGGAGGCAGGTGGAGAGGAGGGAGGTGGGGAGGGTTTGGATACAAAACAAAAAATAAATAAAAATAAACTTACCTTAATACTGCTGCCGTCGCTGTCTCCCACACATCAGCTCTTCCTGGGCTCTGGGCACAGGCTCCAGCCTACCCTGTGGCCAATCCTGAAGCTGCTCTTGCATGAGAGCAGCTTCAGGATTGGCCTGAGCGTCAGCAACTTGCGCTCCCAGGCAGACTGGGAGCCTGTGCCTGCTCCGTCCAGCTCCAGCAACGCAGCTGAGGCTGGAGAGAGCTTCACTGCGCATGAGGGGTTTAGCCGGCCTGAGACGGCCGGCCAAACACCTCATGCGCAGTGAAGGGAGTGCCCACCACTCCCCCGCTAGCAGTGTCATCCCCTGGGCCCGCCCTCAAGACTCGCCAGAGGCCTGGATGCAGCCAGGGCCGGACTGGCCATAGCGGGCACTGGGCGTTTTCCCGGTAGGCCGCTAGGGTGGGGGCAGTTTTGGGCCCCGGGGGGCCGTTTTTTTACCGGGGGTCGGCAATATCGGCTGCACTCCCCCTCACCCCTGGGGGGGCCAACTGAGCAGTTTGCCAGGGCCGGTTTCTGTTCCCAGTCCGGCCCTGGATGCAGCTCCAGGGGATGAAAATAAAACGATGATAAAACGGGTTTAAAACCCGTTTTATTATCGTTTTATTTACTGGTGTTGGGGGGGGGGGGTGACACTCCTCTGCTCTAATGGAGCGGCCGTCGCTGCAGGTCACTCCAAGCAGGCAATTGATTTGTGCGTGAGGAAATGACGTAATCTGCACTAGGCAGCAGTCCCTTCCACCCGTGGACCAGACACCCTACGGGCTCATGACTCATAATTAAGTTGAATTATTTCAATACGCCCTTACACGTCAAAGACAGACAAAACGTTATGGTGCAGCGTTGTCAGGTACATGACCCTGGCAATCTAATAAATTTGTAATTAGCAGTGTTCAGATAAGAGAGATGTGCTGCATGACAGAGGCAGAGAAGTAGCACCTTGAGCCAACGCCTACCCTCTGTAATTGTTTAGCTTCTTACGAAAATTCGGATCATTTAAAAACACTTCCGGTACAATTATGTGAGGCTTCCAGCCAATACGAAATTATAGAAACTAAAGTCAAGTTTTCAGTGTTGCAACCGATCTGTGATGTACTGCTGTGTGGGTGAGCTGAATGACTCACTGCCTTTCAAACAACAGAGTTCAATATTTTTTTTTATTTCGCACTTTAATATATAGTTGAGAGCGAACCTCAAAGAAATTAAAGATCTCAGAAATCATAAACCTGCTCCTTTTAATCCAATAGACAGTGAACTGTACGGAGTGTCAAAAATATTCATCTAATGGGCTACCTGACAAAGGTGTTCTAATTAATTTATAAAGCCGTTCATTTTGACTAGTTCAATAAACATCTAATTTACCCAGAGCTTTGGGCTCAGTAGTGGAACTTACAAACATTGGATATCAGATATGGATTTTAGTGAGAACCTGGAAGCATCAACGTTCAGCCATGCATGACAGTGGCACCTGCTTTTTTAGCCTATGGCTACACCCAACTGTCGTTGTCACGTGGCAGGGCTAATAGTTTGATATTAGCAGCGCCACATCATTTTGTGGATGTGTACATTGTGTGTTCAAAAACATTGTATTACAGGTGAAGCGGCTATAGTCGCTTTCTGGTTCACAGTTTCAAAAGTATGGAATAATGGCAATACCTTCTGCCTTTTGTGTGAATTACTAGTAAGCCAAATATGTTATCTTTATCAAATGCTTGGTCTTCAGTGTGCTTTAGTCATCTTCTTCACAGTAAGCGATGACTGAGGACAAACCCCAGTCACACCTGCTGATGCTGAAATTCTGTAGCCCAAGATGTTCACTTTGGGATCACAGCTGTATGCTTCACGCCTCTGCTGGAAGATTAAAGGTCGGATTGTTGTTTGATTGACACATGCAGCCAGCATCAAAACAAATGATAAGACTGCATGGTAGCCTCTATTTGAAAAATTCTGACAGGAGGCACTTAGCATTCAGAAATAGAAAAGGTATGAGGCATGGCTCGCTAAAAGGGTGGTTGGGCTATGTAACAGCTAGAACGAGACAGCTTTAAGGTAGCAGCAGGAATTAGAAATAGTATTATTGAGAAGAATGGAGGTCATAGGTGTATGAAGTGCTGAGAAAGGCTGGGTTCTGTGTGGTGTTATAGGTTGATTTGTGAGTGGAGCCAATGGGGATGAGGTCATGGGGTCCATGTCATTCTGCCATGTAAGTGACAGTGAGCAGCTATCTAGCAAGGGGCATGAAAATCTGATGCAATTGTAGGGCATGGTATGATAATAGGATTTGGGTCAATATATTGTTGACAGGAGTAACTGTGCAAATGAATGATAGAAGCCTAGTGTGCACAGCGTGTGTGGAGAGGAACGTTAGTGCTGACAGAGCAGCAAGGGATATGATGCACTGAAAACATACCCTACACACAGTCAGTTATGAATGATGGAGTCACATGGAGGAGGCAGCTATAAACTACATTGAGACTGAGACAGGCATGAGGGTCACTGGTGCAAATAACAATTCAAGACCATAGACTTCATGAAAAGATAATGAAGATCACAGCACCCAATCCTTTGAATTTAAATTAAGAAGTGGGGAAATGAAAAGACGTGATAAAGATGTGTACCTCTTTCATCATTTTAAATTTCCGTTTCAATATAGGATTCTTGGGTTATCACTACACTTAAGTCTGTTTCTTTCAGATTTTATCATGCCATAGAAACGATCATTGCATCTGAAGAAGCAGATAAATCTGGAGTGTGTCATAGGGAGTGTGGCCTTTAAATATATCCAGAAGTTGAACATGACAAGGAGACGGGGTTCTCTATTTTCGATGATCTGAATAGCAATAACGAACACTTTAGTGGTTCACGTCTCTGTGCCGCATTGTAATTGAACCCACACTGGTAGACTTGAAGAAAGCCATTGCTCTTGGTCTTCCTGTGCACCTGATAGGTGATTGACCTTTCTATAAAAGACAAGTGCATGATTTGTTCGTAAGTTGCCAGTTTGTCATCGTCCAGGCAAGGCCTCTTAAAAAGGGGAAAGACCTGTCTGATCTTGAGGGAGTCAGGGAAAGTGCCTAGTGAGGGGATCATTTTGAATAGAAAGTTGAGAACCTCTCCAAATATGTCCTTCAGTATCTATGACATACACAACTAAGGTCATTTTTGTAGAGCGTGGTAAGTCAGTCATTTGTTTCCCTTTTGGGTAAATATATGCTATATAAATCAAACCTACATTCATACAAACATACATAAGTGTATAGTGGGGTGAGGACGTTGCTGCTGTAATGTAGTCTGGTGCTTCTGTCTTGTATGTATGTTGTCAAATTGTGTCACCTTGAAATGTTTGTGTTGTGGACTGAGTGTGGAGTTTACACAGTTTCTGATAACTTTGAAGAGTGCCATATTTCTCTTATGGCCTTTATTGATCATGTTGGTATAGTAGGTAGCCATGTCCCCTTGAATATGCTTCCTGGGGCTAGAGGATAGATTCTTCAGAGGCATTAGGACTTTGTCTCATAGCAATGATTAGCATTTTTTTCTCTGGTGATGTAATGGCGTTTTTGATATTTTTGATTCCACCTGCATCATCGGTCAAATAGCATGTTGCAAATAGTGATTGTAAATCATCCACAGACTATTTGCAACCTGTCTCTGATTTTGTGATGTGGCTTATGTAATAGGCCATGCCACTTAATCTCCAGTGCAGGAGGCTGCAGAACGACTTGCTTTATAAACAATAATTCGGCAATTTACTATTTGCTGCCCTCTATGACTGGCTCAACAAAGGAATGATGGCCAGCAAGAAACAGTAGACCACCATCCTTGTGTGTGCATTCCCAAATGGGAAACATTTTGTCATATGAAGAATATCAAATGTGCCTGTTGTGGTTCTTAGTGCATTCATCCTTATATCGCACAGACGACTTAAATTTATGTTGATCTGAAGTAGCAAAATAACAATGCACAGTGCTTTATAACACTACTGTTAGACTCAGCATCCTTGGTGTGGTTTCCCCTGACATTTTGCCTCTACCTCATATATTTTTGATGCTACGCTGGATTTTGTTTTTGCAGGCTTAGATGCTTTGGGCACTTTGCCACTGCTGATCAGTGTCAAAGTGCAAGTGCTCCCTGTGTAAATTGTTATTCTGATTGATTATCACTGATTGGCATATATGGTTTACTGGTAAGTCCCTAGTAAAGGGCACTGAGTGTGCCAGGTCCTGTAAATCAAATGCTACTAGTGGGCCTGCAGTACTGATTGTACCACCCACAAGAATAGCCCTGTGAAGGTATCTCAGACCTGCCACTGCAGTATTTGTGCGCAGTTTTAAACTGCCATGTCGATCTGGCAAGTGCACCCACTTGCCAGGCCTCCACCTTCCCCTTTCTTACATGTAAGGCACCCCTCAGGTAGGCCCAAGGAACCCCCATGGGCAGGGTGCAGTGTAGGTAAAAGGTAGGACATGTGCTGGTGTGTTTTACATGTCCTGATAGTGAAATACTGCCAATTTTATTTTTCACTATTGAAAGGCTATCTGTCCCATAGGCTAACCTGGGGGTTACTTTGTAACATCTTACAAGTATAACTTTCCATTGAGACAAGATAAAGAAATGGAGAGTTGGCTCTCTGAACTCAGAATTTAATAACACATCTTTTTAGGGAGATGGTTTTTAAATTGTGTGTTTGAACATGGCACTTTTAGAAAGTAGGCATTTTCTTACATAACCATTCTGTGTTCTCAGCTAGGGGCTGTAGGGGTGAGCATGTCCTCCATGCAGGCTGTAATGCAGCCTGCATGAAGAACAGGGAAGAGCGCATGACTGGTTTGGGCGGCCCGAGAGGACCGACCAAACAGTCATTGCGCACTTTAGGAGTGGGCAAAAAACTCCTTCCCTGCTCGGAGAGCAGAGCAAAGCAGCCTGACACGAAACATAAAATGACACTGCTTAAAAGCAGTGGGGCGACGCCCAAAGTGGAGGAGCCGCCCTTGGACATATTTAGAGGTTTGCTTTCTCCACCATCCTTCTCCACTATTTTTGATCTTTTCTACTACATTTAAGAGCAGAGGGCCTTCTGTAGAAAGGGTTTTAGCATTTGCAAGCTATCTGATTCAGTAATTCAGAGGGTTTTCAACACTAAAATCCTTTTGTAAATGTACTAAACCCACTTAACATGGAAAAGTAATTTGGAAGGATCGTGTTCCAAATACCAATTCCTTATGGCATGTATTACTGTTTTGCAACTGAAGTTCGATCGCAAAACATTCATATTTTTCCAACAACTCAAAGGAGGTGCTAAGCCATTCACAAACAGGAAGCGGTCCTCAAGGGATCCCTTCCCCTTTGTCAATATTTATAAAAATATTTTTCGGAGTAGGCAGTGGTCCTTGATAGTACTGCCTACTCCTAAAAGGTTTGTGTAATATTTACATTTTTGTAAACATATCCCTTTATCCCTTTTTCCTTGAAAGAAAATCTGCTGCCTTAAAAAACAGAAGATTGCTCTATTTAAAAGCAATCACATTCATATTGGTTTGCTGACACCAGCACACCACCATCTGTGTGATTGTGGCCAATCATAGGGGGTCACAGTTTGCGTTCTACCTCATGAATATTGATGAGATAGGTCATATCATGACCCACTACGATTTTATATTTTGTGAATTGACTTATTCGAACATAGATCGGTTCGCAAAATACCAATGCATTCGGTAGAAGTCCATGTGCAAATTGCAGCCATTTTTACTCAATCCATTTTAGTACATTCCCAAAAAGAAATCACAATTTTGAATAGTAATTAGTCACATATTACAATTTCCTGTTTGGAATCCTTGTACATGAGGCTCAGAGTGCTCAGTCAGCATTTGTTTCTTGGTCTCTAGAAACAAATTCTGAAAGCGGGGTTTCTTAATGCAGGAGTAAATGTAAATTACCCAGAGGCACATGTAAGTAAGTAAGTAATTTTTATTTGCATAGTTAATTAAAACCATTGCAATACAAACATCGAAATATAAAAGCAGATCTACATGCATTGATAAAAACAGTATTTCATAAATCGCAATTTTTCGTTTCTTTTTAAAATCATAAAAATGTATACTTTTGGGCGATCTTAAGTGGAAATAAATACGGTTTTGTGTTATAATACTATCTAATAGGCAATTAGGAATCAAGTCTTGGCATTTTCCTATCCACCACCTTCATAAACTTCACAAGACTACAGTTCAGCTGTGGATCAGCGAGTGCAAAACAGGCAAGAATTGCTTGTCTTCATGAGCGTATCCCTCGCTGATTAAAATGGCATTTTAGCAGATGTTTTCGTTCATCCAAAAGTTTGTCACAGGAGCATAACAAATGCAGCATATCCTCTGGCGCTGAACCACATAAACGACAGAGGGAGCCCGCCTTATCCTTTAGCCAGTGTGGAAAATGCCGGGTACAGGGTAACAGGCCCAACCTGTACTTTAAAAACGTCATTTTAGCAGTTTTAGCATAACCCAATTCAAGGTAGTTCTGTGGTGCTTGTGTGGAATACGAGTTCGGGGTCATCCAGCCATGTGACCTTTTCGTGAGGGATGCCTTGTCTTCAGCCCACGAAAGATGTTTGATTGTTTTCCTAACCAGTTTTTTGAGCGTTATATGATTTGTGGGTGTATCCCAAAGCTGATTTAAGCCATTCGCCAAGCTGCTTTTGAGATACTTGGCTGCTGGTGAGGCTGAGTGTTGCTCTAACTCCTTCCATAGATAATCATTTAGAGTTCCTTGTTTGGATTTTCACACTTTGTTCCAGGTAGTTATGTACACCCCCTGTCTTGCCAGGAGCTGTTTCTGGACGCCAAACTCTAGCCTAATTTGAGCCGGTGAGGTATGTTTGGGCAGGCTAAAAATAATCCTGTATACAGCTATAACTGTATTATCAAGAGTCTTTGCATCTCTACCTCTGTGTACTTCACTCCCATAAGTGATTGTTGGCAGGAGTTTAGCTCGTATTACTTGTACCAGAGGTAGGAGAGATGGGCCAGTGAGTTTACTGTTTAGTGTTTTTAAAGAGGCACATGTAGGTTCCCTCGCTGCTTCGTGGGCAATTGATAATTTTTTCTGCACAGGTCCCTCTAGCCTCACATGGAAGTTCTGGGCAGGAAAAATATGGACAGATGTCACGCCCGATATAAAGTGGGCCTTCTGATACATTCAGCCAGAGGAGCCAGTTGATGCTCTGGAATTGGGAATCTGGTCGTTATCCCACTGCTAAATGAGTTAACGAAAGCAAAAACTTGGTGAGAAGTCTCTCTTGTTCTGCCGAACTCTACATGATGCTATTTCCTCTTTTCAATGCTTGGTGTTGATTTTAATGCATTTTTGCTAGTTTATGTGTCATGTACATTTTGGAAGCAAATTAGGTCTATTTTTTGCCATAGTGTGTGGTGATATGGGAAGTAGACTTTGTTCAGTTGATTTTGAGACACCTACTGGTCCACGTGGTGACAGTCTGGCAGCATTTGCACAGCAACATTTCCACAAAGTTTTATCTATTGCCCTGATTACAACTTGCGGGGAGTGGAATACTCTTTGTTGAATTCCATTCCTCAAAAATTTCAAGGAGTCCGGTGTTCCCACACCTGTATTCCCAGGTGAGGGAATGACCCGCCAGATTCTCTGGCGGTAAAGTCACCTTAGGCAAGGGCTGCGTATCAGCCTGGACCCGATCTCTCGCCCCCACCTGACCGCCAGACAAGGCACAGAGGGGGACCAGGTATCCTAATAACAGCAAACAATTTCCCCCTTCTTTCCTCTCACCTACCGGCCCCTTCCTTTCACCTCCCAACCTTACACCATCCCTCCACGTGCATTTATCACCTGCGAAAGCAGATGGTAAATGTGTGAATTAAACCAAATGGAAAACGAAACACCCTGCGGAAGACCAACTGGTAAACCCGGGTCTGCACAGTTATTCCCATTCCTTGGAATTTCACTTATAATTGCATGGTACTTGCAGGGTATTACTGCACAGTGCTGGTAATTCTATGTGCAGAGGTTGCACACCGCCTGTACCATGCAACTCATAATCGTGGCCTCAGGATCTTTGGAGGTCATCGTATGTCAGTGCATACTCCCATCTGTGCACACAACAAGACTAAAAATTCGGCACAAACTGCATCCCGTGCAATGGTTTGCCCTCCTGATATTTGGCACCTAAAACCTGGTGAAAATCCTGAAGGTAAATGGAGCAGAATGCCCCTTTGTGTGATGGGCGAAAACATTCACAATTGGCTGGTCAGCCCCAATTCTAAATTCTGTAATTTGGAATTGGGTGCAAATGATGCATTGTCTAATACTGTCATCCCTCGCAATCAGGATTCGCGTTCAGAAGCTGTGCCCACATTTGCGTCCGAGTTGTAACCTTAAATCGGTGCATGTTGCACTCTGGCTCAATATACATTTCCACCAAATTACTGGCAGAATTACATTTACTTCCTCCTTTAAATCAGGTTCTTAAATTGTGTAGAACAATGTGAAAATATTCCTGCTATAATCACATGACACACCTTGGAAATTACTTCTTAAATCATCCTGTATGTCTAAATTAAAACGCCTTTTATTGTCTTACCCTTTTTCATGGCCAGTTTCGATTTCAGGTTTCATGTTCCATTTCTGATGAAATGCAACCCCGAAGTTTGATGTCTTTGGCGTCGGCTGTAGCTTTCGTTTTCAACAATCAATGCCAACAGTTGGATTTCTCAAAATTCATTTCCACAAGGGAAGACATTGATCTGTTTACAACAGCCTCTGTGCTTCAAGTTGACTTCGAAAGCACACTTGTGACGTAGTTTGTCGCTCACTGTAGATCACTGACAGATGTCACTCACCGTAGATCATTGAGTGATGTCACTGAAGATTGTTAATTTAAGTTACTCACTGTAGATCGCTTACAAATGTCACTCACTGTAGACAATTGATTAATAATCGTAGCATCAAAGTCTGAAAACATTAAAATTAGAGCATGGATAGTAAAATAAATCGATGGTTCAGAACTGATTTGCCAACAATCAATCGCCCAGTAGCATCTCGCGCCTGGTCTGCAATTCATAGAGACCACACGGAAATCTCCTAGCAATTTAAATGTGCTTTTAAGCTCAATAGGTGCTTGTGGTTTTATATTTGGTATGATATTAGATACCGAGCTCTTGAATGATTATTATTTTAATTTCATTATTTGAATATTGCGTAGCTTTTATTGCCTACAATGAAGAAGTATTTAGTCGAGATAAAAAAATAAATGATTACAGACAGTAGGTCAAAGTAAACAGTTCCCAAGGGGGGAATACTTTTTAATAAACACAATGGTGAAATAAAACTAGAAATACTATTCAATATCAGATGCATTAATATAATACAGTCAAAAGAAATGATAATTGTTGGTGCACCTGCTTTCTGATGGGAGGGGTTCTAAGCTCTTGATTAATGCATGCTAGGTGCAGGCTGGTACACTGTTGGAGCCATTAACCAGTAGCACTTTCGAAAGAGGCTGGAACCAGGTCAACTGATATTGAAGCAAAATATGCCACAGAACTAAAGGATATTGTGGCTATTTCAAATTGTCAATAAAGAGTGCTCATTGCAATAGCTGTGAGTTTAAGAAAAAAAGAGGCAAAACTTGGTGTCTGAGAGGCAGTGTTTTACAATAACTTGGGCTGCGTGGAATCTGTGTATTGATCACTTTCTGGTTATTCACTTGTTTTGGGATCAAGAAATGAACCGTGGTTCACTCCTGTTCCAAAGCAATGGGAGAGTCTGTGCTTTTAACACACCAACAACCTAACTCAAAAACCGCACTAAGGTTTCAAGACCACACTTTTCTTACCTAAAGGGAATCTGAGAATTAGCATCCATAACAACTGCATCACCAGAACTAAGCTTCAACAGACGCTGAGCATAGCGTAGGCCAGGAGAGTTGATAGAGATGAAAGTTCTGTATAACATATAGGGCACCTCTGCGTCCCCAAGTGGAATCCTCTTTCAATTCGGAACTCTTTATTGTAGAATTGTTACAGCAGGTGAGTGTGGTTTGAAGGGGCGTAGCTTCGGGGGGGGTGTTTGGGGTGTTACACAAGTAAATGTATTTTCTGGAAAATAGTTGGGTCCAGTTGCTTTCAGTCGGGTACGGTGAGGTGCCTGTCGAATTTCACCAGGAATTGCTCCACACACATACATAAAAACGAACACACACTCTCTCTCTCTGTTATAAAAGTCTTCAAAAATATTGGTTATTTTACAAAATGTTGTGTTTTCTCTCACTTCATACCTGTAACAATCCACATTAGTCTCCCTGTCCAGTGTTCCTTTAGCCCCTCTCACGCACCCTGCTTGTCGTATTATGTGTTTTAAAATTATTTGCCAGTGAGATTGTTGGAAAATCTGAACCTCACCCCCCCCCCCCAATCTTACTGAGGGTTTGCACCGTGCAACTCATGGGTGCAAATTCAAGTACAAGCTGCAATCGAGTGGATGGAGCATTGTCTCGAATTGAGGCTTAACATCAGTTCAACAACAGTGTGTTAATAACAATGAAGCACATTAGACTCCAGAAAGACGAAAGAGAGTAGTTCATTTGCAAACCACGAAGGTTTATTAGCAGATTATCAATGTTAGAAACTCAAACATTTAAATTAGTCATGAATCAACAATCATCCTTTAATCATGGTTCAGTATAATCCAAAGCAGGTTCAAAATAGCAAGAACAAAGGCAGGCTATTTATAGAATTTTCAAATGTAAATTAACTCTGGATTATATTTCCCCTGAATGGAATTTCCCTACTGCTGCTAAACTAAGAATTAAAATGAGGCCTGAGGAAGTTAAGTAGCACGTGTCAGAAAGTAATGCTTCTAAAAGCAGAAGCAAATGAAGGTTCAGTCAGACATAGAAGAGGAGTGGGACAGATTAAGCATGGGATCTCAAGAGTGGAAAGGGGCATCTGCTCGCAAAAGAGTAGATAGGAGCAGCTGAACTAACTCAGCAACCATAATTAAGCACACAATTTCTAAAGTACAGAACAAATCCCTAAAGTTCCCAAGAGGTGGGGACCAATCAAATTCCAGCATTTTTTGATAAGGCAACTCAACTCTCTCTCCCAGGCATTGTACAAAGGAAGCTCACTGCTGCACAGCCTTCAGTAGCTATGATCTTGTCCCAAACACAGGCACAAGAAACTCATTATTTAGCTCTCAGTGAAACTCACATTATTAAACAATTCTCATGAAACCAACAAGAATGGCAGCATTTATAATGGTAATAGCTTGACTCCTGAAACATGAGAAAGGGTGAGAAACCACAACATCCTTAAACACATTTTAAATGTTAGCAAGCGTTGCTTAACTCAAGCCTACATTTACTATGGCTAATTTAACATGACCACTCTTCAGCTATGCTTAACTATAACATGAAAATTACTTAACTATGGTCAAACTTAACATGAAATCATACTTTTGATGTAAGTAAATATTATACATTAGTACATATATCCAGCAAAATGAAAGTAGTGAGATGTAGGTCTAATGGTGCATTGCACAGTGAGTTAGTACAGAAAACTCTACTAATAATTCAATAGTCATGGAATAGAAGACATGCATCTGGCTGAGAATGTTATGATCATCTGGTTGCGTTGCAGTGAAATCACAGGGTAAACCAATGTGTTGGGCATCATTGGTTGTGTTCTGCTTTGCCACACTGCCATGCGGGTAGCCAGACACACATTCAACTGACAAACATGCCATGGATACACATGTACACATGATTACCTTTCTATTCACAATCTGGCTTTATTTTTGAACTCCAAAACTAGCCGGGACACAGATTATGACACTTTCCTACCCACCAGTTACCACCTTTACCAGATGGCCATTAGAAGTGACGTGGGTATGGACATTGCAGTAATAGCAAAACAAAGCATCTCCTTGCCACAGCAGAAATCTCTATATCTAGGTGGAAACATTTACCTTTTCCCTTCACCAGTTATTATAAATTCAACTCAGTCTGGCTGTTAGTGTAAAGAACTAAATTCTCCAAGCTTTATTGAGACAGGTCCCTTATTTTCCCTCATTTTGAAATAGTGCATCTGTACTATTTTAGGGCCCTGTAATCTCTCAACTAATACCCCACTGGCCTTTAGCAATTTCAGTCATGGGTTCTGAGATAGAAATGGTTTTTTTCCGAGTGATCAGAGGGTCCTCACAAATTAGAGGACATCCCGTAGTGGCGCTTTACACCACTTCCTCTTCCATCATTATCAAACAGGTTTCACCTAACATTTGATCGGATCACTTCTTGGTCAAATTTTGTCTCGGACTGCTCATATTGGCTTAATTACGGGTACATTTATAGTCAAGAAAAAGCCAAGATTTTAATTTCTAAAGCTGTCATTGAATCTACAACCAAGTGTTAGTACAAATGCTCTCAGATATACTTATTCCCCAGACTTTTACATCTTTACCTCTAAGATAAGAAGGTTGATGGACCAAGTTGCACTATTTCTATTAGCTATTTTTACTTTCGAAATGATGGAAACAAACCAGGTGTTACCATTAGTATAGAAAATCAAAGCCTCAAAGACCAAATCAGAGTCATGCCTTGCAGCTCTCATGAAGCAATTGTTCCTAAAACCTGCGACTGACTTTATTGGCATATTAAATGCTTGCCTCTCTAAGGGAGTCGTCATCAGTCTCTCAAAACATGCCATTAACAAAACCTCTAAAGAAAAAACCCACAAGACCTGGCAAACTCCGGGCCTACCTATAACCAGCTTTGTCCTAACAAAATCCTGAAGCAGGAGGTGACAAGTGAATTATAGGATTAGATTGATCAAAACCATTTCTTCCACAACATATAATCAGTCTTCAGACTATTGCAAGGAATAGCGACTGCACACAAGAATATTTAAGAAAACCTTCACATGTATCTGTCATGATGAATAATCGACATGAAGGGAGACAGGTGGTATATCCAGGGGCCCCTCTGTCACTTTTTTTTTACATCTACGTGCTCCCACTGCCCCACATACTGGAAAGTCACTGAGTCCAATTCCAATTGTATGCCGAAGTCACTGAAATTCATCTGCACCAGAAAAACAAGCCAGAAACCAGAAAAAATGCTGCAATAAATGCCTTAGGTACATATCATGCTAAATGAAGAACATTTTCTTTGCATGAAAAGAGCAAAAACTGAGGTCCTGGTATTGGGAAGGACCAACTTCAACAAGATTCTTTTCAAGTAGCCTCAAAGCTTCAGTAGCACTCCCAAAATCTGGCACATCAGAAAATGTAAGACACTTGGAGACCATGTTCGACACAAAGTTGTCATTGACACCATATATTAATACAGCCGTCACA
This sequence comes from Calotriton arnoldi, assembly GCA_963921515.1. NCBI lineage: Eukaryota > Metazoa > Chordata > Amphibia > Caudata > Salamandridae > Calotriton > Calotriton arnoldi. Next base: position 257,388 of record CAWUFW010016208.1, on the reverse strand, counting down.
GTAATAGATAGAAATCTACAGTTATCCACACTCAGGAAAGTACTGTGATTTACGCATATCAACCAAAGTAAGGTGGAGCTTACCGTGGCCCTAATAATAGGTCATTAAGATCATTGGAAAATAATCTACGCTGCTCACAAAAGCCTTAAAAAGCTAATGGACAGACTGCAAAGACTATAGTATCAAGCAACTCAGTTTATGGATAAATTGGCAACAATGCAAAAACAACCTTAAAAGCACCCCACTGGCTCCTGGGGAAGTCGACAATACAATTCAACGCCCTCCCTCAATCCTCAAGGCCTATTGAAACAAAGGATCAAGCAAACTTCAAAATCAGTCTCCCTAATCTACCCCCTCCAGAAATCAACAATTGGCCAACTTGCGCCTTCCCAACAATAGTCCTTCAAAAATGGGATGTACAGAGAATGATCACTAGGTGTCTAGGTTCTGAGACTCTGGAACAAGAACAACTTGTGGGCAGACTTGAATCAGTTCTGTTTCAGAAATATCTTGAAAACTAAACTCTTTAAAAAGGGATCATGCTAAAATATTGGAACCAATATGTCAGTGAAATGTCAACCACTTGTCTCTTTTCTAATCATAATTTCCTTCACAGCAGGATAACTAATTTTTTTCTATCACCCTCTGTAGTGGCTATTAGGTGACATTACGGTGCAATATGAAACTTCATATTAAAAAAGTTATAAACAGAAGGCCAAATTCACAAACGGCCTCCGCACTTGCGGTAGACGCCTAGTATTCGAGGAGGGGCCCCGCACTCGTGGTAGGACCTCCACAATGGGAAACTGCTGTATGGAGGTCCTGCCATGGTCCAGCTTAGCTATCTTTGCATGGTACAGTTCAGCAGAGTGAATCAAACTGGCGTACCCAAAATGTGTCGATTTTATTATAACAATATTTCATGTGTAATGACGAGAAACATGAGGGCTTATTTACAAGCTCCTTGCGCCGCCGGTGCATCACTTTTAATATGAGAAAAAGTGATGTAGCGGTGGTGCAAGAGGCTTGTAAATGAGCCCCATGGTTAACAGTTCACTGCATTTTTCAAGGATGTCTAACATTTTATTTGAAGGCCAAACCGATCAGGGACAGACTGGCCTATAGGGCAATCAGGCAGTGCCCGATGGGCTGTTCTGACAAGTCAGGGTCTGGGGCCGATGCATCGCAGTGGGTGAAAGGGAGAGAGCAGAAGTGTTTCATATCTACTAAGATATGGTGCTTTTCTGCTCTCCCGTGGTGCTGGAACACTGTGTACTGCCTAGGGCCAACGCAGGCACACTTGTGCCATGCTGCAAGGTTGACTCCATTCCAAGCATGCCTTCCTGCCCAAAAACAATCCTTAGATACATATTCCACTTTCTATGTGTGCTGTAGAATGCATCACACTTGCAAAGAAGAAGTAACAGGGAGAAATGAATATATTTCTCTTTGTTATGCCTCTGTCAGGTATGCATAACATTTTGGGGAAACCCAGATCTACAAGTCTTTGTAAATCTGGGTTTGTGCCAAAATACATGGGTGGATGCAAGGACACGCCCATGCTTCACCCATGTAATGCCTACCCGATGTAAAGTAATGCAAGGCAGCGATATGTGCTGAGTTGCGTTACTTTACATTTACTAAACCAGGCGAAGCCACGCAAATCTACCTTGATTGGCATATTACATGCCAAAAAAGGATTTTGTTTCGGGCTGTCCCACAAATGTGATGCAACCCCAATGCAAAATCTTAGTAAATCTGGGCCTTAGAGATTACAGCACTGCCCCCATATACACTTCCACAATCACCAACACATGCACACACTGAAACCCATAGATTTCCCGAACAGACACCGCCTCCACAAAAGTCCCCTCACTCATACAACCCACACATGCACACCCACATGAACATTCCACACGCCCGAACAAATCCTTCAAAAAACAACCACGGACTCTCATACTTACTCATATACAGAGAGACACAGCCTCCTTCTCCCTTTCTCATTTCCACATTCACCTTAAGTATGTCATGAATAAACCAAAACCCCACCTTTCTTAAACTCTTACTACTGTTTTAAGTATGCTTCTACTTAGTCACCTTTTTAGGGTCTCAGTGGCTGCTAGCTTTTCCAAGAACTAAAAGGGTTAAAAAAAAAAGCATTCTTTTAATCCCTTCAGTAATTGTTTTGTATTTCTTGTCCTACCGGTCAGCAGTCTTCCATATCGAGATAGCCTTAGGAGAGGCTGTACATACTCACCACATTTTTAACAGTTCTTCCAATATCCTGGCACTAGTTTCACTAGGTTGTTCACCAAATAATCATGCCCTTTATTTCATCTGATTCTTCTCTCGGCAACTTCTCTATTGTAACCATTGAGTTAACCAACTTTCATATTAGGCTCCTAAAGTTTTTCCAAACCTTATCTTCTCCCGCAGTGCCTCTCCCCTGGTTATCTTTCGCACCCTGGCTACTATATCGAAAAAAGAACTTTAGGCTCATCATCGCTTTCGGGTCAAGCCTCGACCTGCATATCTGTGATCAGAGCACAGACTTCATCAAGAAAGAAATGTACTTTCCATCTCCTTTACGTTATACACTGGCTTAGTAGGAGAACCAGAAGCAATACTATTCTTATTACCCACAATTGCCAGTCAATCCGTTACTAAGATGCATCTGTCCTCTCATCATAAGTGTAAAGGAGTTATAAACCAAAGCTGCCCCATCTATCTCTTCAATATGACTTACTCCTGGCCCTATCTTTGTTAAGTTGAAGGCCATATGTTAAAATAACTAAGTTGAAGGAGTACCACACGATGAGGTGGTCATCTTTTAGAAGAACTGCTGGCAACTCTTCCTCTCAGTTGACATGTTAAATCGTTGAATCTCATGCGAATCTGGAATGGTTAGCGAGAGCGCCTCACCTTGGTTTCATCTAGCCAGGACTCCCTGAGCAACATAAGATCAACCTCCCTGACCAACATAAGATCAACCTCCCTGATCAACATAGGGTCAATCTGTTTGTCCATTATAAAGTTTTGCATATCTACCACATAAGCATTAAGGAATCACGTGTTAATAAGAGTATCACAGAGTCTGCTTCTTAAGGCGATCTTTTGGCAATCAATACATTATCTGACTAAATAAATCTCTAACTCTGTATTTATTATGCTATGCTATGTGGATTTGTAAAGGGCACCAGGGCCAGCCGTAGCGCTGGTGGTGCCTGGTGCGACAATCATTTTTTGTGCCCCTACACCCCATGACTGCCTCCTCAGATTCTCTCACTAGCACGGACTAAAGTGCCCCTCACCTCTCCAATCTCAATGTAATTGCTAAACACAACGCTCCCCCCTGAGTTCAGCGCCCCCTCCACAGGTCAGCGCCCCTGTGCGGCTGCACCGGTCGTACTGCCCTAAAGCCGTCCCTGAAGGGCACTATCACTCGCGAGGGTATCCTGGGGCTGTTTTCTGTCTTCTCCTTTATCACTGAAAACCGGTGGGATTACCACGATCAAAACACTGAAAGCATGAGCGGTCCGATGTGGTAGGAGCAAGTATTTGTGTGCCATTCTATATGTGCGGAGCTACTGCCGCCCTACACTGCCGCCATATGTGCATTTATATATCCCGCTGCCGCTGCAGACATGGCATGGTGTGGTTCATGGATAACATTACTGTCCAAAGGAGGCTATGGGCCTGATTCACAGAACTAACTTACGTCAAAAACGTAAAGTTAGTACTTTTTGGTATTCACAGAATACACTTACTCATTTTGGTATTCACAGAATGAACTTACTCATTTCGGTATTCACAGAAGTTAGTAGTCCTAACTTTAGGACTCCTAAATGCCTTCTGTGAATACCGAAAGTCTTAAAGTTAGGATTTTTCACAGTTTAGGAGTAGTAAAGTCCTAACAGCCTGGCTATATCTATCTCGAGCATTGCTTTTCGGCCTGATATGCACACAGACGGCCTTAAAACTAGGCTTTCTGAACTCAACACTTTTTCAGTTTGTGTCAATCCGAATCGTTTTAAGAGAATTAAAGTTTCTGTAAATAGGAATCTCAATCGATAAACTTGATGGAGTTGTTTGCTCTCTACTGATATTCAATCTTGGACCAAGATTCCTATGAGAAGTGGAGGATTTTCATTTATTTATTTCTCTTTTTTTTTTATACTTTTCCCTCTTTGACTGAAACGTAGAGGGGCTCATACCATTTCAACTTTCCCATCATACAATAACCTAATTTACTTTGTCAGACCAAGTGCTCGAATCAGTCGTCTTATGTTCCTTCTGTGATGGGCAACGGTTTTAATCTCCTTTTACCTTATCAACTAAGTGTTTTTTAAAGACTTTTTAGGTGCCCTGGCAAGACATATTTTGGGGCCCCTTGTTTGGAACAGCTTTGAGTTTCATTACACATGTTCTGCTAATTGAAGCCCCCATAATGCCAAACAATACTGAATTATGCTTAAAATTTCAGAAATGGGATCACATAAAAACAGCGGAAATATATGTTGCCCTGGGTCCCAAACGTCCTGAGGATGACACTCGGTAGAGAAAAAGAGGGACAGGTAGGTAAGGTGAGGTGAGTGGTTGAGATAAAGAAAATGACAGAAATAAGAGGAAAAAGAGAGAAAAATCACTTTCCCAGGGCTCCCCTTGCCCACTTTGTCCATGCCTTGTATAATCAACTGCATCCAAATATCAGGACCAAGTGCAAGGTTCACACTTCACTGACTTCATTCACCCAAATACACAGAGCTAAAAGGGCACCAACGAGCTCAGAATTATTTAAGGGTAACCAAAAGACTACTTTCCTGACTGTATTTTATATTTTAAGACCCCTACTGTTCACTCTTCTTAGGACTACAGAGTATCTTGTCATGGTTCTTAATTTGACCTGGCCCACTTGGCAATTTTTTAGTCTTTAATGAGTATTAAAGGATGGGGCTTTGTCTCAACTGTAAAAACCTTAGAGAAGTATTTTACACATATGTATCCTTAAAAATCACATACAAAAATGTATGAAAGAGGTTTAAACACATTTAAAATGGACTACTCGCAGCGCTGCACTAGTTCCAGTATGTCACTACCCACCTATTATCAGGTGCAAGATTTCAAGGTTAATCCCTCCTTCTCATCATGTGGTCCTCCCACCTCCTTTGAAAAACTTCAGGAAAATGAAGGGAACCCTTGTGCAAGGGTAAAAGTAGGCTTTGTCCCCTTCTTCCTATACACAGAAACATGGGAATATGTTATTATAATAAGCATGATACATAGTAAAACCATTAGGTACTTCTGGTCCTTACCATTGGCTCTGCTGCAGTCACTGTTCAGATAAGGAGAGTAGCAGATATCTGCAAAACTAGAGAAGTGGAGCATTTATAACACCACCATTTAGGTGAAGCCAAAGACAGTGGACCACAGGCCAGTATTATAAGACATCTCAGCAATGTAATTGTTAGAAATGGGATTTCTGGTTAGCTAGGGCAAGCGCCTAAGCCAGGGAGAAACCACCACTCTAGTCAGGGCAAGGGAGTTACACGCTGAAGATAACCCCTGCTCACCCCTTTGGTAGCTTGGCACGAGCAGTCAGGCTTATCTCAGAGGCAATGTGTAAAGCATTTGCGCAACACACACACACACAGTAGCGACACACTAGGCACAACACAAAAGAAACTCCACACAAGGTTATATCAAAAATAGCCTTTGTATTATCCATAAAACACATCAGAGCATAATCATATATATACACTGTGCCACCTTACACTAGGTATGACTTTACAGGGGATTATATACATGACAGGGTCGATCGGGCCACTGTCAGAACCATTAGAATGCACAGTTAGCAAAGCAACCAGTAATTACTGGCAATAGTACACTCAGCATAAACACATTAGGCAAACATCCTAATAATCATCGGTGCACCAAAGTAACACCTGCCACAGTGCACATCTCATTAACATGAACATCAGGACAGTACTTGGCATTACAACCAGCATAACATAAGTAGCAGTAGTGCAGTACACCAGGCCCACCTTAGGCCTACCCCCTCAGCAGCGACAGGGACCTATAGTACCTCTGCCACAGGGGTACTGTCCCTAAGCCAATGTTCCGCAGCGGGGACCCTGTCCTGGGCTTGCCCCGCAATGCCAACAAAAAAAGGGGGGTGAGGGGGTCACAACTCACCCCTCTCTCCTTCCCTGGAGACTGACCCCGGTGCTGCGCTAAATCTGCAGCTGCCCGCGATCATGCGGCGCAGCAGCAATCATGCCGGGAATGCGGGGGAAGAGACGGTGCCACCTCAGCACACAAGGGAAACTCTCTAATGTCCCCTCGTGACAGAGACCCACAGTGCAGTACAAACAGTGTTTCTCGCAGGCCCCACTCACCGGCTTTCACTGATGCCGCTTTCCCGGGGGCCCAGGAGGTCCTTGTGCCAGCACGCCATCCCTTCCGATCCCAGCAGGGACCATTCCCCTCTCCATGTGTGCCTCCGTCGTTCAGGCAGTAGCCCGCCCACAACCAGGAGCAGCTTCTGCCTGGCTTCCTCTGACGGGAAGGCCCCGCCCACAGTCAGGCTGGCGATGTTGCCTGACTTCCGGTTCTGCTTTCGGCCGGACGGCCACCAATTCGCCCTACTTCGCCGAAGGGGGGTAGAGCAGCCCTCCTAGCGCAAAACCGCGGGGTAGGCTCCCGGCGTTGCTCCTCACGCTGCAGCACTCTGGCGGCCCAAGACGAAGGTAATGTGAGGCGCTCCACGCACTCCACTGCAGTGTGGGCCCACTCCTCTTCACAGCCACAGTGAGAGGTGACTCGGGGCTCTCGCTAAAGCGCAATGGCTCTCTCTGCCTCCACAACGGCAGTACTCCGGCAGGATCCCTCATGAGGGGCTCAAATTCATAGGGCGCAGGAATCTTGGAGTGCTCTCCACTTTGCTCCTAGCTCCTTCGGGGCAAAACACTCAGCCCTGGGGGACTCCTGAGGCTACCCACCACCAGGCACAGGCAGGCCAGCACAAAGGGGTCTAAAACACAGGACCAGTCCTCTCCTCCAGCCCCAAAGTCACACAGGGCAGAGCTGGGCCCATGCAGGCCAGCTCACAGGGCCCTCCAGCAGAGGGGCAGTCCTTCGTGGCAGTACCTCCTGGTGCCCAGCAGTCCTCTTCACACAGATCCAAGTAAGCACAAAAAACATGGGGTCACAGCCCCAATATTTATATCAGCTATGTTCTTTGTTCTCCCCCTGACACAGGGCTCTGTGCCCGGTCCAAACCAGTTCTGGGGGGTACTCAAGCATTTCTTTACTGTGCTCAAACACCCTCATTGTTAGTGTAGGCTCTGGCCCCAGACACACCACAGGGGGGCGGAGCCAGCATTGTACAAGGCAGGCACAGACCTATTCAGGGTCAGGGACTACTCCTCCCGCTACTCCAAATGCAGATCAGGCCCATTCAGCCTAGCGCTGACTCACCCAGCCCCTCTGGAGCCACTGCACCGCCCAAGTCCCTGTCACTCCAGAGCCAGACATGCAATACACATCAGGCTGGCACAAAGACACATAGCACACAGAAATGCCCACTTCTAAAAGTGGCATTTCTAAAATAGTGACAATAAATCTGCGCACACCATTATGCAGCATTTATTACCACTATTCCAAACATACCAAACTTGATCACGCTACTCCTCTCAGATCAGGAATTGCCACTGAAACACATATCAGGGAATCCCCAGTGCATTCCTATGAGAGGGCAGCCTCACAGTAGTGAGAAACCAAAATGGCTGTTTGTCACTACCAGGACATGCCACACAGTTAAGGCACATGTCCTAACTTTTACCTACATTGCACCCTGCCCATAGGGCTAGCTAGGGCCTACCTTAGGGGTGACTGATATGTAGTAAAAGAGGAGTCACGGACCTGGCAACCACTTTATGTGCCACGTCACTGCGACAGTAAACTGCGCGCGCAGGCCCTGCAATGGCAGAGGCCTGAAACAGGTATAAAAGGCTACTTTGGTGGGTGGCGCAAGCAGCGCTGCAAGCCCACCAGTAGCATTTAATTTACTGGCCCTGGGTATCTGAGATACCACTTTACAAGGGACTCATAGGTAAATTAAATACGCCAAACAGGTGTAGACTAATCTTACCATGTTTTACCATAGAGAGCACATGCACTTTACACTGGGCAGCAGTGATAAAGTGCCCAGAGTCCTAAAACCACCAACACCAGGTCAGAAAAAAATACCAGGAGCAAGGCAAAAGTTCAGGGATGACCCTGCAAAAAGGGCCAAGTCCAACAGTAATCATCCAAGTTTCAACCATAGTTTGGTACTGTTGAAATACAATCTCCCTTACTTTTGTCTAGTGCCAAAATTCCTTGACATGAACCTCATTTGTGGAGCCAAAAACCCCCATCAATTTCATAGACAAATTGTCTCTGCTTCTCTCAAAAATATCCAAACACATTATATCTACAAACTAACACCTCCACAGGCAGGCTTTATTTTATGTTATTAATTGTACTGGTACTATTTAAATAGAAAGGGCCTGGTCCCAGAAAGCACCAAAATAATTTACAGAGCAGAGGACTGTGTGTACCATTGCATGCTGGTTTTAGGGCCACAGCCAGGCTACAATGAAGCTAATCTACGCATCATATTGCAGATTATGCTTTTTGCACGTTTTGTTTAATTTTATATCCACACATATTCTAACATAAATAGTGAAAACATTGGCCTTCATTGCTCCGGGAAAGGTAGGAAGATCAGGAAAAGCAGTGGAATTTTACTCCCTTGTCTTTTCCTTCATAGTCACAATCATCTGCTTGAGCTGCAGACGGAGCAAGATCAGCATAACAGGAAGAATATACATTTTTGTTTCTAGACTGGATTGCTTTGTAGGTGATGAATAGTGCTTAGTATTTAATTGTACAAGTCGGATGAAGAATTTACCTATCAGGGGGATTCGTTTGAATCTGCACTTACCTGAGATCAGAAGCAACACTGCATTTAAGAGAGCTTTGTTGGGACAGGGAAGTGGTTTCAGGGAGGATGTTGAGCAAAGCATTACAGCCACGGATGTGGAAAAGGCCAAGACTTTGGGGTCGATTCCGATCTCGGGCGGAGGCGCACCTAACACTATTCATCCGGGAAAAAACCGAGCCGAACGCGTGTTTCCCGACCGATTCGAACAGTCGTACGAACGAGCAAGTACGATGCGCATAACTGCCCAGAACCCGAGCCAGCCGTACTTACCCAATTCAGCTCCTGTTCCCCGCCCGAGCCGGATCCGTAAACGCAGAAACGAGTCGCATGGAAGCCAAAATACAGCACCTTCCGGCCGGACCAGTACGATGCGCCTTCCGTACGCGCCGAACCCGTCGCTACGTCCGGCACGTCAGAGCATCCGGGAGAGCCGCATATAAGCTCCGATTCGTGCCACAAGACGATCCACGGCTACGAGATGAACACGCCAGCCACGAGTACGAGTCGAAGCAACGAGAAAGCCGAACGAGACAAACCAACCATGAATCCCATCGCGCAGGGCCTACCAATACTCTACATCTATTACCGGAACTGGTACGGACGCGTACGGCGCAGAAGGTAAGTTAAACACCCACTACACAAACAAACGACACGTACCCGACACATAACACACACACACATAGGGATGCAGAAATGACTTACACTAGCAACAGCAGAACCATAGGGGCGGGATGGCTACCACCAATACCATATACACCCATAGGGGCCTGGATGCCAACCAATAACACCACCCCTACTCATGGGTGCTGGATGCCTACCACTACCACCACCCCTACTCAGGGGGTGCTGGATGCCTACCACTACCACCACCCCTACTCAGGGGGTGCTAGATGCCTGTCACTACTACCACCCCCACTCATGGGGGGCTGGATGCCTGTCACTACTATCACTCCCACTCTTGGGGGGCTGGATGCCTACCACTACCACCCCTCCCACTCACGGGGGGCTGGATGCCTACCACTACCACCACCCCTACTCATGGGTGCTGGATGCCTACCACTACCACCACCCCTACTCAGGGGGGGCTGGATGCCTACCACTACCACCACCCCTACTCAGGGGGTGCTGGATGCCTACCACTACCACCACCCCTACTCATGGGTGCTGGATGCCTACCACTACCACCACCCCTACTCAGGGGGTACTGGATGCCTACCACTACCACCACCCCTACTCATGGGTGCTGGATGCCTACCACTACCACCACCCCTACTCAGGGGGGGCTGGATGCCTACCACTACCACCACCCCTACTCAGGGGGTGCTGGATGCCTACCACTACCACCACCCCTACTCATGGGTGCTGGATGCCTACCACTACCACCACCCCTACTCAGGGGGTGCTAGATGCCTACCACTACCACCACCCCTACTCAGGGGGTGCTGGATGCCTACCACTACCACCACCCCTACTCATGGGTGCTGGATGCCTACCACTACCACCACCCCTACTCAGGGGTGCTGGATGCCTACCACTACCACCACCCCTACTCAGGGGGCTGGATGCCTACCACTACCACCACCCCTACTCAGGGGGTGCTGGATGCCTACCACTACCACCACCCCCACTCATGGGGGGCTGGATGCCTGTCACTACTACCATCCCCACTCATGGGGGGTTGGATGCCTACCACTACCACCCCCCCCCACTCATGGGGGGCTGGATGCCTACCACTACCACCACCCCCACTCAGGGGGGGCTGGATGCCTGTCACTACTACCATCCCCACTCATGGGGGCTGGATGCCTACCACTACCACCCCCCCACTCATGGGGGGCTGGATACCTACCACTACCACCCCCCCACTCATGGGTGCTGGATGCCTACCACTACCACCACCCCTACTCAGGGGGTGCTGGATGCCTACCACTACCACCACCCCTACTCAGGGGGTGCTGGATGCCTACCACTACCACCCCCCCACTCATGGGTGCTGGATGCCTGTCACTACTACCACCCCTACTCAGGGGGGGCTGGATGCCTACCACTACCACCACCCCTACTCAGGGGGTGCTAGATGCCTGTCACTACTACCATCCCCACTCATAGGGGGATGGATGCCTACCACCAACACCACCCCTACACATAGGACGGGTAATGCATGACACAACCAGCATACTCCAACATGAGGAATGTCAGAAAAACACACCCCCCCAACACCATGAGAAGCGTGTGTAGACTGTGTCAAATGCCCACAACACTGAACATGACATTGAACATACAATGTGACCCCCTATCACATGTGTCACACATAAATGTGTGTGGCCTCCACAATGCAAGCAGACCATGACCACTGTGGCAATGGGGTCTAACCCCCATCATCACAGTGACCAAAAGGTAAGTGTGGGGTCCATAGCTGAAGCACATTTTGAACATTGTGGCAATGGGGTCTAAACCCCCATCATCACAGTGACCAAAAGGTAAGTGTGGGGTCCATAGCTGAAGCACATTTTGAACATTGTGGCAATGGGGTCTAAACCCCCATCATCACAGTGACCAAAAGGTAAGTGTTGTCATGGAAAAAGGTGCAAATGCCAAACAGCATGGATGATTCCTGGTCACAGAACAACAAACACATCAGTGGCATAGTAGTGCTTGTGTCCCATAGCAACCTATATTGGGTGAGGCAAACAGTGCAGTGCAAATAAGACATACCTTCGGCCATGTGCAGACAAACATCACCCATGGGGGCTGACATTGTCAACATTCATCAATTACACAATGACATAAGTGACCATCATAATGCAGACCCACATATCTGCACCAATGTGCACACAAATGTAGATATCCTGTGGAGACTGTAGATGTGAGGTGAACAAATACCATACCATGGCAGCAATGGGACATACAAACCATGATCACTGTGCTGACTGATGACCTAGGAGTCCCAGGGACAGCAGGGGAAACCCACCAAACAACATACAGCCAATGGCACACTAAAGATATGCCAATGCAGTGGTGCAGATGCACAAATACAAACAGGCAGCCCCAGACTGCATATCAAACACAACAGATGATGGGGGGTGTGCCAGTGTCCCCAGGCAACCACACAACACATGAGGAGACCTGAATCCCAATTACACAGATGTGCATACAGTGCCACACAAAAGTAACTCATGGATCGGATTCCCCTATGTGGGCAATCAGGCATTGTTAGATGAGAGGGAGCCCAAATTACACATGTCACATAAGCTTGTAGGAACAGCAACTAACACAGCAAGACACAGTCCCACCACAGCACTACCCCCAGGGACCCCACATTGTGGTGACACTGGCCTGCATGATAATCCCACTGTGATGACAAAGCTAGATGTCGTTCACACTGTGAACCACAGTCATGTGTCCTGAGCAACAAACTACCATCACACCTACACAAGCACAAATCAATCAGCACGGCCTGTCAGCCAAGGCCAATATGGAGGCAGGGGTCTAGCCGTGCAGCAACTCTCATTTGCACACACTCAACACCACACACCATGATCTCCACCAATGTGCAGCAGTGAAGCTCACATGGACTGGTGACATTGCACATGCACCCATGACAATCCCAGGGGTGGTGGTGGGAACTAAGGTGCAGAAACCCATCACACATGGCCAGTCAACAAGACTCCTGAATGTCTGACACACTGCACAGTACGCCATACATGGGCATGACGTCAAATCCACACCAACCAATGGGATCCCGGCCACAGTCACACACCAATGAAGAAGCCAAGGTCACCCACAAAGAACACACATAGACAACTTCCAACATTGCAGCTCTGACCCTGAGGAGTGGCAGCAGTCACACACACAACGTGTCACAATCACTGAAAGCTAACACAAACTGGAAATTACATGACTGGTGTAACCAACAAGTGCCAAGGGGAATCCTGACTGTCTCATCTGCGTTTGCCCACAAACTCAGCCCTGACAGCATACACACCTATGGGTGACACCCTGATGACCAGTAATGTGCCATGCACCCACATCACAGAGAACCCAGGGAGAAGACTTTGGGGGAACATAGGTCAACTCAGCAAGCATCACAAACAGAAACATCACTAGGGATCCCAGCCTGCCTAGCAAAATGGAAGTGAACACACACAGACATGCTCACACAACACACACCTTGGGCTCAGGCAATGTCACGGAATTACACACTGCCATGAGGGGACTCCACTCCTGTGTAAGGAAAGCTGTGCCCTACGTTGTCTCTGTAGGGCTCTATCATGTCAGCAGAACACCTGGTCACTCAGTCAACAATTAGCACAAAATGAAGGCTCTCGTCATATCAGCCTGGTCATGGGAGTGTCACCGAAATCATCTGCACAGATCCAACACACATGTATAGCAAGTTGCACTGATAACACAGATGAGTCCTTCCCCATTGATGCCCAAACTTGCATGTCCAGTGGAGATGGTCACACGGTCAGGGAAATAGACAAATTGAACAATGGCAAGCGCAACAGATGTGCAGGGGTGTAAGCCACAGATGTGATAATGCAAATAAATGTAGGAAATCCCATTGCCAAATATTGAAAACATGACACCCTCATATTGCTGCAAAGGATGACATGGATACACACCAGTATAGGACACATTCCCCCTGGACCACATGGGGTCCTGCACAGTAACACTTCATTTTCCTGATATCAAAAATCACCATCACTGCAGCAAGGGCATGGTTAGCATCATCAACATCATGTACATCAGAAGCAAAACCACTAGAGAACAGAAAGTAGCTTTATTCAGCATATGTGGGTTTAAAAGTTAAAGTCCAGAAAAAAAAAACAAAGGCCAATGGCCAGTCCATTCTCAAAGTCAAAACAGGGTGACAGTGGCAGATGTCACCCTTTGCATGCCTGCACTGCTACACACCAGGGACATTCCCCTCGGAGGGGCATACGGGGGGGCAGGCCAGGCACCCCAGGGACAGGATCAGGGCTCACCAGAAGGAGGCAGGGAAGGGGTGGTGGGTGCTGGAGAGTCACTGACAACTGCAGTGGAGGTGTCTGACATGGTGTGTGCCGGCACAACTGGGGGCATGAGTCAGATGGTGTGGGTGCCGGCACAACTGCAGTGGGCTGGGCAGATGGAGTGGACAGGTTCCCCACTGCAGTGCCCAAGTCAGACGGGGTGGTAGTGGACTCCACTGCAGTGCCTATCTCCAGGGGAGTAGAATGGGGTTCAGGTAAGGTGGGCAGGACAGAGGGGAGGACCCGGTCTCCACACCAGTGGCACAGACATGCGCAGCGGGGGTGTGGTGCTGGAAGAGCAAGTGGTAGGGGGAGAAGGCCGGATCATTTTGGGGATGGTGTATCTGTGGGTGGGGGAACCTGGGGCAGGGTGTGGTGTGGGAGCCTGTGGAGTGGGGGCCTGAGGGATGGAGGAAGGAGACTTGGTGGTTGAGCTGCAGGGCGGCGGCGGGGTCTTGCTCGTCTGGGTCCGGGGGGACTTGCGGATGGGGGCCTCAGTCTGTCTGTGCCTGGGGGAGGGTGTCCGGGGGTGAGGGGCACTCCCCTCTGTGTGGGTGGACTTCCTCTTCCCCCTGTATGCTGGATCAGCTGGATTGGAGGGAAAGAGGCCGAGGTCACAGAGGAAGAGCTGCTTTGTAGGTGGGGTTGCAGGTGAGACAAGGGAAGGGCCTTGGAGGGAGAGCAATCTGAGGACTGCGGAGTGACTGTGGATGCCTGTGTGTGTGTCTGTTCCCCATCCCCTGTGTGTGTGGTATCAGTCCCCTGAGGATGCTTGCGTGCACGTTTTGTTTTTGTTTTGGGTGTTCCTGGGCTGCTCGTGTCTGTGTGTTTGGGTGATTGTGCAGGTGTGCATGTGCTTGGGACAGGTAGGGTGCCAGGAAGTGTGGATGGGGCAGAGGTAGGAGGGGTGAGGGACTGTTGGAGGAGGGACACTGCTGCCGTCAGGGAGGAGTCCATGGACCTATTGCTCCTCTGTAGGGCAGACATGCCCGATGAGATGCCCTCCATAAACGACACCAGCTGTGTCAACAGAGTGGTGTGGGCATGGAGGACACTCAGCATTGCTGTCTGCCCTACATGGAGCTGGCGAAGAAGGTACACAAACTCCTCACTCAGTGCAGCAGGGGACACAGGGGCAGGGGGTGCGGTGCCTGGCACGGAGGAGACATGCTCCCGAACACGGGAGCCTCCACGGACCTCTGGAATGGGAGCCGATGGGAGGGCGGTGGTGGTGGTGGCGGGGACAGCAATACTAGCTGGGGTGTGGTGGCTGCTGACACCCGCCTCCACAAGGGAGTCATCCTCCGAGCTGCTGTGGTCCTCAGCTGAGGTGGATGGTGCTGAGGACTCCTCGGTGTGGCTCCCCTCGCCCTCCGTGCCACTGGGTCCCTCCGACCACTCATCGGCTGCTGACCCAGTCTGGCTCTGCGGCTCCTCCTGGTCTGTGGAGCTGTCCCCTCCTGTGGCCGTGGATGTATCTGCAAACAATTAGGGAAACAGACAAACATCAGTCACCTGCACTGACCGCACACACCACAGTAAGTACAGCACATTACAGAGCAAGCCCTGGCATCCTTAGTTGAACATTGCCAAAAGTGCTCAAACAGAGTAGGAGAAGCCAATTGTCAGTCTGATGGTCAACCATGGCACTCACATCCCTCCTGGCCTTGCACCCATCTGTCTGGTGCCTGTCGGATGGCAATACCCCAGTGTGGACACATGCACCACCTACACAGTAGTTGGACAGTGCAGAGAACACGGTGAAGTATGTGAACATGCACACATCACATCTCTTGCCACTGAGTCAGTACAGGTGTCCGGATAAAGGGATGGCCAGAGTCTATTTTGAAATGCATGTGATGCATACCAGCACCAGACACCATGATGCACCCATGTCCTGATAGTCAATGCCACAATGGGGTGCATGTAGCACATGTCACTACCCTGCAGGATCACGCTTAGGGAGTTTAATGTCATGGCACAGGCATGCCTGCAAAGTCATACATCACTGTCTCCAGTCACATGGGCAGGGCAGCCAGCCAACAACCGTCTGCACTGTGTCACAATCCTAGGTCATGGGGAATGCAAGTTCTGTAGCTGACAAGTGCACATGTCCATCCCCCACAAACCACATCATCTGAACTCTTATTTGTCCACGTCATACCAATTGGACATATGGGAGACATGAAACACAACCCTCTGAACCTGAGCACCTCACAATCTGCTGTGAATGGGAAACAGCTGCCTGAACTTCAGTCGCATACCCCAGTCTGCACAGTCAAGTGATCAAACACCTATATGTCACACAAGTATCGTCTCCTATGGTCACATCTCAGGTGGCATGCTGAGCCCTAACCGATAAACACCCCAGTAGTCCTGACAACGGAGCCACAGCACAATGACACAGAGGCAGACACCTGAGGGAATATTTCACTGAGCACAACGTGTCAGCTGATACACGGCAGTGGGAGTACAGAGTGTATTGTATGGCCTGGAGTAGACATGACTGTCCTGCTCCACGTGAAAGAGGGATGAGCCCTGGACAGTAGGCAGGTGGCTAAGTATGTGTGACACACTTGATATACATACTCCTGAGGCCCAAACATGGTTCCCACCCGCAGCATGGGTGTGTGCCAAATACCCCAGGCACATGTGGTGAGTCAGATCAGCAATTGGACCACATATCAAAGTTACACGCAGATTACATGTCAGAACTCAGGCATTGTGTAAGCAATGGACCCACCCATGAAGCCCACCACAAAGTTACGGGAACAAATGCTGTCCCCCGCCTTGAGCTAAGCAAAGTGTAAGGACACAGTACCCAAGTGACACAATTTCCTGACTGTAAGGGCCACACCTGGGTATCAGATGAGGAGTGGGCATGTCACAATTGAGGGACATGGGTCCTGGACCACAAGACTGATGTACTGTGGAAGTTTAACCAGGCCAGAGGAGGGCACATAGCATGTCAGACAAAGTTCACAGTGCAGTCATGGACTCACCCCTCCTTGCTGCTGTCTGGCCCTCAGCTGCCCATCCAGGTCAGGGAAGACCACCGCCAGGATCCTGAGCATGTGGGGGTCAGGGTCCGGTGTCCGCCCCTCCTGCGAGGAGGCGACAGCTTCAGCTGGACCCTTGCGATCCTCCGGGTCCAGCCCCGAAGGTCCTGCCACCTCTTCTGGCAGTTGCGGATCCGGCGCTTGTAGACCCCCACAGATCTTACTGCCCGGGCGATGGTCAGCCAGATTTCCTGCTTCTGGTGGGCATCAACCTGTGAGGATGACAAAGTGAAAAGGCCATTACTACACATGCAACATATCCGTGCATCACACATTTGGATATGCATGTCTCAATCACAGGGGCACATGATGTACACAGGCAGTGCAACGATGGCTATGAACAGTTTGCCAGCAGTTACTACATGGTATCATTGCCTGGGAAGTGAAACCTTGTTGGAATGCACTGTTACTGCACTATACCTGTCCAGTGCATGTAACTACACACTATGGGGGGTGACAACTACTCAGTGAGCATGTTAGCCAGTGACGTGCACACTGTAAGTCTTGCTAGTCAGACAACATGCACATTTAGTAAGGCAGTGGACAGCACACTCACCTGCTCCCCTGGTTTCCCATTCAGCTTGCTGTACTGTGGAAGGAGGCTGTCCAGCAGGGCCTGGTTCTCCTCAGTGCTGAAGGCTGGGGCTCTCTCCACAGTACGTGCCATTGCAGGAGCCAGAGGATGCATATACAGCAGCAGTGGTGGTGGCAGAAGTCGTCCTGGAGCATGTAGTGCAGGCAAGTGAGCTCTCAGGGGAACAGCCAGCATTATATGTGTGCTGCAGAGGCAGATACTGTCCCATGTGTCCAAAGTGATAGGTCCAAGTCATTTGCATCTTCTGAATCTGGCCAATCCATGGAATTGCACCACTTACACACGCCCACAGCATCCTTCAAAAGTTCAACTTCATGACACCCATGAATTTGCAACATTGTTGTGGCTGGCCAACTGAATTCACAGCATCAGACTCGTTAAAGGTTCGAAAACGCGTCCGTTGCCATGCCAGGCCATAGCCAATGCGTGCGCACCGATCGGTCCATTGCTGTACAACGCGTATTTCGCTAAACAACGCGTACCCGGTCACATCATATGCAATGGCCAATGCGTGCGCACCGATCGGTCCATTGCTGTACAACGCGTACCCGGTCACATCATATGCAATGGCCAATGCGTGCACACCGATCGGTCCATTGCTGTACAACGCGTATTTCGCTAAACAACGCGTACCCGGTCACATCATATGCAATGGCCAATGCGTGCGCACCGATCGGTCTATTGCTGTACAACGCGTACCCGGTCACATCATATGCAATGGCCAATGCGTGCGCACCGATCGGTCCATTGCTGTACGACACGTACCCGGTCACATCATATGCAATGGCCAATGCATGCACACCGATCGGTCCATTGCTGTACAACGCGTATTTCGCTAAACAACGCGTACCCGGTCACATCATATGCAATGGCCAATGCGTGCGCACCGATCGGTCCATTGCTGTACAACGCGTACCCGGTCACATCATATGCAATGGCCAATCCGTGCGCACCGTTCGGTCCATTGCTGTACAACGCATACCCGGTCACATCATATGCAATGGCCAATGCGTGCGCACCGATCGGTCCATTGCTGTACAACGCGTACCCGGTCACATCATATGCAATGGCCAATGCGTGCACACCGATCGGTCCATTGCTGTACAATGCGTATTTCGCTAAACAACACGTACCCGGTCACATCATATGCAATGGCCAATGCGTGCGCACCGATCGGTCCATTGCTGTACAACGCGTACCCGGTCACATCATATGCAATGGCCAATGCGTGCACACCGATCGGTCCATTGCTGTACAACGCGTATTTCGCTAAACAACACGTACCCGGTCACATCATATGCAATGGCCAATGCGTGCGCACCGATCGGTCCATTGCTGTACAAAGCGTACCCGGTCACATCATATGCAATGGCCAATGTGTACGCACCGATCGGTCCATTGCTGTACGACGCGTCCCTGTACAAGTCACTGGCATATGTCACCATGGTTGTCAGTGGTGAACGTATGCCAGCCACAATTACTTGCCAGGGACTCAGGGGCACACCTACAACACCACAGCCTGTCCACACTGTATCCTAAGGCATGTAAGGCTGCATTACCTGTGTGTGTATGGGGGTCAACATGTGGTTTTTTTGATGGCACTTGGGGGCAGCCACTCCCAGGCTGTGCAAGTGTTCATGGGGACAGAATCCTTTGTGTGTTGTGCACATAAGCACTGTGATGTGCAACTGTTCAGTTCAGGGCATGTGGCATGGTCACATTTCCAGGTTGTGTATGTGTATGTCATGTCACATATACCCTGAGTCCCATGTGGGAAGGTATGTACGTCACAGGGTAACCCATTGCCACAATAGTGATGGCCCTCCACAGTCTGTGTGCATGTTGTGTTTCAGATGTCTCTGATTCAATGTGCACAATGGGAGACAGTCTCCACATCCACGTTGTTTGTGCATCTACTTTGATGTTGTGCGTTTGTGTGTCACAGACGTCCATGTCTGTCCTGCAGAGGCGACAGGGGCCACTACCTGTGGGAGTCATGGTTGTTTTGCTGACGTGTACATGATACGCCATGTCATGCCAATGTCCATGTGGCAATACAGGGTCCCTGGGAATCTACCTGTCAATGAGCTGTGATGCCTGTGGCACATCTGTCCTCACTTGTCACTGTGGTGTGTGTTTGGAACGTGACAGCAGTACATGGGTACTGTGACACAGCCTAATGATTTCCCATAGCACGACCTGGAACCTGTTGTCGACACATGTTGAACTGTGATGTTTGATGTTGGCCATGTAGGTGCCATATATGTCCAAACAGAACGGCACACACATCAAGTACTTGTGTCTTGTAATGATGTATCATGTGATATTGAGTATGGCCAATGCCACATATGTGGGGTGACTGACAATCTTTCTTTGTTCACCTATGCACTGCAGGGTACCAGCTGTCCATAGACCATTCCCTGACCTTGCAACGATGGTCGAACGTGACTGCATCCGACGGTACCGCTTCAACAGGCCGCTGATTGAGGAATTGACGGTGCGGTTGGCCCCACATTTGCAACCTGGCCGGACATACCCTACAGCGCTGACCCCCAAGGTGAAGGTGATGGCAGCCCTACACTTCTTTTCCACCGGTACCTTTCAACACACTGTGGCGTCTGCTGGTGGGATGTCACAGACCATGTTCAGCCGTGTGCTACGCGATATTTTGGAGGCAATGTTGAGATACCTGAACCAGTACATCTATTTCCCTAAACGTCAACAACTCACTGACGTCAAGGGTGACTTCTATGCCCTGGGGAGGATGCCACATGTCATTGGCTCCATTGATGGGACACATGTGGCTTTGGTACCACCACAGGCACATGAGCAGGCATACAGGAACCATAAACATTACCACTCGATCAATGCTCTGGTGGTATGTCTTGCAGATATGACCATCTCACATGTGTGTGCACATTTCCCCGGTTCTGCACACGATGCCTACGTGATGAGGAGTAGTCGCATCCCGAGGATGATGTCACAGATGCCGAACCAGCGTGCCTGGCTTGTCGGTGTGTACTGACTTTTTACCATTGTGTGTGTTCTGCAATGTTGTATTCCACCCTCTTTACCCAACTCAGCTAATGTGCAATTGTCTGTATGTAGGTGACTCCGGATACCCCAACATGCCGTGGTTGCTGACACCCCTCAGGAACCCTGTGACACCACCCCAGATGCGCTACAATGAGGCACATGGTCGGACCAGGAGAGTGATCGAGCGGACATTTGGTCTCCTGAAGAGCCGCTTTTGCTGCAGGACAAGACAGGAGGGGCCCTCCCATATGCCCCTGCAAAGGTGTGCAAGATTTTCATCGTCTGCTGCATGCTATGCTACACAACCTGGCAGTGCGGAAGGAGTTTCCTCTCATCCTGGATGACGATGACCAACATCCGCCACCTGTGGAGGATCCTGGCCTGGGCCACGATGCCAGTGATGATGATGATGAGGATGGTGATGTCCGCACACAGCTCATCACCAACTTCTTCAGCTGAATGTGAGTATCCAGAGGTGTCATGTCAATGATTTGAGTTAGCATGATATGTGTTGGTGGTGCTCTGTTGCTGTTTGAGTGTGGCCATGTGCTACTTGACTGTATGCGTGCAGCAATGTGTCCTTACAGGTAGTCTGTACTCCACAACAGTGTTGACATGCTAACTTGGTTTTGTGCAGGTAACTTGTGACATGTATTGGGCATGAGTATTGCAGTTCTGTCCTGTTCTTCAGTGCTTTTGACTGTGTGTCATGTCTGTCCTTCACAGGGTGCTTTCAGAGTTGTTTGGTCCACTAGGATCCCCCGACACCATGGTTCAACTTCCAGGGTGGAAGCAGTCGTTTCCCTACAGGTGATGTGCCCCACACCCCTGGAATTTATTTCTTCTACAATTGTTGACTGTGTGCCCACTGCGACGTGGGATTACCTTGCATCTGTAGTGGAAACAACATGTTGCAAATGTGTAATAAACCTGTGCTTCACTTTGGGATGTGCGTTGTCTGTGGTCACACATCTGACTGACATTTGCTTACTGCACCTGTGGGCTAGTTAACACAGACTGTGCATAGGTGTGCATTCCACTGTATTTCCTGGCAACATCAGTGTAGGCGATGAGTCAGATGGCCCTGGTGTGTATGTGTTGTGTTGCCCTAGTGGTGTGTCTCCCTCATATGTGTCACGTCTCCATGACTCACATGACGGTGTTGAACTTGCTGTAGCAGTTAGCATGCACAGTGTCATTTCGCAGATCATCATCTCCATGACAAAAACCACGTTGGAATCACAACAGAGGCAAGTATGGTGTATTAGTGAGTTTATTTACATACATGTGTGAGGATAGTGCACAGGATGGTGGTTGCTGTACATTGGGATTGGAATCCGAAGTTCCCAGATGAGTTGGAAGTGTCCTGAGTAGAGTCCACAGTCATCTGATGCATTAGTCCAACTTAAACTCCCCATGTCATGTGGGAGAGTTGTGTTGCATTTGACAGGGTGAACAGTTTGCACACAAAGGAGAATTTCCCGAACAGGTGTTGGGTTCCTGGGGGATGTACATGGCCATCGGCCTCTCAGTTGTCCTTCCTCGGACAGCCCCTCTTCTTTCTGGGGGGACCCTCACGTGCAGGCCGCTGCGGTGCAGAGGACTCTCCACCAGAGTCATCCTCCCTCCCTGTGGCAGTTGCAGTTGTTGCGGCACCGGATGTTGTGGGCACACAGGGAGGTGTGGCCATGTTGGTGCTAATCTGGCGGAGGCATGTCAATATGTCCCTCTGCACCGCTGTCAGTTCTTCCAATGTGTCCCACTTGGACTCCATGCCAGACATGTGTGTCTCCACACAGGACATGTGTGTCTCCACACGGGACATGTGTGAGTCCAAGCGGGCATGATGGGCAGCCTGCTGCTGTTGAATGTCCTTGAGGATCCCCACTACCTGGCTGACCTCTCCGGTGCTATTCTGGTACGCATCAGCAATGCGTGCCAGTTGTGGGTCATCATACAGTCCAGATCCCTGTACAAACAGCGACCTCTGCCAACCACCCCTCCCACCACCCCTGGCCACACATGCGGGACCTGCGGTGGCACGCACAGGTGACCCTAGGCCCCCTTGGGGGTTGGTACTGGAGTTGTTGTCCGTTGCTTCACGGTGGGCCGGGGTCCCTGTGCTGTTGTCATTGGTGGTCCTTGGTCTGTCCGTGTCGGCGGGGTTGGTCTGTGTGTTGGCAGTTGTTGGAGGAGTGGGTGCAGGTGGTGCAGATGGTGGTCCTGCTGGTGCTGCATGATGACTCACACCGGAGGGGCCAGGTAGGTCTTCGCCATCCGAGGAGGGCAGAGGCTGTTCCACACCAGAGAGCTCAGGGTCCCCCGGAGCCTGGGACAGGGACTCCTCATCGTCTGCTGCTGTGTCCCCATCATCACCTGTCTTTGGAAGAGACACACATTGTATATTATGTTTCTACAGGCATCAATGGTTCAAACACCTGACAGTTGTGACTGTACCTCTGGATGCGGGCCTATACATTGCATTGTCCTAAGTTGTCACAGTCAGAGGTTGGTATTGGTGTAGCACATTGTCCTGCCAACATGAAGCATTTCAATGTGGATGTTGAGGTGTGTGCATGGCCAGCATTGGTGGTATTTGGTTGACATCCGGACCTCCTTCTCCCTCCAGCCCAGTCATCCCACCATGAGGCATGCCACCCTTGCAGTGAGTGCAGGTTGACTCTCAGGATGTCAGTCAGTGGTGTCCTGCTGTTGGTTGGTGCCCAGTTCCCAGCAGGGCCTTGTGCTCCCCACAACAGAGCACCATTGTCAGACATCTTTGAAGTGGCTTTTCACTCCCTGTGAGGTGTGCATGCTTCAGTGTGAGCTTGCTGGGCCATGTGGGTGGGGGATGTTGAGCTGTGACTGCCACTCCCATCATGCTATTGCCTACACCCCCCCTTCCCAGCATGCCCATACTTCCTTCCTTTTGAGTGGACTTCACTGTGTGTGAGTGTGACAGCAATGGCAAGATGGCTGACAGTGGTGTCCTGTTGTTTGTTGGGGCCCAGTTCCCAGCAGGGCCTTGTGCTCCCCACAACAGAGCACCATTGTCAGACATCTTTGAAGTGGCTTTTCACTCCCTGTGAGGTGTGCATGCTTCAGTGTGAGCTTGCTGGGCCATGTGGGTGGGGGATGTTGAGCTGTGACTGCCACTCCCATCATGCTATTGCCTACACCCCCTTCCCAGCATGCCCATACTTCCTTCCTTTTGAGTGGACTTCACTGTGTGTGAGTGTGACAGCAATGGCAAGATGGCTGACAGTGGTGTCCTGTTGTTTGTTGGGGCCCAGTTCCCAGCAGGGTCTTGTGCTCCCCACAACAGAGCACCAGTGTCAGACATCTTTGAAGTGGCTTTTCACTCCCTGTGAGGTGTGCATGCTTCAGTGTGAGCTTGCTGGGCCATGTGGGTGGGGGATGTTGAGCTGTGACTGCCACTCCCATCATGCTATTGCCTACACCCCCCTTCCCAGCATGCCCATACTTCCTTCCTTTTGAGTGGACTTCACTGTGTGTGAGTGTGACAGCAATGGCAAGATAGCTGACAGTGGTGTCCTGTTGTTTGTTGGGGCCCAGTTCCCAGCAGGGCCTTGTGCTCACCACAACAGAGCACCATTGTCAGACATCTTTGAAGTGGCTTTTCACTCCCTGTGAGGTATGCATGCTTCAGTGTGAGCTTGCTGGGCCATGTGGGTGGGGGATGTTGAGCTGTGACTGCCACTCCCATCATGCTATTGCCTACACCCCCTTCCCAGCATGCCCATACTTCCTTCCTTTTGACTCTGCTTCCCTGTGGGGTAGTGTGCTTGTGCTGACAGGATGGCTGACAGTGTTGTCCTGACGTTAGTCTGGCTACAAGTCCCAGAAGTGTCCCTGTGCTTCACACAGCATAACCCAGGGTGGTGTTTCTTTGTGGGATATTTAATTAGAGTGTGAGGCATTGCATTCTCCCAGGTGAGTTGTGTGGAGTTTGTGTTAAGGGTGTGTGGGGGAACAGCTGCTGTTAACTATGGTCAGTGCTGTCAGTCCTCCTTCCCACCCAGCCAGATATCCCACCATGGAACATGCTTCCATTGCAGGGAGTGCAAGTTTGCTTTCAGGATGTCAGACAGTGGTGTCCTGCTGTTGGTTGGTGCACAGTTCCCAGCAGGGCCTTGTGCTCCCACAGCAGTAGCCAGTGTCAGCCATCTTGTCAGTTCTTTTCCACTCCCTGTGATGTGAGCATGGTTCAGAGTGGTGTTGATGGGCCAATTGTGAGGGTGAGCAATATCTGTGACTACAACTCCCATCATGCTACTGGCTACACTGACTTCACCAGCATACACAGAATTCCTTCCATTCAGTGAGCTTCCGTGTGAGGTGGTGTTCTAGTGGTGGCAAGATGTCTGACAGTGTTTGTTGGTTAGATTTGTGCCGCTGCCTTGCTCTATTTGTTGTTGGGTTTGTACATGTCATGACACAGTTACATATCAGTATGGGATGGCAGGTATTGTGTTTGTCTAACTAACATACACATCTTGGGATGATTCTGTTTTGGTTACTGTGGCATTGCTAACAGTGCATGGTTTCACTGTCCCCTTGACAGTGATGTGTGTGTATTGTCACACGATATTGGGTATATTGGTTGTGTACTCATCAGGCTCGGGGATATTTGTTAGTCCATGTACGCTCTCTGGTGGTAGGATGGCCCGCACCTTCTCCTCCCAGGGCCTGAGGTATACTGGTTTGGCAGGAGGGCCACTGCTGGTGCGATGGCTCAAGGTGTTATCCTTCTTGAGTAGGGCCTTGACCCTCCTGCGCACGTCATACCACCTGTTCTGGATGTCTTCCTTTGTGCGCAAACATGGTGATTGTGCGTTCACCCTGTCGACAATCCTCTCCCACATCTTGGTTTTCTGCGACATGGGGGTCTGTTGGACCAATGTACCAAACAACTGTGGCTCTACTCTTAGGATTTCATCTACCAGCACTTCCAATTCACTGTCTAGGAACTTTGGATTCTTCTTTGGGGGCATGGTGATGGGTGGTGGTGGGGATTGATGTGTGTGTGAGTGTGCAAGTGAGGGTGGGTGAGTGTCAGTTTTGCTGGGTGTATGTGAGGGTGCTATTAGGGAAGTGCTAATGGTGTGTGGCTTGTGTGATGGATGAGTTGTGAGTGTGTTTGTGGTTGCTGTCTGATGGTGTTCTGTGCTGGCAGGTCAGTTGAATTTGCAAGGGATCATGGTAGGGATTTGTGGCCTTTATATGGGTGGAGTTGTGGGTGTGTCTTTGTTCCATTCCCCCCAGTACTTATTGACTTTGTCATTGCTTGTTTGGCCCTTTTTTTTGTATTTTTCCCTTTGTAGTTTCTGGGCATGTAGGAGACGTTCTTCTGACGGAGTCGGCCGCTGCAGTTGGCTCGTGCGAGCTTCTCCGAGTCTTTCAAGCTGTGTTTCTGCTGTGTTTTATGTGCGGCGTACGAGTCGGTCGCGGAGTATTGGTTTGCTTCGGCTCGGTTTTGTATGCGTGTCGGTCGTACGGCTTGAGCTCCGTGCGACTCGGTCTGGTTTCCCACGCATTGCATCGTACTGCGCGGGTCGGAGTTCGCGGGTACGTTTCTGTCGGGTTCATTCCTGGAGCGTGTCGGTCGGTTCGATTCACGTGTTTTTCCGGCCGGATGGCTGGTTTCCGTGCGCTTCGGTCGCTCGGCTTGTGTTCCGTCCGAGTCGGTCGTGATTCACATGCATTGCATCGTACTAGGCGGTTCGGGCAGCGCCGGTACGTGTCGGTCGGACTAAATTCCCGTACCGAGTCGGTCGGTACGTTTTCCGGCCTGAATCGGAATCGGCCCCTTTGTATGATTGTTCAGAAGGTGTGTGTAAGATTTTTATCCAGGTACAAGGCTGATCTAGCATCAAGATGAATGGATGTTCTGTTTTGCATGTCTCTTGAAGAGGAGAAGGACTGCCACAGAAAGCCAGGCCTTAGCATGAGAGAAGATAGGGTAAAACTAATAAGTTGCACAGCATTGAGCCAGGTTTCTATCTGCTGATGAAAATGTGGGAACCAGATGTATATCTTTGCCATATTGGTAAAATGATATGACTTGTTTAGTTAGCAGTATCCCAATGGTACCATGCATAGGTTGAATAGCACAGGTGTGTGAATGGACCTTGCATGACTATATGTTCATCTGTGCACAGAGGATGGGAGGCTTGGAGGAGTGTCAGTGATATCCATGCACGTGGATTGTATGGTAAGTAGCACTTGGTGTTGGGCTGGTTGAAAAGCGCTGATAGTTCAAGGAGGACCTGGAGGTAAGAATCATTTGTAGCTTGGAAGCATTGGCATAATTTACAAGCTTGCAGGGTCAATGTTGCTGTATCGAAAGAGCAGGTGTAGGGATTTCAAGAAAATTTCTTAAGTGCTAAGCAAGACATAGTTCTGGACTAGACACAGACCTGAAGGGGCACAGGTAGAAAGTAGCAGAGACTGAACTAAATTGGCAAATTTTATTTGATATTTAGATGTTGCTACAGAGTATTGGTCTCGCAACTGCAAGGAGGAAGCAAATGGAACCGGAAAAGTCTTAACATTCTCCAATTACTCTGAAGGATGTTCTCACTTTCGCTACTCAAGACTGAAGAAAGTGCTTCATGCAGGAGAAGATGTTAAATTAAACCAACAGAAGTTTTGTGAGAAACTGGGTGACTGTTGCAGTACCCCCTCCCCCACGTTTTGCCTGGATTTTGATGCAACTTTGACTGAAGTGTACTGGGTCCCTGCCAACAAGGCTCCCAGTACCAGTGTTCTTTCCCTAAATATGTACCACAATTGGCACCACTTCAGCTACGCCTGGAAGCCCCTTGTAAATGGTATGCCTGGTACCTACCACATGGGCACTGGAGAGGGTCCTCTGGGACTGCAGCACTGGTTGTGCACCCCAGGGACCCCTCACCAACGCTATGCACTCTGCCATTGAAGGCTGTGTGCCTTGGTGCAGATAAATCCGAAGAGCCGACATGGCACACAGGCCTGTGTGCCATGCCACCAGTGCACAGAGTATCGATTTTTAAATGTCGACATACACAAATATCGAGTTGGAAATATCATGATGCAGAAATTTCGACAGTAAGAATATCGTGGTCAAGAATATCGGCTTGGAGGTAAGAAATATCGTTTTTGAAAATATCGAAGTCATTAATATCGTTTGCAAAAATATAGTTGTTTAAAATATCGATGTTTTAATAAGTGTTATGTATTTTAGTATGTATTTTAAAAGTATGTGAACTATTTTTTTGTATAAGTATTGCTTTTGTTTTTTAATATATGTGTTACATTTTTAGTAGTTATTAATTTTATTTTAATTAAATTTTGCATTTTTTTGTCTGTAGCCAGTTGTGGGTTTATAGGAAATAGGGTGGGAAGTAAGTTAATTATAATACATTAATTTTTTATTTATTTATTAGTATTTATTAAATTTAGATTCTATAGTGTTAATTGTGGGAATTAATTTATTATTAATTAATTATTAATTGGTTGTTAATTATTATTAATTAATTAATTGTTAATTATGTTAATTGTATCATTTTTTAGGAGGGGGTAGTTGGTTGATAGGGGAATAGGGTGGGAAGTAATTTAATTATAATAAATGTATTAATATTTTTATTTATTAATATATATGTTCAATTTGCATTTTATAGTGTTAATTGTGGGAATTAATTTATTATTAATTATTTTTTAATTGGTTGTTAATTATTATTAATTAATTAATTGGTAATTATGTTAATTGTGTCATTTTTAGGGGCGGGTTGTGGGTTTATAGGGGAATATGGTGGGAAGTAATTTAATTATAATACATTTATTAATATGTTTTATTTATTAATATTTATGTAATTTATATTTCAAAGTGTTAATTGTGGGAATTAATTTATTATTAATTATATATTAATTGCTTGTTAATTATTATTAATTAATTAGTTGGTAATTAATTATGTTAAATGTGCTATTTTTTAGTAGCGGGTGGTTGGGTTTATAGGGAATAGGGTGGGAAGTAATTTATTTATAATTAATTAATAATTATTTGTTAATTAATACTAATTAATTAATACAAATAAAAATATGGCAATTGTGTAATTAATTTTAGATGTGAGTTGTGGGTTTACAATGGTAAAGAGTGGAAGTAATATCTTTTAAATTAATTAATAAGTTGTTAATTGATATTAATTTATTAATGTTAAGTTAGTTATGGAAATTGTGTAATGATTTTTAGGTGTGGGTTCTGGTGTTTATTGGGGTAGAGGGTGGAAAGTTATTTATGTTTAATTAATTAATAATTAGTTGATCATTAATATTAATTCATCAATTCATAAATATTTATGGTAATTGTTTATTTTTATTTTGTGTGTGGGTTTTGATTTTATAGGGGTAATGTTTGGGGAGTAAATTAATTTTAATCTGTTTTAATTTATATTTTAATTGATTATATTTCTTTAATTGATAATTAGTTATGTTAATTATGGAGGTCCATTTAAAAAAAAATGTGTTGTGAATTGTGTGGTGTTTAAGGGTAGGAAATATAAAAAGACTACATTTATGTAATAATTAATGTTTTTGATTATAAATAATTTCTATTAAAAATAGTTATTTGTTTGTAAATTATTTTTTAAATTTTTAAAAAAAATCTTTCTAGGTATTTGTTAGATTTTGTTAACATTATAATATGTTTTTATCTTTTGTAAATTTTTAATATTTTTATATGTTTTCTTTTTTTCTTTTTTAAAATCTTTTGTGTTGTAGTTGATATTTTGTTTGATTTTAATTTTGAACTGAGTCCAATGGGAATATACATTTTTACCCCTCTGCTATCCAACACTTTCCCTACTGTTGAACTCACTGGAGTGGGAATAGTAATTTTCACTCCTCCGCTATCCAACACTTTCCCTACTGGTGCACTCACTGGTGTGGGAATAGTAATTGTTAGTCCTCCGCTATCCAACACTTTCCCTACTGTTGCACTCACTGGAGTGGGAATAGTAATTTTTACCCGTCCGCTATCCAACACTTTCCCTACTGTTGCACTCACTGGGAATAGTAAGCTTTACCTCTCCGCTATCCAACACTTTCCCTACTGTTGCACTCACTGGAGTGGGAATATTAAGTTTTACCCCTCCGCTGTCCAACACTTTCCCTACTGGGGTGCATGCTGGCCCCCTGTTTATTTAACATCTATACAGCCGACCTAGAGAAGAACCTTCGCTCAATTCAAGCTGACCCGCCAAAACTGGGTAAAACACCAATAACAAGCCTCCAATATGCGGACGATATTGTCCTCCTAGCTCAAACACCCATAGGCCTGCAGCGATTGATTGCCCAATTAGGAGCATACACCACCTCTGCTCAATTAATAATCAATCATCAAAAAACGAAGGTCATGTGTTTCTCTAAATGTCACAAAACAAAGAAAAAAAGCAAATTCATCTGGAAGTTAAACGAGAAACCACTGTCCCGGGTAGATTCGTACAAATACCTGGGGTTCCAATTAGATCGCAACCTCAATTTTAAGCAACATCTGGACCACGGAAAAACGAAAGCCAAACAACTGCTCTTTGCATTTAAAATCTTACAGAAAAAGCTCAAAGGTTGTTCAACATGTCACCTGCTTAAGGTAATTGCAGCAAAATTCTTGCCATCCATATCATTCGGGTCGGAAATGTTGAACAAAAAGGACGCAATAGCGCTAAACACAGCCCAATCTAGCCTCTTTAAGAACTTGTTTTTAATCCCTCGACACATCTCACAGGCACAAATACGATTAGAATACGGTCTAAAAAACCAAATACCAGCAAGACAAGGAGCACTGGCTAAATATTACTGGAGGATGAGGGCAGCAGAAGATAACACCTTAGCCCATTATTGTTGGCAGGAGATTGAAAATCAAGCCAGGCTAAACAAATCTATTTTTACAGTCCTAAAAGAATCGCTTTCGGCACTACAGCTAGAGGAGGACTAGCTCACAATCACTACTTACTCTGGATTTAAAAACGCAGTGAACAATGCAACAAAACGGATCTCACTGTCAATGGACAAAACAGCCTTCGCAAAAAAACAACACGCATGGGCGGTGATACAATCTTATAAAACGCTGATACCCCAACTGTACTTGTCCGAACACTTTTACACCAAAAAAAGCAAAATTTGATGCTATTGAGGCTGGGGCATTCCCCACGAAAGACCGTACCCCAAAATGGAAACAGACGTGGTTGACAAAGGTATGCCGTCTCTGTGGACAAGGTGACGAGTCACTATTACATCTTTTATGTATCTGTCCATCATTAATAGAAATTCGAAAAACTGTCCTTCTGGAAATATTAAGGAGAGAACAAATAAGGACTTGCAGAGCGGCAGTTATAAAATGCCTTGGAGGCTCGTCGATCCAACTGTCCTGTAGAGCCATAAAACTCTGGAACGTTGCGGCAAAAGAATTGGACAAAAAAGAGAACTGATCTGAATATTTTTAAACTGAATTACTTGCACACTTTTTCTATCGCATTGTTTACATTTTTATACATTTTCTATCTAACCAGCTGCTCATTCCTTGAGGATATGAATTTTGTAATGTTTTTATTCCTTGTTTTTACCAAACGATTGCTTGTTGCCTATGTACCTTGGTGGCTTGTTCCACCCTTTTATGATTTTAATGAAATAAAATAAAAGTATTATTGACTTGACTTGACTTTCCCTACTGTTGCACTCACTGGAGTGCAAATAGCAATTTTTACCCCTCCGCTATCCAACACTTTCCCTACTGTTGCACTCACTGGTGTGGGAATAGAAATTTTTACCCCTCCGCTATCCAACACTTTCTCTATTGTTGCACTCA
Organism: Calotriton arnoldi; assembly: GCA_963921515.1. Lineage (NCBI taxonomy): Eukaryota > Metazoa > Chordata > Amphibia > Caudata > Salamandridae > Calotriton > Calotriton arnoldi. The sequence goes on along the minus strand of CAWUFW010016208.1, from coordinate 225,833 downwards.
CTGGAGTGGGAATAGTAATTTTTACCCCTCCGCTATCCAACACTTTCCCTACTGTTGCACTCACTGGAGTGGGAATAGTAATTTCTACCACTCCGCTATCCAACACTTTCCCTACTGTTGCACTCACTGGAGTGGGAATACTAATTTTTACCCCTCCGCTATCCAACACTTTCCATACTGTTGCACTCACTGGAGTGGGGATAGTATTTTTTACTCCTTCACTATCCAACATTTTCCCTACTGTTGCACTCACTGGAGTGGGAATAGTTATTTTTACCCCTCCGCTATCCAACACTTTCCCTACTGTTGCACTCAATGGAGTGCAAAATTTAAGTTTAAAGACTATTAAATATTTTAATGTTTTAATTTATAATATAATATATATATATATATTTATATATTTATAAAATAAATTAAAATTAATAGTTTATAATTTGTTTTAAAGTAAATATATATATTTATATTACATTTTATATATGTATGTTTACATTTTTTTGAATTAAATTTATTTCTTATATTTGTTAAAATGTATATTAAATCCAAATAATTTTTTTAAAGTTAATTTTATTATTTAATATATTTAACATTATTTTTTACATATATAAAAAATTGATATTTTGTACATCGATATTTTTTACATCGATATTTTTTTCCGAAATTTTTATACTTACCATTATAAATATAGGATGTCGATATTTTTGACATCGATATTTATGTGTCGATATTTATGTATGGGGATATTTTGGGCGTCGATATTCTATCAGTGAACCATGCCACCCATACACTGGATAGGATTTAGGTAAGTCACCCCTACTGCAGGCCTTTAGCCCTAAGGCAGGGTGTACAATATCGTATGTGAGGACATATCAGCATGAGCATATCTGCCCCTACAATGTCCAGTCTATTCTGAGATGTTGTAAGTGCACAGGGAAGCCTTAAGGAGTACATGGGTTGAATACTTGTCAATACAAGTTTCCTAGCTCCATGATGGCTTCGCTAATTTTTAAGATGTTTGGTACCAAACATCTTGTCGTAATAAATCCTCACTGATGACAGTGTTAGATTTATTAATAAATTCACACAGGAGACCCTTTTAGGGGGTCCCCTGAAAACCCACCAAGCACTGATGTAGTCCCTGACTTGTTTTCGCCAGTCTGCCACTGCCAGACATGTTTCTTACCTCCTGGGGTGAGCACTCTCAGAGGACAGAGACAAAGCATTCTCTGGGCGGAGGTGCTTCACACCTCCTCCAGAACAGGATGGCCCTCCTGAACGGGAAGCTTCAAAGTCGATGCCGCCTTTGAAATCCAACCTAGAACTTCCAGATAGTGGAGGAAGCCCAGCCCCCTGTCCCGCTCCACTTTTGGTGGGAGTAAATGCTGGAAACTAGTTAGATTGGGAGAAGGGTCTACACCACCCCTAGGGTGGGGCAGGCAATATGAACTCCTCTCCTGAAATTCAACCATCTTGGGATGGTGGAGAAACAACCTATCAGGGCTAGGGTAGTGCCCCTTCCCACAGGAAGTGGTCAATAAAGGGTGTAGACATCCTAAAGGTAGGTAGCCCATTGGCCACTACCTGTCTCCCCTTGTAACGCCCCTAAATTCAGTACTTAGGTGTCAATCCGAGACCTAAACTTCAGATGGACAAGACCAGAACAAAGAAGACCCGCTGCACAAGAACTGAAGCCCTGCTGCAGAAGGAAAAGGTGCCAAACCCTGCCTGCTGCTTCAAGGACTGGATAGTCACTGCCTGCTGTGTCGTCTTGAACCTGAAAGGACTCTAAGAACACCGGAGCACCTCCAGCCTTCAAGAAGAGGAGAGGAGTTGGCCTAACCGCTAGGGCGGTCGACCTCGAATCTGGGGAACCGGGTTCGAGTCTCGACAATGACGCTGAACATCCTGTGATTCTAGGCAAATCACTTAATCTCCCCGTGCCTAACAAAAATGAATGTGTCCTCATGTAACGCAACTGGTGCTCGTGTAAAGCGCTCTGATACCCGATACCTTCGGGTCAAGTTTGCGCTGTATAAAACTCCGTAAAAAAAAAAAAAAGAAATCGCTGAGAAGCTTATTTGAAGTGAAGGTATCACTTCCCTGCACTCCACAGGCACCGATCCTTTAAAGCCCGGTTTGTCAACTTGCTGCTTCCTGACTACCTCGATGCAGCATCGAAGTAAGAAAAGGTACAACAGCTCCAGAGGGTCAGATCTGTCTCCCATCAAGTTTGAGACACCAGGACCCACTGGAGCCACAGAGTACCAATATCCGGGGTACCGGACCCCCAACGGCAAACACAGAGAAGAAGAGTCCACATTGGACTCCTAAAGCACTAGGAGCAAGCACCCGTCGAGGGACGTTGAGACACCTGAGACACACTTCCTGAGTGGCCCAGCTGTCCCGAGATCGCCTCTCCAAGTTGCCGGCTCCTGACTACGAGGACCTCAAGCTGCACAGCGGCCGATTGACCTGTTCGCTCTGCACCCGGCCCCACCGGCTTCAACACCGACCAACCAGCTGTGCTTCCATGGTCCCCAAGACCTTGCGTCTCTTCCCTTAAAGGAGCCCTATCGGGCATACCTGCAGGTCCTCCTGTGCAGTGTTCTTTTAAGTGGCCCCCTTCGTCTTTGCATAGCTGCTTCCAAGATCCTCAGCCCTCTGTTCCCGGCCGATCTGGTATGCTCCTGAACTTCTCCTGCTGGAACTTCGGACCTGGCCCCGACATCGACCTAAAACGAGAAGGTGAACTTCATGAAAGCATTTCCCAATTTTCTACACATTTTTCTGCTTTTTCCCCATTGTTTCCAATGGTGCGCAATTGCGCATAAAAGTGATATATTTCCTGAACTTTACAAAATCGTAACTCTGAAGGTACTTACCTTAAAACTGTGTTCTTTGTCTTAAAAATTACATAAAAATCTATCAATTTTTATAAATGTGGCTCTGATTTATTCTTGAGTGTGTGTCTCATTTATTGCCAACAAATGCTTAGCACTACCCGCTGATAAGCCTTACTGTTTGCCAACACTAACACAAAAAGAGCATTAGAATTATCTGCTTCTACCTCTGTAGTACCATTTGGGGATTCTCTGGACTTTCTGCACAGTGTACTTCATTTTAGTACTCTAAATAGAGAGCCAGCTTCCTTCTGGTACATGGAGCAACGCAGATGCTGATCCAAATAGGGGTGTTTTGTGGGCACAGAATATCGGTAGAGCATTCAATATTGCAAATGGTGTCTCATAAAAACTCAATGACCCTCACAAGAGTCCACAAGGGTCTTGTCAGGAATTGCATGACATTGTGGTTTATGTATTTAGATGTACATTTCCATGATCAGCTTGATAGATGTCTGTGTGGAGCTTCAACATTTAGTTCACCTACCAGGAATCTTCTCAAGTTTCAAGTTAAAGTTTATTGAACATATTACAAACAAAGCAGGCAAATTAGACACGTGAGGCTCAGTCCTCCATTCATTTTCATATGGCTACGTATAATCAATAAACAAGAACAATAGTACGCTGCCTATCAATGTATGTTGTGGCTGCTACAGTGCATGTATTGTTAATGTTCACACAATCATCTCAACAAAGCAAGCTGCCTTCTCAGCTTCAGATCATGTTACGTATGGGTCGCACAGATTATAGCAGTACATTTTCTAATCCACGGACTGTCCTGTTGGGATTGCGACCTGCAGTGATCAGGCGACACTGTTTACTATGGCATGGGTTTAAGACACTAATTTATTATAAGCTTACACCATGTTTGCTTCTGCAGCACACAGACAACTTAATACTAGGATTGGTTTACTAGATTTAGCTTCACCTTGTTCACAATTGGTGTATAAACAACAGTGCTTGAGATATATGGACGAAACAGACAGCATTTGCATATCACATGTGCGATCACACCCGTGTAAATCGGACCACAGGAGCCAGGAAAACTTGTATTTCTGCGTCCGGTAGTCAAATGTACCAGCCTGAACCATTAGATCTGGATGCAGAAAAACTATACATGGATAAACACAGCTCTTAATGAGCCCTAAAATGTATTTCCTTGAGACAGGTTATAATAGGTGAACCATGAAAAAGTGAAAAGCTGGGTCGCCCTCTATGACTTGAAATTGTGAAACGTGAACGACATGTTATCCCCTTCAACTGCCTTACCAGAAATAGGGACTAGCTTTAAAGCCCTACTGGAAAGTGATATGCTAAATGAATCATTTAGGGGCACATGCACAACTGCTTTTAGCAGTCGGAAAATGGAGATTCGGCTTGTTTGTGACTGCTAACATGGCTTTTGCCATGTACCAACCCTATTTTGCGAGTTGGTAAACTGTTAGCGACTCGCAAAATAGGGTTTGTGAGTCGCTATTAGGAATGGGCATGCCAAGGGCGTACCTTCCTAATAGCAAGTCACGGGTGATGTTGTACGATTGTTTTTCAACCGTAATGCTGTCGCAAAAGAAATGCAGTTTACCACCTACTTCAAGTCAGTCCCCAGGGGACCCCTTCCCCTTTGTGAAAGGTAGCATAAAAATTTTTAAGAGCTGCCTACTATTAAAAAATGAAAAGGAAACTTTTCGTTTTTCATTTTTTTATTGCGTGCCATTTTCCTTTAAGAAAAACGGGCTGTTCTAAAAAAAAAAAATTGCTTTATTTAAAAAGCAATCACAGACATGGTGGTCTGCTGATCCCAGCAGGCCACCATCCCTGTGATTACAGGCTATTCCCAATTGGTCGCAAATTGTGACTTACCTCTTGAATATTAATGAGGTAGGTCAATTGCGACCCCATTGGGAATCACTAAATGTGCCTGAGACACATTAGTACTTTTCATTTTGCGACTTGCAAATTGTGTATCGCTAAAAATCGCAATTTGGAGTCGCAAAATGAAATGGTCGTATATGTGGCCCTCAGAGTGATCTGAGTGCCTCAGTACAATGATATCAGCACACACTGAAAGTTATAACAGTAGGGCTTTGTGAGTACCTTTTAGATGTGGCACAATGAAGTGGACGTGTTACTAAATGTTGGTGCTCTACTGAGAAATTATGCAAATTTATGATTCTATAATGGTTGTTTCACAGAATTTGTATAATAAATAAGGTCAACAGTGAGGCGCTTAGAACTAATTCATTGTTGAGCTGGTATTACTTTTTTATATGTTCACACGCTGATCATGACTTTACTCTGCTTTATTCCAGTTTGGCGCCAAATAGGGGCCAGTCTGATAAAATCCTTCTTACAGTATCAAGAGTGCCCTGATGAAGCATGCAGAGTTTTTCCCTCTGAGAAAATTACTTTTTTGCATGTCACAGTGAGGTTTACCTTTAAACAGATAGTTTCCAATGTTCAAAACCTTTTAAAACATTGTTATCTTCTCACACCCTGGCACTCGTCTAGTTCATTGTCCTTCAAAGAATAAATCCAGTCGCTGTTCGGAAAACCCCAAACGAAAGCACAGCACAGGCGTTTTCATTTTCAGGAAGCGGTCACAGACAGTTTCTGTTCCATGGTGCAAATTTATCGTTGTCTGGGGGAGTCGGTCTGTCTGCAGTTTGCAGGACATGGAAAGGCAAGGGAGATGAGAAGCCGCTTCTTACCATCTGAACACACAATTTACAAAATGTGGGCGGAAGGCTATATTTAAAATATATATATAGTACTCAAAGATTCCAAGTGAAACTAGGGTTCATTAACCCGAACAGTTATTTTTTCAAAAGCCACCGTTTGCAATTGCTATGTTCTCCTCCACTTCATTTTATTTTTATTATTTTTCTTCAAAAATTACAATAAGAATTGCATGGCGGATTTCTTACTACCATGTGCTCTATTTTAGCCATCTATAATCTTACGTATGTTCCTATTAGTCTAACTACTACAAGTTATTATTCATACTCACTACAAGTAGTTGTTCAAATATCTTCAAATTAGCTAATTTTATCTGATACCACTTGGCTTTTTAAAGACCGCTTTTTGCAACAGTTCTCATCACTGTTTTACCTCTGTAAAATATCAGGTGAAGAGCAGTGCACTAATGTTGAAGGGGCAGATCTACAAGCCCCCTGCGCCACCAGTACGTCACTTTTTGTGACGTACTGGAGGCGCATTCCACTTCTCCATATTTACAAGGAGAGGAAAAGCCACCCTGTGTGACTTTTCCTCTCCTTGTAAATATGGCCCCTTCACACGCAGCACTTTGCGTGGAAGGGGCGTCCCATGGGTGTTGCTGTGGCTGATCCCACGCAACACCCATGGAACGAGACACATTTCCAAATTTACGAGGAATCGTAAATCTGGAAATGCGTGTCAATGCTATGCCTCCCCAGGGGAGGCGTAGCAAGGCGCAACGAGGAGAAATGTTTTCATTTCTCCTCGTTTTTTCCTCTTTCTAAGCGTGCTGCATTCTACAGCACGCATTGAAAAAGGAAAATGCCTGAAGTGATTGTTTTTGTGCAGGAAGGAGCCCCTTCCTGCACAAAAACAATCTCCCCATGACGCAGTCATCCTTGCACCATGGAGCAAGGGTGCCTGCGCCGGCGCATGGCAGCTGTTTGTGCGCAGGGGAGAGCACAGGAATGCGACATATTATTGTAAATATGTCGCATTCCTGTGCTTTGGAAGTGCCGCAGCGTGGCGCAGCCAAAGGGCTTGCGTTGCCACGCTGCGGCACTTCCTTGTAGATCTGCCCTGAAATGTCTTATCATTAACTTTGATCGGCAAGGCAGTTGGTAACATCACGTGGCACCTTTTCACGCTCTTGCCACAGACGGCTTTAGCTCTTGCAAACAGAATTGTAACTACCACTTTAATGCATGCTTAATGTGGTCTTTGAGTCTGTCCCTTGTTAAAAATTGCAAAGCTTTCTTGCTGTTTTTAATTTCCTGCTTCTGAACATTTAGGTTTTACCCTACTCTGTGACTGGTTAAATGTATGCTTCCACTGCTGACATTAGGGAACATTTTTTTATTTTTTTCATTTTTCTGGCATTTCAGCTTTAGCACTGAATATCAGTGCGCTTCCAGGTCATATATTTTTGCTCTTTCTAGCTCTCTCTCTCTCTCTCTCTCTCTCTCTCTCACCTTCTTTCCTTACCATCACCTCTGCAGTCATCCCTGTAGTTCCCCCAACACTGCCTTTGTGTTACTCTTTTTCGAATCTCTCCCTCTTCCCTCCCCCTCTACCAAGTCAGAGCACTACTGCTTCTCTGTGTCTCTCTCTCGTTCCCCTTCTCACACCTCTCTTTTCCCCTCCCCCAGGGGCGGCTCCTCCATTAAGGCAGAGGAGCGTCGCCCCACAAAACAAAAAAATGCCCCCAAGGATAGAAAAATAAATGGTAATAAATTACCATTTTATTTTATAAAGCCCCATCCCTAACCGAACTTCAGGACGGAGGGGCAGGGCTTTCTGCTGCTGCCACTCAGGCAGCAGCTCAAGGCAGCGATGGGCAGGCAGGGCACTTAGGTTTAAAGTGTGCATGTCATTTTGGCCTGCAGTCTTGCGATGGCCAGCCAGACATGCGCAGTTTAAGCCTCTCTAACTCAGCTGTCTTGGATCGCTGGGTTAGAGACAGCATAGGGCTCCCATGCCCTCGGGAGCGGCGAGAGAGGCCACTCCCTCCAATCCTGGCGCTGTTTTTATGCTGCATGAAAGCAGTGCCAGGATTGGTTACTGCAGCTTCCTGGTCCCGCGTTGGAGCCTGCCTGCCTGGAGAACAAAAGACCCAAGAGAGGAGGACGTCGCACCAGGATTGAAGGTAAGTGTAATAAAAAAAGATATATATTTATAACTTTTATTTTTTCCCCTCCCGCCGCACCACCTTCTTTACATACTAGCCACCACTGCCCTCCCCTGCCTTACAGTCAAGGGTAGCTGGCAGTTACTTTAGAGCCTACAAGACGACTGCCACATTGCATCTAGATGCATCGTGAGACTGACTTGGTACGGTATGGCAATATTATTTTATATACTTATTGTCATACTATTTGAACATGGCTACCACGTTGAGTCCATACATAACATGACAGCCATTATGAAAATACACAAAAGAGCAAAACAAGGTGGCTACCTGTCAGTGTTTGCATTGCAAATGTTTGTTTTGGACTTTTACAAGCATTTGCAAAGCCAATACCAGCAGAAAACAACCATTTGCAATAGATTGGGTTTGCCAATGCTTAATTATAAAACTGCAGGCCCAGCATCGAAACTTAGTGTGCACTGCAGACAAAACACTGCAAGAAAGAAAAAAAAGAATCATTCTCTCCCTATGTCCAGAATCTAGAGCATCATCCATCTCAACATCAATACAGTACCAACTCTCCTATAGTTTACAAAAAAACTAAACACACTCCTCTTCAAGGGACGCTACCACTGACTCGACTGCACCAACTCTCACTCAGCGGTCTACCCTGAACTTTTCCCTTTATCTGTTTCCTGCAGGGGGCCACACACCCAAATGTCTGTATTTGTATGGTCACCCTCATTTACTCTGCTAACCAGGCTCCAGTGCATGTTCTCTGAACCTTAAAACGTGTCCAAATTGGCTACACTGGTGAGTTACATATTTAACTTACTGTTAGAAATGGGGGTCTCTAGTTGGCAATGGCTGGCGCCACTGTCCAAATAGGGACCCTTCTTCCTAAGTCAGGGCAAGTGGGCTACCCCCTTTGATAACCCCTGCTCAATCCTGTGGTAACGTGGCACGAGCAGTTAGGCCTATCTCAGAGGCAGTGTGTGAAGCATTTATGACCATGCACAATAAGGCAGTAACGACACCACAAAAGGACACAACTCAAGTAGGTATAGAAAAATAGTATCTTTATCTAAGGTTTAGTATGAGACTCTCAAAAGCGTTTTAACCAGTCACAATGCACGTAAATCAGTAGGGACTTAAAAAGGCAATAAGTATTCACCAGAACGTGGCACTGACTGAGTTCAAGGCCTGGGTCTACGCGACCTGCTGCGCACCAGATACCTGCCGTTGGACGGGGACACAGCAAGTAGCACCTCGAAGAAGCGGAGACGGTGACAGGCGGACTCCCAGCGACCACAGTTCTCGCCTGCAGGGGTCCGCAACGTGCACTCACAATGATTCGGGCACTTGGGGACAGGCGGGCTCCCAGCGGCAGCAGCACGCGGCTGCGGCGACCCGGGCTCGTGGTGGCGATGACTCTCGTCGTGCAGCTCCGTGGTAGGCTCACAGCGGCAGCAGCTCTCTCCTAGCTGCGGCGGCCCACGGGACGATTCACGATGATGCAAAGTTGGCAAAGATGCGGGCACTCAGCAGCAGCAGCTCTCTCTTAGCTGCGGCGGCCCACAGGACAAATCCCAATGATGCAAAGTTGGCAAAGGTGCGAGCACTCAGCGGCAGCAGCTCTCTCTTAGCTGCGGCGGCCCACAGGACAAATCACAATGGTGCAAAGTTGGCAAAGGTGCGAGCACTCAGCGGCAGCAGCTCTCTCTTAGCTGCGGCGGCTCACAGGACAAATCACGATGATGCAAAGTTAGCAAAGGTGCGAGCGCTCAGCGGCAGCAGCTCTCTCTTAGCTGCGGCGGCTCACAGGACAAATCACGATGATGCACAGCTGACACAAGTGCTGGCACTCAGCCGCAACAGCTCTCTCTTAGCTGCGGCGGCCCATAGGACAAATCACTATGATGCACAGCTGACACAAGTGCGGGCACTCAGCGGCAACAGCTCTCTCTTGACGGCGGCGGCCCACAGGACAAATCACGATGATGCACAGCTGACACAAGTGCGGGCACTCAGCGGCAACAGCTCTCTCTTAGCTGCAGCGGCCCACAGGGCAAATCACGATGATGCACAGCTGACACAAGTGCGGGCACTCAGCGGCGGCAGCTCTCTCTTAGCTGCGGCGGTCCACGCAGTTTCAGCGAAGGTTCTGAAGATTCAAATTAAGGTGGGCGCTCAGCGGCAGCAGCTCTCTCTTAGCTGCGGCGGCCCACACAGTTTCAGCAAAGGTTCTGAAGATTCAAATTAAGGCGGGCGCTCAGCGGCGGCAGCTCTCTCTTAGCTGCGGCGGCCCACACACAGAGTTCACGAGGGTTACCAGTCCGCGTTCCTCACAGTAGAACTAGAGGTTCCGGATTACTCGACGGAGGCCTCACCTGCAAGTAGAATCCCTAGCACAGGAATTCAGATGGCTGACGGGGTGAAGTCTAATGTCCCTGAGACTTCAGCAGGAGGCGCTCTCAATTCAGGCCCTCGGGTAGTTTCTTCAGCAAGCTTGGTGAAAGTTTCAAAGTCCTTTCCTCTGTCCACTCGGACAGAGTTTCGTCTTGACATCCAGAAGGAACACACCCGAACAAGGTTTCAGCGCAGCGTTTTATACCTAAAAAGTCTTTGTTCTCTGCAGTCACAAATCACTGCATCCAGCCAGAACCAGTTCGGTGGGGTCAGGGAGCACTTGGTTTACAAGGCGACATCCTGCCCTTTGAGAATCTGGGGGTCTGCTATCAGATGCCCAGTGGGAGGTGGAGCCATCATTCACCTTGCCAGGCACGGCCCTGCTCAGATCAAAGAGTCACCCCTCCCCATACTCTAAATGCCGATCTCTCTCTCCAGCCAGGTCTGACCCAGCTGTCCCTGCTGCTCCAAAACCAGACGGCCAATACACACGCTAGCAAAGCCTACAGGAAAGCTTAGGCCAGAAAATACCTTGTTTCTAGTAGAGGCATTTTCAAACACGGACTACGCTAATAATCCTTACTAAAAGATGTATCTCAATGTTCTGAGCTTAAACATATCAAATTCGACGTTCCTATCAGGTTCCTGGGGGCAGGTAGGATTAGGGCATGTAATACTCAACCTGCCCATTCTGGCCTATGAGAACGGATAGCCTCACAACAGTAAACAGTGAAATGGAGGGTAATTCGCTATTAGAACATGCTACACAGGCATACTTTAAAAAGCTGCTTCGGTGGGTAGCGCAAATCAGCGCTGCAGGCCCACCAGCAGTATTTGGTCTACCAGCCCTGGGCACACACAGTGCACTGATACTAGGGGCTGACAGGTAAACCAAACGAGCCAATTATGGTTATCCCAATTCATACAGTTATCTTTACACAGGGAGCATTCGCGCTGTGTCACTGATTGGCAGTGGCACAGCGCCCAGAGCATCTAAATCCAGCCAACATAAAAGGTAAGAAGCAAAAAGAGGAAGGGAGACCCGCGGCAATGATGCCAGGTCTAACACGCGTCCCCTCCAGCTGAAATGTGGGGAGAACTAACCATTCCCTTGGGAGTTCTCATCACTAAGGCAGAAAAACCTGGACAGACCGTCAGCATTGGCGTGTTCTGTACCAGGGCGGTGTTCCACCGTGAAATCCATACCCTGTAGGGAAATGTACCACCTCAACAACTTGGCATTCTCACCCCTCATATGCATCAACCATCTAAGGGGCCTGTGGTCTGTCTGAACCCGGAAGTGAGTCCCAAACAGATATGGTCTCAGCTTCTTCAGCGCCCAGACCACAGCAAATGCCTCACGCTCAATTGCACTCCACCTCTGTTCCCGGGGAAGTAACCTCCTGCTCAGGAAGGCTACCGGTTGGTCTAGTCCCTCCTCATTGATCTGTGACAGAACAGCTCCTATACCATGCTCTGAGGCATCTGTCTGGACAACAAATTCCTTTGAAAAGTCGGGCGCCTGAAGCACGGGTGCGGTGCACATGGCAGTCTTCAGGGCGTCAAACGCGTTCTGACAGGTGTCTGTCCAGTTTACCTTCTTTGGCTGCTTCTTAGAAGTCAGCTCAGTCAAGGGTGCAACAATGTTGCCATATCCCTTGACAAACCTCCTGTAGTACCCAGTGAGTCCTAAGAAGGCTCTCACCTGCGTCTGAGTCTTGGGGGGTTCCCACGCCAGGATAGTTTCAATTTTGGGCTGAAGGGGTGCCACCTGGCCGCTCCCCACCTGGTGCCCCAAATACACTACAGAACCCTGCCCAATCTGGCACTTACTGGCTTTGATTGTGAGGCCTGCCTTCCGCAGTGCCATCAATACCTCCCAGAGGTGGCGCAGGTGGTCCTCCCAAGAGGAGCTAAACACCGCAATGTCATCCAGGTAGGCGGCACTGAAGTCTTCCAGCCCAAACAACACCCAGTTGACCAGCCTCTGAAAGGTGGCAGGGGCATTCTTCATTCCAAAGGGCATCACCCGGAACTGGTAGTGACCATCGGGTGTGGAGAAGGCTGACCTCTCCTTTGCTCCCTCGGTCAAGGCTATCTGCCAATACCCAGACGTCAAATCAAATGTGCTGAGGTATTTTGCAGCCCCTAACCGATCTATGAGCTCATCAGCTCTGGGGATGGGGTGCGCGTCAGTCTTCGTGACTGAATTGAGGCCCCGATAGTCCACGCAGAACCGAAGTTCTGGGGTGGTACCAGGCGCTGCAGCTTTTGGTACCAGGACCACTGGGCTGGACCAAGGGCTGCTAGAGGACTCAATCACCCCAAGGGCAAACATTTTGGTAACCTCATCCTTAATGTAGGCCCTTACCCGGTCAGTCACTCGGTAAGCCTTTTTGCTTAATGGGAGGACTGTCCCCGGTGTCCACGTCATGGACACACCAATCAGTGACACTAGGTACCAGGGAGCACAGATCACTGAATTGCCCCAACAGTTGGCGACAATCACCCTGCTGCTCAGGGGTCAGTGTGGTGGAGAGGACCACACCCTCCACTGACCCATCTCGCTCCCCTGCACACAGGAGGTCAGGAAGGGGCTCGCTCTCCTCCTCCATCCCAGCATCTGTGGCCAGAAGCATGCCCACTTCAGACCTCTCAAAGTGGGGCTTCAGGCGGTTAACATGCAGGACCCGCAAGGGGTTCCTGGGAGACTGGAAGTCCACCACGTAGGTAACAGGACTCTTGCGCTCCACCACCTCAAAGGGGCCGGTCCACCTATCCTGGAGCGCACAGGGCTCCACCGGGGCCATGACCCAAACCTTTTGTCCAGGCTGAAACTCGATCAGAGTGGCATTCTGATCGTGCCAGCGTTTCATCTCTTCCTGGCTGGCTTCCAGGTTTGCCTCAGCAAGTTTCCTGAAACGCCGAGTCTGGTTCCTGAAGGCCAGCATGTAACTAAACACATCCTTGGGAGGTTTCCTGGGAGATTGCTCCCAGCCTTCCTTGACCAGTCTCAGAGGCCCTCTTACCGGGTGACCATAGAGCAGCTCAAAGGGACTGAACCCTAAGGACTTCTGTGGCACCTCACGGTAAGCAAACATCCGGCATGGCAAGAGGACATCCCACTTACGCCTCATGGGCTCACCTAGGCCCATAATCATGCCCTTGAGGGTCCGGTTGAATCTCTCAACCAGCTCATTACCCTGGGGGTGGTAAGGAGTGGTGAACTTATATGTTACCCCACACTCCTCCCACAGAGACTTCATGTACTTGGAGATGAAGCTAGTTCCGCTATCGGACACCACCTCTCTGGGGAATCCCACACGGGAGAAAATCCCCATCAGTGCTCGTCCCACCACGGGGGCCGTCACTGTCCTGAGCGGGATGGCCTCAGGGTACAGGGTGGCATGGTCCACCAAGACCAGGATGAATCTGTTGCCCATGGCTGTCTTGGGGTCCAGAGGCCCCACAATATCAATGCCCACTCTCTCAAATGGGGTGCTCACAATGGGAAAGGGCTGTAGTGGGGCCTTAATCTTCCCCCCACTCTTCCCACTTGCCTGGCAAGTCTCACACGTCCTGCAGTGAGCATCTGAGCTCCTGCGCATCTGGGGCCAATAGAAGTGGGTGACCAGCCTCTCAAAGTTCTTGGTCTGCCCCAGATGTCCGGCCAGTGGCACATCATGAGCCAACCCCAGTAGGAAGGTCCTAAAGCGCTGGGGTACCACCCCTTCCTGCTGCCAATGTGTCAGCTCCGGTAGGTCCCCCAGTTCAGCCACTTGTTCCCCTGTAGGTTCCAGGGCATCCCCCTCAAGGTCTGCTCCCTCCAGGACCGTGGGAACCGCGGGGGCTGGTTTCCCGCGCCCCCTTCTCCTTCTCTTTAAGGCAGGGGCCTGGGCCATACTTTCAGGCTCCAGACCCTCCTGAACATCCTTCTGAGCTGACCTGGACCGAGTGGTCGCACACGCCCACTCAGGCAGACCCAACATTTCCAAATGAGACTTCCTCTCCACCGTAGCCCACGGGGAGTTCTCTAGATCATTGCCCAACAGACAGTCTACCGGCATGGCGGGCCTCACAGCCACTTGAAGAGTTCCTGAGACCCCCCCACTCAAAGGGAACCTGAGCCACTTCACGCTGGCTCTCTGAGTTGTCTGCTGACACTACGGGGCAGAATGCATGGGGGACAACCTGCTCTTTGGACAACAAACGGGAGCTGACAGCAGTCACACTAGCTCCGGTGTCCCTGAGAGCCTCCACCCTATGGTCATTGATGGTCATCCACTGCTGGTACTTCTGAGTGTTATTCAGCAGTGTGGGGTTAGGGACCTTCTCAAAGTCTCCTAGTGAGACAAGGGTTAACTCTACGGCTGCACTGGCAATCTGGCGGGATGGTGCATGGGGTGGTGCACGAGGGGATGCATTGGGGTCCCTCTGGAGACACTGGGGATCATAATACCGGTGGCCCACCTGACCACACTTGAAACAAGTGAGTGGTGCCCTCTGAATAGGCCTACCTGTCGGGGACCCTGGCTTCTTCTCAGGGGGAGGCTGGGACACCACTGCTTGGTTCCCTTGGGAATTACTTTGGGGCCCTCTCTGGAACTCCCTCGGCTTACCCTTGTCCCCCCCACTTCTTTGCTGGGGACCCTGCCCACCTCTGGCGAAGTCTCCCACAAAACCTTAGCGGACCCGGGTGTTCACCCACCGGTCCGCCTCCTCAGCAAGCTTCCTAGGGTTAGCCAGCTTGCTATCAATCAGGTGCTGGCATAGCTCTGGAAAACAGTTACTGGAAAAATGCTCCCACGCAAACCAATCATACAATTGCTCGAAAGTTTCCACTTTGCTACCCTTTACCCAGCGATCCATTGCTCTGCAGAAAAAAGACACATATTCAACCCACTTGGTACCCTCTAACTTCTTACAGGTCCTAAACCTCTGCCTGTACATTTCTGGGGTCAAACCATAATGGGTCATCAAAGCTCCTTTCATATGGGCATACACCATCCTGCTCTCCTCAGGCAGGTCCGACAGGGTATCCCTACCATCACTCACAAAGCGTCCCCACAATCCCGCTCCCCAATCCTGCTCAGGGACCCGGTGGGACACCATTGCTATCTCATATGCGGCAAACCATTGCCCAAGATCCTCACTCTTGTGAAAATCCTTAATGACATCCTTAGGAATATAAACTCTACTCTCAGGAGTTACTAAAGGTATGCTGCCACCAGAGGGGGAGACCGGGACACTCCTCGCCCTGATCTCTATCTCCTCAACATTCTCTCATGCTCCATTCTCATTTTCTCAAGTTCAATTGACAATCGATTCTTCTCAATGTCTAACTTCTTACTCTCAAGGTCCTTCTGACCTTCCAATTTAGCCATCTTCAAACTATGCCTCCTATCTCTCTCCTTGTCCTCGAGCTCTTCTGGGGTCAGGCTCCTTTGGGATACACTAGTACCTGGATTGGAGGGTGTTCTATCTCCCCCCCCTCTACTGCATCATCCTGCTGCCCTCCAGCATTCTCTTCCTCATCCCCAGCGGACTCTCTCGCTTCCCACCAGGCCTTCAGTGCCTTGTGGTACTCCTCCTTCCTAGAGAGACCTATCACGGGGACTGCGAATTGCTTACAAAATGACTTCAGCTGTTTGGCAGTATAGGTATCTAATCTTTCCTCCTCAAAGGCGAGATCCTCTGAAGCATTGGATGTTGGCCTTCCCATATTAGCAGTACTCATGGCTGCGATCAACAATTCAATACTAAAACAACCAACCCAAAAAAAATTTGAAGAGGGAAAAAAAATCTGCGCGTGTCTGCGCTTTGGTCTGTACTCACTAGTGGTGTCTACCAGTTATTGTACGTGGATCATAAATGCAAGTCCTAATCCTCACCGCTGACCGCCAATGTTAGAAATGGGGGTCTCTAGTTGGCAATGACTGGCGCCACTGTCCAAATAGGGACCCTTCTTCCTAAGTCAGGGCAAGTGGGCTACCCCCTTTGATAACCCCTGCTCAACCCTGTGGTAACGTAGCACGAGCAGTTAGGCCTATCTCAGAGGCAGTGTGTGAAGCATTTATGACCATGCACAATAAGGCAGTAACGACACCACAAAAGGACACAACTCAAGTAGGTATAGAAAAATAGTATCTTTATCTAAGGTTTAGTACGAGACTCTCAAAAGCGTTTTAACCAGTCACAATGCACGTAAATCAGTAGGGACTTAAAAAGGCAATACGTATTCACCAGAACGTGGCACTGACTGAGTTCAAGGCCTGGGTCTACGCCACCCGCTGCGCACCAGATACCTGCCGTTGGACGGGGACACAGCACGTAGCTTCTCGAAGAAGCAGAGACGGTGACAGGCGGACTCCCAGCGACCACAGTTCTCGCCTGCAGGGGTCCGCAACGTGCACTCACAATGATTCGGGCACTTGGGGACAGGCGGGCTCCCAGCGGCAGCAGCACACGGCTGCGGCGGCCCGGGCTGGTGGTGGCGATGACTCTCGTCGTGCAGCTCCGTGGTGGGCTCACAGCGGCAGCAGCTCTCTCCTAGCTGCGGTGCCCACGGGACGATTCACGATGATGCAAAGTTGGGAAAGATGCGGGCACTCAGCGGCAGCAGCTCTCTCTTAGCTGCGGCGGCCCACAGGACAAATCCCAATGATGCAAAGTTGGCAAAGGTGCGAGCACTCAGCGGCAGCAGCTCTCTCTTAGCTGCGGTGGCCCACAGGACAAATCACAATGGTGCAAAGTTGGCAAAGGTGCGAGCACTCAGCGGCAGCAGCTCTCTCTTAGCTGCAGCGGCTCACAGGACAAATCCCGTTGATGCAAAGTTAGCAAAGGTGCGAGCACTCAGCGGCAGCAGCTCTCTCTTAGCTGCGGCGGCTCACAGGACAAATCACGATGATGCACAGCTGACACAAGTGCGGGCACTCAGCGGCAACAGCTCTCTCTTAGCTGCGGCGGCCCACAGGACAAATAACGATGAGGCACAGCTGACACAAGTGCGGGCACTCAGCGGCAACAGCTCTCTCTTAGCTGCGGCGGCCCACAGGACAAATCACGATGATGCACAGCTGACACAAGTGCGGGCACTCAGCGGCAACAGCTCTCTCTTAGCTGCGGCGGCCCACAGGACAAATCACGATGATGCACAGCTGACACAAGTGCGGGCACTCAGTGGCAACAGCTCTCTCTTAGCTGCGGCGGCCCACAGGGCAAATCACGATGATGCACAGCTGACACAAGTGCGGGCACTCAGCGGCGGCAGCTCTCTCTTAGCTGCGGCGGCCCACACAGTTTCAGCAAAGGTTCTGAAGATTAAAATTAAGGTGGGCGCTCCGCGGCGGCAGCTCTCTCTTAGCTGCGGCGGCCCACACACAGAGTTCACGAGGGTTACCAGTCCGCGTTCCTCACAGTAGAACTAGAGGTTCCGGATTACTCGACGGAGGCCTCACCTGCAAGTAGAATCCCTAGCACAGGAATTCAGACGGCTGACGGGGTGAAGTCTAATTTCCCTGAGACTTCAGCAGGAGGCACTCTCAATTCAGGCCCTCGGGTAGTTTCTTCAGCAAGCTTGGTGAAAGTTTCAAAGTCCTTTCCTCTGTCCACTCGGACAGAGTTTCGTCTTGACATCCAGAAGGAACACACCCGAACAAGGTTTCAGCGCAGCATTTTATACCTAAAAAGTCTTTGTTCTCTGCAGTCACAAATCACTGCATCCAGCCAGAACCAGTTCGGTGGGGTCGGGGAGCACTTGGTTTACGAGGCGACATCCAGCCCTTTGAGTATCTGGGGGTCTGCTATCAGACGCCCAGTGGGAGGTGGAGCCATCATTCACCTTGCCAGGCACGGCCCTGCTCAGATCAAAGAGTCACCCCTCCCCGTACTCTAAATGCCGATCTCTCTCTCCAGCCAGGTCTGACCCAGCTGGCCCTGCTGCTCCAAAACCAGACGGCCAATACACACGCTAGCAAAGCCTACAGGAAAGCTTAGGCCAGAAAATACCTCGTTTCTAGTAGAGGCATTTTCAAACACGGGCTACGCTAATAATCCTTACTAAAAGATGTATCTCAATGTTCTGAGCTTAAACATATCAAATTCGACGTTCCTATCAGGTTCCTGGGGGCAGGTAGGATTAGGGCATGTAATACTCAGCCTGCCCATTCTGGCCTATGAGAACGGATAGCCTCAAAACAGTAAACAGTGAAATAGAGGGTAATTCGCTATTAGAACATGCTACACAGGCATACTTTAAAAAGCTGCTTCGGTGGGTAGCGCAAATCAGCGCTGCAGGCCCACCAGCAGTATTTGGTCTATCAGCCCTGGGCACACACAGTGCACTGATACTAGGGGCTGACAGGTAAACCAAACGAGCCAATTATGGTTATCCCAATTCATACAGTTATCTTTACACAGGGAGCATTCACGCTGTGTCACTGATTGGCAGTGGCACAGCGCCCGGAGCATCTAAATCCAGCCAACATAAAAGGTAAGAAGCGAAAAGAGGAAGGGAGACCCGCGCCAATGATGCCAGGTCTAACACTTACCTAAAAGTCCCTACTATATGGTTTAAAGGTGTGCCCAGGGCCTATAATTAAATGTCACTAATGACTGCAGCACATATTGCGCCCCCACTAAAGTGACAATGCAAAGTATGGCACCAGGCCTGTCCCTGCAGAGTGGGTGTGCAGTTTTAAAACTGCCAATTCGACTGATAAAATATACATTTTGTGAGGCCTAAACCTCCCTTTTTAACATTTATAAGTCACCCCTAAGAAAGGCACTAAATGCCCGTAGGGCAGAGTGCATGGTAGTTAAAAAGTAGGACATAAATATTTTATGTTTTACTCGTCCTTACTGTGAAAAAATCTTCAAAGTCGTTTTTCACTGTAGCAAGGCTGGCTCTCCCACAAGAAAGCACTGGCTTACATTTTAACACCTTGTAATGCCTAGCTTCCATTTCGGAGCTGCTAGAAAAATGATTTGAGGACTCATTTTAATAGCAATTGAAAGTCGAAATTAATGGTCATACCAGATTTTTTACTACTATTATATTACTATTTTGAAAATGACAATTTTAGAAAGTTGTAATTTTCCTGCCTGAGCCAAATGTGCCTTTCTGCCAGTGTTCGCTGTCATCTTCCCCTGACTGGATGGCCATCTGAGCTGTGCCCAGGAACTTAATTAACTTTAAAGGATGCCTATCCAGGCAGATATATCTCACATCTGGGCCTGTACCCTTTATTGTCCTGCTAGACAGCCAGTCATCGATACCAGTGTTAGAAGAGCTGCCCCAGAACTGGTTTTGAGTGGCCACAAGGGAAGGTTTGCCCATTATCATAGCCACACCTCTGGGTGGGCACAGTGGAAGAAAGGTTCTGCCAACTTGGTTTTAGGTATAGAGGGGCACAGTGGGATAGTTTATAGTAAAACACAAAGGACGTGCTGCAAGATTGGATAGGGTAACCCCTGGGAGCTTGTATCCCATTGGCTGGGGAGTGGCCAGGAGTTTCTCAAACTCCCAGGTTGGCATTAGGCACAAATGTGGCACCCCCAGTACCTCTTCATAACACAGCTGGACTTGTGGAAGACAGAAAAAGGACTTTACCTGCAATTGTGACCTGTGAGGAGCACCATAAGAGCTGGACCTTCTCCCACTTGTACCCAGGACCAAGAAGTGGACTCCAAAGGTCTGTTGGCTGACCTCCTGTTGAGCTACACAGACCCAAAAGCTACAAGAAGCCCACTTTCCTGAAGAGCCCAGCTGACCAGTTCTAACTGGACCTGCCTTGACCCTGCTGGTGGTTTCTATTGGTGTGAGTCCTGACCTCTAAGTGGTATCTCTAAAGTCTTGGTGCCCGTAGATAAGTATCAGAGTGTACTCTTCCTGCCTAACCATAAAATCTGGGATTTAGAAACCTTTTCAAGGAATTTTGCCTGGAGAAATGACAGAAGTGCGGAGCAAAACTGTCAAGTCAATCCTTACAAAGATGCATTGCTGCTGGGCCAAAGATTCAGGTTGCTCCTGCTCAGAGCTTTTCTGAAGCAGCAAATTCTTCTCAGCAGACGTTGCAGAAAAGGTATCCTGTCTCATGGAGCCCTGTTCAGCTATACCTTGCAACCTTGCCCCACTGGAGGAATCTGAGCTTCAAAAAAGTGAACTATGTCCGAGGACAGAAAGCTTCACTAGGCGAAGGCGCCAAAACTATCGGCCAGTGAGGGACCTTCTTTGGGTGCGAATTTCATTTGGAGCTTTCCTGCCAAAAGTCAATGGCTTAAGCAGGACTTTGTCCCTGGCTATCCTGCCTCGTGGAATACATCTCTGCCACAGCCTGGTGTATTCCCCCACTGAGGACTTTTGACTTCCATTTTAGAGCCTAAGTTAGAAGGTGAACATCCGATTGGGACAAACTTGGTAACTTTATATGCCTATCGCATTCAAGTGTGCCTCAGATCATGTTTAAACCTTGAAAACCAGCAGACTTTATTAATTGCTTGTATCTTTCCGCTATTTAGAAATTCAAGTTCATATGGATCCTATCATTGTACTGATGGATAATTATGGTAAGGCTCTAAGTAGACTTGAGGATGACATAGCTAGATGGGTTAAGCTCACTCTTTCCTTGATGGGCAGAAGCTCCTTAATGAAAATGATTATCCTTCCAAGGTTCCTATTTCTGTTTCAAAATATACCCATGCTTGTCCCGACGCATATGCTTGTCACATTGAGATCACTATTAATTAAGTTAGCCTGGGCTGGGAAACAACCCAGTGTAAAGTGGGAGACTCTCACACTGCCATATGCAATGGGCGGCCTCAATGCCCCGGAAGCTAGACTTGTATTACAGGACAGCTCAATGCATACGCGCCCATGCTTGGATACATGGTTCAAACTCTATTCCACATTTACATATAGAGAAAGTAGCGACTGGCCCGGTCACTCTCCCTCAAGTACTATTAAATGTTCCGCGTAGAAAGCACAGCACACTGGACTCCCTCAACGCTACTGTTCACACCTGGTGGAATTTGCTGGACAGGCAAATGGGCGCCCTTCTGTACTCGCCATTGACCCCGTTGGAATGGTGTACCTGGTTGCCTTCGGGGAGAGAAAGGGAGGACCTTTCAGCCTTGCAGAAATTAGGCCTCACTACGGTCGGGGATTTGTTCAAAGACGGGGGGTGCGTAGCTGGAAGGATATTTTAGCGGAGGAACAGGCTCATTCCCCATTAGATCAATACCAGTATTATAGAGTGAGACACGCATTACTAGACCTACTGGACGACGATCGACAAGAAACGCCAGAGGTCTTGGCGCTCTCTCATGTTATTCGATCAACTTCTAAACTGTCTCCAGCATTTACAGTCTGATGCAAGATCACAGACGCTCATCACCATTGAAGGCGCGGCTAGACTGGCAAAAGGATTTAGGACGCATAAAAGACGATGTTGGATGGAGTTACTGCTGCAGGATGACTAGACAGGTGTCACTGAATGGCAGACACCACCTAATCCATTTCAAATATTTGAATAGGGTGTATTACACGCCAGACAGACTATTTAGATATGGTATAAGAGATTCTGCATCCTGTGCTCGTTGTGCAGAGCCGGAGGCCGGGTTCCTGCACATTGTCTGGTCCTGCCCCAAAATTCAGGAGTTTTGGAATAATGTATTACGTACGCTCCACGAGATAACTGGACTACCATTGGACCCTGATCCGTTCCTTGCATTGTTGGGGTGCGAAAAAAGAATTGCTAAAAGTGGGCGGCGACTGGTCGCGATTGGCCTGCTGCTGGCCAATAGGCGGGTAGCAATGCGGTGGGCTAAAGGCCCTCCTCCAAGAATAGAGGAATGGTTGGCGGATATGTTGTATTGTAACACCCAGTCTGAGGTATACAGTGAATTACTACCTCCTCAAAACCGACCCAAAAGCTTTTGGAGCCTGTTTCAGCATTATTTAATTGGCAAAGAGACAGGGGAGCCTGAGGGTGCGGCTTCCACCGAAGCAGGCAGCGGCCACGTCGATCCAAATGTGGGGAGTGACATGCGGATATAATTGAATGTGTGATATTAGGGCGAATCAGTACCTTCTCAATATATGTACACAATAACATGTCTACAAGTGGTGACCCGGCATGAGAAATATATATGGATATGTCTTTAATTTTCCAAAGTACCGTATAAGTGTGTCTGCATGCCTTTCACTTTGTACTAGACTGGACTGTGAACGTAATGTTTTTGTGTCCTGTTTATCAAACTGCAATAAATAAAATTTAAAAAAAAAAATAAATTGCTTGCATCTTTATAGTTTACCGTTACTTGGATATACGTTTTTATTTGCTCAGATGTATCCAAAATTGATGTTTTCTTACCCTCAAACCGGTAATCATGTTACAAGTTTCCTACATCATTTTTTGTATGGCTCACTGATGCACATCGCTAAAACAACAAGGTGATGGAAGGCATGCTTGAATTAATCTCAGCCACTGGCAATCGTCTCTGGGCCGCATTCCATAATAGTGCTTTCCCCCCACTCTGCCATTCTAGGCAGAAACCCACCTTTGGCAAATAAGTCTTGGACCTGCTCCAACAGGAATAGTCCAGTTTGAACTGCCAGACCAGGTTACCTCCAGTTGGGAACACAAGCAACCCCAGACCAGTTTCAACCTAATTAGGTCTCATCAGTAAGGTACAACTTGAGTCCTTTTGTGATGGAAGAAATGCTTGAATTAATCACAGCCACTGAAAATCGCTCTGGGCCGCATTCCTAACTGCCAGAATTACTTCTGTCTGGCAGAGGAGTGACCTTTAACTGTTGTAGTACACATCATTTAGAAAGTATAATTTCTTTAAATATCTTTTAAGTCACAATTCTATAGAAAAGGGTACCAAAATACATACTGTCTTTATATTATTCATGGGGAGCTTACAATATTTTTTCACATGAGGGTTTTTAGGATGAAATTGAGGCCCCTCTCATCTGTGTTCTAATAGTTAGGTAGTTCTCACACACACAGCAGGTGTAGGGATACTTCTGTCTGCTCTTGATAGGTCCTATAGGGGAAGAGAGTGTGCTTTTTGGACATTACTTATTTCCCCTCAGATCTGCAGCGAGGTAGATGAGAAAGGGAGGTCTGCATGATAGCACACAGAAATGCATTCAAATGGCAGTTTGAAACATAACTGAAATTAAACAGCAGTACTGCTGTTGGCTCCAAGGGATGGTGAGGAAGACAGAAGTGTGAGGAGAGTGGCCACAGAATAGGCACTAGCGTTAGTCCATGAATGTTTCTCCACCACTGTATTTAAGAGGAATGAAAGGAGGATTGTAGGCAATCAGACTGTGGGTGCAAACTGTCATGAAAGCCAGTAGAACAAGTCAACGTCTCCTCATCTGTAGTACATGGGTATACAGACAAGGTTCAAGGTAAGACATTGTCCACTGGAAGAACAACAAATTGAGTGTCATACGGAAGGTGTAGACCATAGAGGCAACTAGAGTGAAAAATATTTTTAAAGTACACCGTCATCCACTGAGACACCAATGGCAGAACCAGGAAAACACTTCTTAAAAAGACTAGAAAGAATTGGGTGGGAAAACACTAGAAAGAGAGTGGCGGGAAAAGCCCTGATGCAGGTGCATAATTCAAGGGCAGAGCCTGATGTAACCACTCCTATGACATCAGATAAAAACTCACAGCCTAAAACTGCTCACCATTGAACTTGACAAAGATCACAGGAGGAGACATCCATCCCTTTGTTTGGTGGGTAGCAAAGGTAATGGTGAAGCCACAATGGACTCTTGGGATCCAAAGGGGTGTGGAGAGATGATGATTTTAGAAGCATCAAGCTAAAATAATTTGCGAAAAGAAAAATATGGGACCTTGAGACTGATCCCCAGACAAAGGTGGTGTAAGCAGCAAATGAAGTTCTGGTAATATCAAGTATCCAAAGGAATCGCTCTAAGGGAGGGAAGGTGAAAAGGATTAGAAGTAGGTAATGAAAGTCAAAACAGTGGCTTCCAGGGAAGATGACACTGATCATAGAAAAAAAGAGTTTGGTCCAACAAACGTAAGATAGAATCATCCTTGGAGGGCAGAATAAAGATTTGGTGAACCAATGATGTTCTTGACTGACGAGGAGACATTTATGTGTTACAGGATTTTGTTCACGGAAAGGTCTGTGTAGTGATAAGGGACAAGGGTGAGCAGCCAATGGATATAACAAACACTGGCAAAGCCACTAGGTCTTGCTTATGCAAGAGTCACTGGCTTTGCCAATGTGTTTTAGCCATGTTGTACGCCAGTGTGACTGCTGTTCAGCATAGCTAAAAGTTTTTGGTATAGAGGAGAGTGATCTGAAGGGGAGTGACATAGAGTGGAGTGGCATAGAGTGGAGTGGAGTGTTGTGGAGTGTCGTAGAGTGGCATAGAGTATCATAGAGTGGAGAATTGCAAAGTGAAGTGTCGTGGAGGTAGACTGGATTGTCGTGGATTAGAGTGGAGTGTATTTGAGTGGAGTGGAGGCGTGTAGAGTGGAGTGAAGTAGAGTGGTGTAAAGGGGCGTAGAATGGAGGGGCTTTGAGTGAAGGGGCGTAGAGTGGAGTGCGTAGAGTGAAGGTGCATAGAGTGAAGTAGAGGGGCATAGAGTGTCATGGCATAGAGTGGAGTACAGTGGAGTGTCGAAGAGTGGAGTAGAGTGGCATAGAGTGGAGTGGAGTAGTGTAAAGTGGAGTGGCGCACAGTGCAGTAGAGTGGAGTGGCATTGAGTGGACAGGCATAGAGTGGTGTAGAGTGGAGTAGCATATAGTGAAGTGTCATAGAGTAGGGTGTTTTAGAGTGTCATAGAGTGTCATGGAGGGCCATAGAGTGGAGGATTGTAGAGTGTAGCATTGTAGAGAGTTGTGGAGTGGCATGGTGTAGAATGGAGTAGAGTGGCTTGGAGTGGAGCGGCTTGAGTGGTATAGAGTGGCATTGAGTGGAGTGGAATGGAGTGGAGTGGAGTGGAGTGGAATGGAGTGAAGTGGAGTGTCATAAAGTGTTGTAGAGTAGAGTGTCATAGACTGGAGTGGTGTAAAGTGGCATAGATTGGAGTAGAGGGGCCAGAGTGAGTGGAGTAGAGTATCGTAGATAGAGTGATGCAGATTGGAGGGGCATAGAGTGGCGTAGGAAAGAGTGGTGCAAAGTGTTGTAGAGTGGAGTAAAGTGTCATAGAGTGGAGTGGACTGTAGTGCCATAGAGTGGAGTATAGTGCTGTAGAGTGGAGCGGCATAGCATAGGGTGGAGTAAAGTTTTATTGGCTGGAGTGGCGTAGACTGGAGTAAAGTGGCAGAGAGTGTCGTAGAATGGAGTGACATAGAGTGGCATAGAGTTTTGCAGATTGGAGTGTCATAGAGTAGAGTGATGTAGAGTGCTGTGGAGTGTTGTAGAGTGGAGTGTCATAGAGTAAACTGTTGTAGAGTGGCGTACAGTGTCCTGCAGGTTCATAGAGTGGAGTGTCATAGAGTGGAGAGCAATGAAGTGGAGTGTCATAGAGGGGAGCCGCATAGAGTGGAGTAGAGTGGTCTAGAGTGAAGTGGCATAGAGTGGAGTGGCATAGGGTGTAGTAGAGTGGCATAGAGTGAAGTAGAGTGTCATGGAGTGGAGTGGGGTAGAGTGTCGTAGAGTGGAGTGGAGTAGAGTGTCGTAGAGTGGTGTATGATAGAGCAGAGTGGCATAGAGGGGAGTGGAGTGGTATGTAATGGAGTGGAGAAGAGTGGCGTGGAATGGCGTGGCATAGAGCGAGTAGAGTGGTGTAGAGTAGAGTGTAGTAGAGTGGCATAGAATGGTGTTGTGTAGCATAGAGGGGAGTACAGTGTTGTAGTGTGCCGTGGAGTAGAGTTAAGTATGCATTGTGTGTGAGCGCACTGCCATTACAGACAACACATTTTCAATTGAAATGACCATTACATTTGCACAGACATACAGTTTTAATGATAAAACTATACAGCGCACAAATGTTAATGTGTGGAAACGGCATCACCAAGTGTATTGATTTGCTTTGATCGTATTAAAACCAAACTTCAGAATTACAAAAAAATGTGCTTCATTTGGGTTTTCTAATTCTAATATATTCGGAAATATTTGCACAGTTCATTTACAGACATATAAATTGTGGTGTGTGCAAGAAAAAATAACATCCTTCAGCTTACCCTCTCTCATAGGTACCCAGTAGGATTATCACATAAAACCTTTCACTTTGAAGTCAGAGAAAGAAAAGTAAGCACCAAGCTCCCTAGGAAGGCAGAGCCTGACATTTGACTTCTGACTTTGAATGCACAGCAAATGTGAGAAGATAGGAACAAAATTTAAATGTGTGTTTACCGAAAGCGAGCATTCGTTGAAGAACACCAGGAGAGATGGGGAACAAGTGATGCTCCATGGGAAAGACAAAGATATGCTGGACAGCCTAAAACAAATAAAGTCAGTGCTGTAAATTGGGTTACTGGTTGAGGGTGAAACCCTCCTCAAGCAGAAACCACAATGCCTTAGCTTAACCCTCTGGCAGCTTGGCACAAGCAGTCAAGATTAACTTAGAGGCAAGGTGTAAAATATTTATGCAGCACTTCAAACAGTAATAACGTGAAACACAATGCAAGAAAAATCCCACACCAATTTAGAAAAATAGAGTAAAATTTAATAAATTATTTGACACCAAAACGACAAAAATCCAATCAGTAGCCCCAGAGATAAGCAATTTTAAAGATTTAAGTAAAAATAATTCCTAAAAGCACAAAGAGCCAACTGTGTTATATGGTTATGCCAGACCCCGACAAAGTCACAAGTTCAGGCCAACCGCGATGGAGCGTGGGCTGGATACAGGGACCAAGTTAGTCCTGCTAAACAAAAGTACCTTAAATTCTGGTTTGCAGAGTGTTGCAAGATCCCACGTCTAGGAGGAATCGCACAGTGTCAGGATGTGGTTGACGAGGGGCTTGCAATGTGAAGGTCTGCGATCAGGATGTGTTGTGCAGCGGCTGCGAGGAGTAGTGTCGCACTGCATCAGGTTTGCTCACAGGACCACAGCTGAGCTGGCAGAGCACCTTCCAGCCCACTTCCAAGTGTCCAGGACTGGGCTAGCACCACTCAGGAGAGCACGTCTCACAGTAGACTGAGTGCAGGTATTGGGTTCAAGGTGGTTGGAACCTTTTCTGTCCCTGAGGCTTTGATCAGGTAGCCAACCAACTAGCCCTTGGTGTCACTCTGGTGGTCCTGGGATCAAGATGCAGGTTAAGTCCCCTCACTCAGGCAGCAGAGCAGCAGAGCAGCAGAGCAGCAGAGCAACAGAGTAGCAGTCCTTCTTGCAGAGCAGTACAACAGTCCTTCTTAGTCCTCCAAAGGTCCAGAGTCCAGAGTTCGGTTTGAGGGTCCACTATTTATACCTGGTGCCCACTTTGAAGTAGGAGTAGGTTTTGGAGGTTTTCACCCCCAGAGGTGTTTGGAATTTCCTGCTTCCCTGTCCTGGCCCCAGCTTGTCTTGGGTCACAATAGGGTAGTGCCAAACCCTTTGTGAGTATGCTCAGGCCATGCTTTTATGATGTGCAAGTGTGGTAGGTGACAGCTCCTATCCCTCACCACGTCAGAGATGGCCATCCTGCCAACACCTATGCTCCTTTGTCTCACTGTCTGGGAGCAATACACAAAAATGAACTGCTAGATTCATCTAGCCATGTGGCCCAAGATAGAGGCAGCAGACATCAAATGGTTGGGACAAGAAAATGGCAACTTTCTAAAAGTGCCATTTTCACAATTGTGACTTAAAATCTGACTTTACCATTATGAGGTCTTTAAATTACAATTCTTAGACACTAAACTCAGCATTTCTACCTGCTCCCAACTGAAAGTCATCACTTATTAAATGTGATAAGACAGCCAAATGTTATCCAATGGAAGAGGTAGGCCATGCAATAGTGAAAAAATTATTTAAGAGTTTCATTACCAGGACATGTAAAAATTAAAAGTACATGTCCAACTTTTTAAATACATGCACCCTCCCCTATGAGCTATTTAGGGCCTACCCTAAGGGTGACTGAGATGTATTAAAAAGGAAGGTTTAGGCCTGGCATAAGATTTATTTTGCCAGGTCGATATGGCGGTTTAAAGCTGTATATAGGCCTTAGACATGTTTTACAGGGATACTGAAGTGGGGGGCACAATCAGTGCTGCAGGCCCACTAGTGGCATTTAATTTACCGACCTTGGGTACATGTACTACCACTTTACTAGGGTCTTTAAAGTAAATTCATTGTGCCAATTGGGTGTAAGCAAATTTTACCATGTTTAAAGGAGAGCGCACATGCACTTGAGCACTGGTTAGCAGTGGTAAAGTGCACAAAGTCCCAAGGCAAACAAAATCGAGATCAGCAAAAATGGAGGAGTAAGGCAAAAAGTTTGGGGGAAGACCACCCTAAGGCTAACAGATCTAACAGTCAGCAAATAGAAAGCAAGCTAATGTGAGTTACAAATCACAAAGCCAATGGTAAGCAATGGGGGCATTGCCAGGGAAGTTCTCAGAATGTCCCCAAGATGTCTTTGCATACCGGACAGCTGCCCTGTCTGGTATGCTTCAACCTAAAAAGCTTGAAAGCCCTTGGAGGCAAAGGGAATTGCTTCCCTGTGACTTAGGCTAAGCAGAACCTGTAATAATGAAGTAGCTGAACAGGACCTGGTGCCAAAGCCGTTCCCAAGAAGCTTCTGTACATGTACATGAAAATACCTTTGGGTAAGTTGAGCTGGCGTCAGAAATGTGCCTTTCACTACGTAAATATAGAGGGTTCTGAGATTGCAGCCACCTTTTAAAGGCTTAAGGTTCATTTAGATGAATTCTAGACTCTTGCCAGCTTAGCTAGTGAAGCTCTGAGAGGTTGTTGATATTTTTATATAATTAAAGGAGGAGAGAATGTGTGGTTTGTGATTTCCTGAGGAGGACAGGTGATCCAAGCAGAGAGGATAGAAAAGGGAGCAAATACAAATACAATGATGGTAATAAAGATTTGTTCAAAGATGTTTGAAGACGTTAATGGATCAGGGGTGTAGACAAAGCTAATTAAGGATGTTCTCTACTATTATAGTGTTTAGATTGTCTAATGTTCATCAAAATTGATACATATCTCATTTAATGTAAAAGGAAATTCCCATCACTGAAGGGGTTGGTTATTTATTTATAAAAGTTCCAAAAAATTAAAATTGAAGGGAAATCCAATCACACTGCAGAATCAGGATCCCACTCTACACATCTTGGATGCAATGCACTATGTTATGAAAATTAAGAAGACTTGGTGAAGAGCTATTCCGACAACTTTGCAGCGGGGATAAAAGGAAAGCACACAGATCTTGTGTAACATTTTCTGGAGCACAAAAGAGAATGGACCAAATTTATGTTTCACTGCATTTTCTGTTGTACAAAAAATGTAAAAAGCGATTTTGCTCCAAGCCTACTACTATCTTTCAAACTGTCTACGTGGAGTGATGAACTTAGAACTTTTCGTAGCACTTTTCAGGATTTTAGCATGCAAGAATAACCACTCCACTTACGTTTGTAATGACGATTACAAGAAGTTATGGGATCGCTGGCAAGGGAGTTCATGGTTTCAAATTTTTCTTCATTGACACTGTCAGTGTAAAGTACAGGACAAGGCGGTCTCACTCTCTTAGCTCCTACGAGACTTAGGGCCTGATTTAGAGATTGGCGGATAGGATACTCCATAACAAATGTGACGGATATCCTGTTCACCGTATTACAAGTTCCATTGGATGTATAGACTGTATAATGTGGCTGACAGGATTTCACATTTGTGATAAAGTTTCCAATCAGCCAGACTCTAAATCAGGCCTCAAGTCCCCCTGGGCCTGTTTCATATTTACCCCGATACAACATTTTACATTGCAAGCCATTTCCTTCACTGAATCATACCGAGTTGAACATAAATATAACTGCTCTAGTGCCTCCACTTTCCCTATAACAAGAAACTCACTGTAAAGTAAGTCTCCAGTTCCAAGTATATAAGCTTTATTGGCAACTCTGCTAGTACATGGCAGTAAGTACAACTATACACATCAAGGCTCAAATCCAACTGCCTCCCCCAGAACACCCACAACCCTAGATTCTACATTACCTAACAAAGATGCAGGATGCATTCCAAATCTGGAATGCAGCAACACCACACATCCCCCTCCTGCATTCAACAAATAAAAAAAAGAAAAGAAAGAAAAAGAATGAATAACCATATACAAGAAAATGATAATATATATATACAAAATTATTGCAACTTATAAGACTAACACATTACAAAATCTTTCAGCTTGTAAGGAGTGTGAATTACTCTTCCCATTCTACCTACCCTTTTAGCACCATTGTTCACACACTCCTCATCAACCTGACATGCACCCAAATCCTCCTGTGCACACCTCATTCCTCCTTGTACCTGGACCATCTGATCATCCACTTCATCTTCCCACAACCAATCACTTAAATCAATAGAATCACCCACATCTTCTCCTTCTCCTTTTGCAAAACCTCTACATTTAGCAATGCGACTCATGTGCCAAACCCTATTATCACTTAATCTTGCAGAATTCCTCAAACATTCAACAACTCTCAAAGGTTCAGAAAACACACTCTCCCCTTTGGGTACTTTCCCCCATTTTTTTGCTTTCACCCAATCTCCAACTCTTAACGTCTCTTCCCTAGTGGCATTCTTCTTATCATAGTTCCTTTTGTATACTTGCTGTGCTTTTATAATGTTGCCCTTGACCACCTCAGGTGACCATTCCACATGTCTCGTACTGTCCATCCATCCTATGTTATCTTTCGTAAATGGCTCCCTTCCACGCATCAAGACAAAAGGACTGAACCCTGTGAGAGATGGCGTCAATTGGTAACCCCACAACATTTTTTTGACTTCCACTTCCCAATTCCTCTTATTCTCACAAGCAATTTGTATGGTACCTTTAATCACTAGATTAAAGCGCTCAACAGCACCATTTCCAGCAGGATGATAAACCGAAACATGTGCACGCATGTGGGTGTGGAGGAGTTTCTTGCTCCTCTGTCATTTCATCAAAAATGTAACTATATTTCATGGCACTGGCGTATGTATTCCTTTTTTGTAAGAACTAACCGCAGACTGAAACTGGCCAGCTCCATGACAGAATAGGTTAGTGTGAACTTATGGTCAGAAAATTCATTGAACTTCTGTGATTTTATGGCAGATGCCACTGAAAATGGTAAACCTAGTCGTCCCCCACTGATTATAACCGTCATTCCTGACATAAAAAGTTGCGTTGAGCAAATTTCTTCTGACCTGGAAACTCACTTTAGTTGTAAATCCCACAGACTCTGGGGACGATTCACAGAACTAATCTGAGATAAAATTCTAAACTTACTACTTTTGGTATTCACAGAAGGCATTTAGTAGTAGTAAAGTTAGGACTCCTAACTTTACTACTATTAAACTGAGATAAAATCCTAAACTTACTACTTTTGGTATTCACAGAAGGCATTTAGTAGTAGTAAAGTTAGGACTCCTAACTTTACTTCTACTAAATGCCTTTTGTGAATACCGAAAGTCGTAAAGTTAGGATTTTGTCTCAGTTTAGTAGTAGTAAAGTTAGGAGTCCTGACTTTACTACTACTAAATGCCTTCTGTGAATACCAAAAGTAGTAAGTTTAGAATTTTATCTCAGATTAGTTCTGTGAATCGGCCCCTCTGTGTCGAAAAACTACACCTCTTTTTCTCTTAAACATCGGACAAGCATACAGCCGGAACAGTCTGAATATCAAACATTTAATACTGTGCTATTTGAGGGAGCTTTTAACCTTAATAAACCATAAACCTATACCCTACTCCTAGGAGGTTAGCAACATTTTTTTACTACTCTTCAAAGAGTAATTTGTTATGGTTTCTGTCAGAAACCTATTAAAAAAATAATTGTCTTCTCACACGACCGTAGTAAAATATATGTGCTATTCTATGCTAGTCTCATGAGTTCAGTACATTTGAGCACTCTCCTGTGACGGCACTCAGCTCATCACAGAACTACCTCCAAATACAGTGCACACAATGTATTCATTCACTTTTTTATACTGTCCTATCTACAATAATCTTTCACAGGCAGAGGAGTACAATTATGCCAACAACGCAACCATATATGAAATTCTGATGGTTCACCTAGATTCTGTTTACCACAGGGCCGCCTCTTATCACTTGTTATCACCTCAGACTTTGCACTAAGGAAGGGCTGAGTTCACTTGACAAATCCCTTGTTATGAGGAGCCTGGGATCTCACGTTAATCTGAGAGAGGCTCTGGAAAGAGCTCTGAAAAATAATGGTTATACCGGGGGTTCGCTTTATGAAGGTATCATTAGGGAAACTGGGACGCCCTAGATTTAACCCACCAACCTCTGAGGTCGTAGAAGGGAACCTCGCATTCTGGCGCCTATTACCCAGCTTTTCTCGTTCCTTTCACTTCAGCACCAACCAGAATATTCTATGATGACATCACTGAGTGCCTCAGTACTGTCTGGCACTACAATATTCTAACTGTGCAGGAATACATTTATCCACGCCTACTCATAAAATAATGCAGCACCCCCTGGTTAACTGTACTCTCAAGAAATAGAGATTCAAATGCTGTACTAACACTAGGAGGACTTATTTAAAACCAAAACATTGGTTCCAGTGTACTGCTTTCACTGCTGTTAATAAGCTATCATACACAGAAATACTTAAAAAAACTATAAGGCAGTTTACATTAGAATTATCTGACCAGCACACAATAAGCTTTTTTTTATATATATTATGTTGCCTCTATCACCCCCAGCCCCCACCCTACCTTTCTGTCCTTGTTGAGTTAAGTAATCCATTTGTTTAATATACACAGAAGCACAAACTATTGTGTTCCTTTCAGAAGGATGCAGGTTGCTCAATATACCACCCAAGCACTCCATTGCACCATCTGCATAAAGCAGAATGAATCCCTGGTTTGCAGCAAAGCTTTTATTTTTAAATCTGACTCGGGTTTAGTTGGTTATGTATTTATAGGGGCAACTGACATGTCCTTTGAATGCTGTATTTTTCTTTGGGGGAGTATGATTCTCCATGATTGAGCTAGAGTGTAGATCTTTAATTCAGTGAAGTTAATTACGTTACAAAGGCAAGTGCCTGTGATGTCACAGTAGAATATTGAGACTGGCAGAAACCCTGTTGGTGGCAAGTAATCCATAGAAGCCCTGGCTTCTGGGTAATTTATCGAGATCCTAATAAGTGCCACTATCTAAAGGAGCACTGTTGGAAATGGCCCTTTTTGCAGGGTTATCCCCAAACTTTTTGCTTCTTCCTCCTATTTTTTCCTGACCTGTCTTTGTTGGTTTTAGGACTCTGGGCACTTTACCACTGCTGATTAGTGCTAAAGTGCATATGCTCTCTGTGTAAATTGTGTTATGGATTGTGTTTCCATGATTGGCATATTTGCTTTACTGGTAAGTCCCTAGTAAAGTGCACTGAGAGTGCCAGGGCCTGTAAATCAAATGCTACTAGTGGGCCAGCAGCACTGATTGTGCCACCCACAGAAGTAGCCCTGTAAAGGTAACTCAGACCTGCCACTGCAGAGTCTGCGCGCAGTTTGTAACTGCCATGTCGACTTGGCAAGTGCACCCACTTGCCAGGCCTTCATCTTCCCCTTTATTACATATAAGTCACCCCTAAGGTAGGGCCAAGGTACCCCTGTGGGCAGGGTGCAGTGTATGTGAAAGGTGGGACATGCCCTGATGTGTGTGGCATGTCCTGATAGTGAAATACTACCAATTTCGTTTTTCACTATTGAAAGGCTACCTGTTCCCATAGGATAGAATGGGGAGTTTGCTTATAACATCTTATAAACATAACTACCCTTAGGAACAAGGTAGGAAAATAAAATTTAGTATGCCTGAACTCAGAATGTTAAAATGCATCTTTTAGTGAGGGTGATTTTTACATTTTGTGTTTGAGAATACCACTTTTAGAAAGTAGGTATTTTCTTGCTTAGCCATCCAGTGTGCCTCTGCTAGGATGTGTATTGACTGTCTGGCTTTGGAGTGACAGGGGCTGGGGATGTGCAGTGGCTCCAGAGAGTCTGGATGAGTCAGGGCTGGGCTGAATAGACCTGGGCTGCATTTAGAGTAGGGGGAGGAGATTTCCTTTCACCTGAATGAGCCTGGTCTGCCTTCCACAATGCTGTCTCCACCTCCTGCCAGGAAGCTGGGCCAGAGAGGACAGAACTGGTTTGGACTAAGCAGTGACACTCTCTGCCTGAGAGAACAAAGGGATTTTGAGTATAAATATTGGGGCCCAGACCCCAACATTTTAGAACTCGCTGGAATGAAGGAACCTGGCAAGAAGAAGAGCTGGAAGAGCTGCCAGGAGGAGTACTGCCCCTTTGCTGTGTTGTTGCTTTGTTGGGTTGGCCTGCAGTTGCTGCTTCTGCCTTGGGCAGTGAAAGGACTGGACTGAACTTTCTTTTACTTGTGCTGAGTATCTCCAAGGGCTTGAAATAGAGCTTGTCTCCTGTTCTGAAGTCTCAGGGACTGCAAAGACTTCACCAACCTCTGTATACCACCTCTGGAACCGCTGTTTCAGTTGCCACAGAGAAGTGAAATGCAACTGACTCCGTCACCGACTCCGTCAGTGGCTCTGTGTCCTGACGGCACCGCAGAAGGCACCGTCCGCATCTCGCAACCCTGGTCTCACTGACGAAGACGACCGACGCCGCTGCTACCAAGCCGCTGCTTGCACCGTGACCTGTGGGCACCGCACTCCGCACCGCCTCGCTTCACTTCGCTATCCTGGTCTCAGCGACGCCGTCGCTGCTGCTGACTTCGACACCCGTGACCGCATCGTGGCTGGGGGCACCGCTCGTAAGTTTCACAACACACCGCCTCGTCCCACACAGCAATGTAGGCCGACCGACGCCAGCTCATGCTAACCGTCTCTGTCACTTGCACCGCAACCTGCCAGCACTGCATCGAGCACCGCCTCACCCTGCACCATAAGCCTTGGTCTCACTGACACCACCTGGATGATCATCTCCAAGCCGCTGCCTCCACTGCATTGAGAGGGCACCGCACCCTTCACCGATTCCATTTTGCAATGCAACCGCGTCGTTTGCCACGACTAGCTCGCACCAACGTGCCAGCCGCAACGAGAAAGGTACTGTTACTGAGTCTGTCCACGCTTTCGCTGGCCCGTATCGACACGGTCGGCTGGAACTGTTAGACTGTGTTGTTTTCAGCATCGTGGTAGCCCCGGACGGAGCTACCGACTTGTACGAACTGTGTTTTTGAGGTATTTCTGTAATTTGAGGGATATCTTGCAAAGTATATATTTTTAAGTACTGTATGTTGGATTTTTATTGTTTTGGGCTTGTTTTGGATATATAAAAATATTGGATATTTTCTAAACTAGTGTAGTGTCCTTTTGTAGTGGTTTCACTGTGTTACTGTTGGTTATGGGCAAATGCTTTACACACTGCTTCTGAGATAAGCCTGACTGCTCGTGCCAAGCTACCAAAGGGGTGAAAGGGGTTATTTTAGGAGTGTAACTCCCTTACCCTGACTAGGAAGAAGGGTCCCTACTTGGACAAAGGTGTAAACCCTTGCCAACTAGAGACCCCCATTTCTAACAAGCACCCTTTGCGGCTGGTTACTGTCAACAGATAGGATAGAGGCAGGAACTGAAGGCTGAGTGTACCCTGTTAGATAGCAGGGTACATCAGCACTCAATGCAGTTGTGGTGGAAACCTCCAAATAGTCCAATTAACAACCCACCCTCGGGGAAAATATCTCCATTTTTGGAGAGGTGCATCTGGGCCAAGGAAGCACCAAAGTAAGAATGCCCCATCCTGATACGAAGAGAATTACTGCCAGAAGGGTCACTGGGAGAAAACGACGGATATTGGAAAGGGGCCCACGTCCCAAAGAATAAATGGATGGGTTTAGATCTTCTGCTAGGCATGGGTCACAGAAAGTATCCTTCAATGAGGTATAGAGCACGATATGGCTTCAGATTTGCTATTTTTTTCAGTTGCACACAATGAGTGAACTATGGTTTAAAAGCAGATGAGTGTAACAATTCTCACCATGGGGCACTTGGACAACTCCAAATGTGAAAATCTACTTTATATGAGCATGTTTCATAAAGCATTCCCTTTCTCTATAAAATATGTTTTGATCATGGCTGGGTGAAAAATATGCAAATGAACATGTGACCAATACACATTTTCAGAAATAATATGCATTAATATATATTTCTAATCAACCACAATTGTTTTTTTCTAAAATGAGTGGCACTATTTACATTCCTATGTGCTGGCCTTTTGAGCTTTTCATGGAGCGGGCAAAAACTATGCACCATGTCAAACTGGGACTCGGAGCTAAGAGCAGCCTTTTAACTCACATCAGAAACACTCAGAGATGTGCCTTTTTTCAAAGAAATATATTCTGATGTCCTTCACAAGAATTGTAAATGGAGCTAATGTTGTGAAAGCCACATGCCAGGTGTGTTCCCCTTGCAGTTCCAGATTAGTTCTTCTTTTTCAGTTCAGCTCTGGTTGAGGCCTGCTGTCCAGGAATCAGACTCAAGTGCTTTGCTTAGATGGTGTTTTTATTTTCCATTGTCTCGTTGCAGGCTTGACCTGACTCAATGTTGTGGCACTAGGTTGGCACCAGGAGATGTACCATAGTAGAGCAAGAGTGAGTTTTTATATTATTACAGCATCAGACCTTTGTCATTCAACTACTGTGTGCTGGACTTGTCTAAATATACTCAAAATATCGTACGTCTAAATCTCTAATAATGCAAGTCAACGTTCCTTCTGGCTATACATTCCCCTAGCATTACTTGATGGTCTGTGGTGCACAACGGGGTATCTGCATGTTTATGAGTTCACTTCTAACATGGTTATTATTGCATGGAATGGAACGTCATTCAATAAGAGAGCAAGATTATCCAAGATGTAAGCAGTTAATGATTTTTGGATACCGCATGTGCAATCTGAGGCTAACATGATTTGATCGTATAAGATTTTATTTAAAGATTTAACGGCTGCATTTTTTGAGATATTTGATTTGGGTATGTATGGTTTGGTGTCAGATTCGATATATTGCCCCTGAAGAAGAACTAGTCCGAAAAGTATTGGGAACTCTACGAATCCACTTAAAGGAAAAATAATTACATTGGGTTTATGAAGCAGATTGGAATGCAGTCATTTCTTGAGAAGATTATTCCCTGATGGAAGGAGCAATAAACTATTGAGAGGAAGCCAACATGGCGGTCGCACTCTGAGAGTGCTCCAGGCCCCTCTAAGATCCGATGCCATCCTGCTTCTCTAAAAGTCAGCAATCCGCTGAGATGCCGTGTGTGCTGAGACACCCGCACACGTGGCATTCCTAATTGGTGTGCAGTGTCCGAATTGACAGCGGGAGGCTGCCAGAGATTGTTTGTGAGGCAGTAAGGCCTGGCAACATGGTGCCCGCCTAACTGACACCGACTGGGACGATCCCTGGGCCCGTGCAGTTGCCCCGTAGGACCGGACCCCCCGACCTGCTGCCTGGTGCTAGATCTTGCTGACACACTGACCTGGGCTCCTGTGGTGGTCCGCTGTCCTGGAGGCATCAATACCGGCATCACGGACGCATGAGGTGAGTGGAGGTGCCTGCTGCGACGGGGGAGGTGCTGCGCGGCTTCCCATGGCGACTTGGGGAGGTCCTCGGCTCACGATCGGCGGGACGCCCGGCGAGGTCCTGACGGAGGCGACGGGCCGACGGGGGAATCCTAGGCCTACTCCTGGCGGCCCCTGAGACGATCCGCTGCGGTGAAGCCCCGGGGAGAGAGCGCAGAGGCACTCCGGAGTGGACGCGGATCCTGCCGCATGTGCAGAGCATGCCAGAGGGAGCCTTAAACTGAGGCGGAGCCGGTGTGTGGCGCCTTGGGGAGACCCAGACCCGGGAGGGTGCCGCTCCCGGCCAAGTGTGGAGGGCTCTCGTGGACCTCCTGTGGAGCGGTGAAGGTCCGACATCGTGGCGGCTAGTTGAGCTGGAGGGCTGCCCAGGGGAGCCTGCAGTGAGGCGCTGTGCTGGGTTAGTCCTGCGATCGGCGGGGATGCTGTTTGGGCCTGCCGCACCCCCCCAAGAGCCACAGAAGCGATCCTGAGACCGGAGGCCTGACTCAGGGGTGGCGCCGCTGTGAACACGCCGGCGGGGACTGGGAGGGGAGGCGCCAGAGGTGGTGGAGGGCCGCTGCGCTGCTTCTTGGGCCGGTCTGGGCCCCCCCTTGAGTCTATCTTGAGCTGTCGGCCCACGGTCGGCGGGAGCCTCCTCCTCCTCTCCTCCCCCTCCCTCCATCGTTCTGCTGCGGGGGCACTGGACTTGACCGCACCCCTGGTGCTTGCTGTGGAGTCGTGGGTGCTGCGCCGAAGGGGCCCCGGAATTTCTGCGCTGCGAGGGGTCGGCCGGGTGGGACGCCTTTGGGGAAATCCTTGCGCCACTGCAGCGATCCTGAGGCTGGGTATGCGACTGACAGCGGTGCCATTCTGAGCGCTCCAGTGGGGTGGGGGGAGGGAAGGGGGCGCTGGCTGTGACGGGGGCCACTGCATTGCTTCTTAGGCCAACTTGGGCCCCCCTGGGTCTGTCGCTGCCGCCTGCTCTGGGTGATCAGCCCGCGATCGGTGGGACCTTCCCCCTCCTCCCCCGTTTCCCCCCCTCCATTCTTCTGCAGCGGGGACTGTGAAGGGTAGCCGGACCTGCCCCCCACTCCTGGAGATAGCGGCGGTCACCGGGGTGTGCCCCCTCCTGGAACCGGCTGCTGACTAATAGGCACCGCTCCGGGGGGCCCCAGAACATAGGTGCTGAGAGGCGTTGGCCCGGCGAGACACCTCGAGGGAGATCCTTTGAGACTTGGCCTGAGCAGATCCAACGCCAAGCGAGCTGGGGCCCCATGCCACAGAATCCTCCGGAGCATTGGCTGTGTCTGTTCCCGGGGCGGCGCGGAGTCTGTGTCTCGCCCCGGGAGTGGTGTTTTGCCTTTAGCTACTCACCTGGGATTGATCTAAGGGCCTGATGCTTTACCTGTCGCCGGACTCTCCAACGTAGTCGTGCGGGCATCCCACGCCCCATCTACAAGTGAGGATGGACCGTGCCTAGGTCTGAGGTGGGCTGGTGACACTCAGGCAGGTCCGCACCCTGCGGCCGCGCAGACACTGCGGCCTTCCTGGGCACAACCGGGCAACTCCGCATGTAGTGGATCGAAGACTCAGGCTCGGGTCCCTTCTCCTGCCCTGCGCTCTTCCACCTCCTGGCGGCCTACCCGGGCGAACCAGCTCCCTGACAAACCTGCAATAAAGTGAGATTCACCATGGGGAAGGACAAAGGGACAAAGACCCAACCGACCCAAACCAAGATGGACCAATATGCGGTCAATGCCCCCACCCAGAGCGAACCCGCACTTTCCACGACTGGCCGCCCTGAAGGGGATTTGGCGTCCATACTACAAGCCATCAAGACCTGTCAGGAATCGATGGAAACCAAAATTGGAGAAGTGCGAGTGGACATGGCCCTCCTTCGTCAGGATCTCCGTAACGCAACAGCCCGGGTGGCAGCGGCGGAATCCCGCATATCAGATGTGGAAGATGACGTCTCCACTTTGAAGAAGCAAGTGAAACAACTCCTGTCCCACACATTGGACCTCCACAAACGGGCTGAGGATGCTGAAAACCGTTCCTGCCGGAACAACCTCCGCCTGGTCGAGCTTCCCGAGGGCACGGAGCCTACCCAGGTCGCAACCTTCATCGAGGAATGGATTAAGTCCTGGATGCCAGCGAACACCCTCTCCCCATGGTTTGCGATAGAGCGTGCCCATCGTGCTCTTGCCCTGAGGCCGCCGCCGGGGGCCCCGCACCGGCCCATCATCATGAGAATCCTTAACTTCAGGGACCGGGATGCCATCCTTCAAGAGGCCCGCTCACGGCCAGAACTGCTCCACAAAGGGGTCAAACTTATGCTGTTTCCCGACTACACCAGAGAGGTGCAAGCTCACAGATGCTCTTTTCTTCATGTAAAGCTAAAGCTGCGTGTGCTTGACCTGCCATACAGGCTCCTTTTTCCCGCTCGTCTTAGAGTGATCTTTCAGGGCAAATCCCTTTTCTTTGATACACCAGAAGCGGCGTGGACATGGGCCACCGAGGACTGCCCGGTTCGCCCAGTGAGGAACATCCTTGAGGCGGACCATGGGGCTGCACCGGCGCCCCCCCCGTGGGCGGTGGGCTGGGTCCCGAAAATGGCACAACACCCGGGGAACGACGTCCGCCTCGCCGGCTGACTCCCTCTCGCGCAGAAAAGAATCACCTGGACTGCGGGACAACTCTAATGGACCAGATCCCCCGACCGCAGGAAATCCTTATGACTCCCTGAGACCTAGCTCTGTGGATACGGACCTATCAAGAAACCCCCGCATCTGATCTTCAACGCCGCCCATATATAAAGTTTAGTTAGAGGAACTGTTATCCTTGCAATTTGAGGGAATTACCAGATAACCTTGCAACACGCCCCACCATTGATTGACTGATCAATTGTTTCTATTTCAGGCCTGTTCACGGGACGACAGACGCTTCAGTTTGGGAAGTATGGGGTGGGGGATTCCGGCTGAGACTGTTCTCTCAGCACCAAGTTGTGTTCTCTTATGTTATGACGGCACCCTGCACTGCACCCGGGACCTCTCCTGGGCTGATCCCTGCGATGACCCCCATTGCATCCGACCTTTTCCAGAGCCCAAACAGTTAATCCACCCTAGAGGCTTTGCTCGCTGGGTCCACACTTCACCACACGCTCACAATGTCCAATCCATACACTGGCGGTGAACCCCTGACGGTTCTTTCTTGGAACGTCAATGGCCTCTTAGATAAAATTAAATGCACTGAGGTCTTAAGATACGCCCAAAGGGTTAATCCTGATGTCATACTACTACAAGAAACGCATCTGATGGGAAATCACTGCCCCTTTCTGACGCGTCAGGGATTTGATAGAGTTTGCACTCTGGATTCTCTAGAGGTTCACGGGGGACGGCAATCCTCATGCGGCACTCCTTCCCCTTCTCACCGACTCGAGTGCTCACAGATTCACAGGGCCAGTTCACTACCCTTACAGGGACTCTTGGGGACTCCATTATTAATCTTATGTCACTATATGAGCCTCCGGCGACTTTAGAGCCCACCCTCCGAGATACAATCTCTGCCCTTCCTCAAGGCCTGACCATAATAGGGGGGGACTTTAACACAGTTCCTGATCCTAACATTGATGCCACGAGAACTTCCACATCCCATAGGAACAAGGGAAGCAAACGTCTCAATGACTGGGCCTCCACACTGGGCCTCTGTGACGTCTGGCGCACTTGGCACCCTCGGACTCCGCAATACACGCACACATTAGCGGCGCACCACACTAATTCCTGTGTAGACATTTTCTTTATGCCTGCCCCAGACTGTCGAGCTGTATCAGACATTCAAATATTAGTGCGTGGAGTGTCGGACCACTCCCCGCTCCTTCTGCGGGTAGGAGGCCCCTCAGGAGCGCATCGACCCATGTGGCGTTTAAACGCCTGGTTTCTCCAAGATTCAGAATATAAGAAGAAACTTGGGGAAGAACTCGCTACATATTTCCGCACAAATGAGGGTACAGTGCCATTACAGGGTACGTTGTGGGAGGCGGGGAAAACCACGATCCGGGGGTACGCAAAAGGGTTCCTCAAACACAGACGGCAGGTCGAAGACCACCGACTCTCCCAGCTTGAAGCCCAGGCCCTTCGCCTGGAGCGATTGGTGGGGTCCAGGGAGGGGAAAGCAGAACACCGGCAGCTCCAAATCATACATGAGGAGATAAAAATACCTCCCTTGAGTCTGCTAAATTGATCTGGAGAGCCTCAGTGGCCAGGGTCTATGGATGGGGAGACAAGAATGGCAAATTACTCCATTGGCTCGCCACCCATCCCATGGCCAGCCGGATTGTGCCTGAGATCTGTGATGCACAAGGCCAAATCTCTCATACCCCTGTTGCAATTACACAGGCTTTTGCGGCCTATTACCAAGAGTTGTATTCTGCAGATCTCTCGCATAATCTGCAGGATAGGTCGTCATTTCTGCAGGATAGCCCCCTTCCGCGGCTCTCCCAAGCCAAAAGTGACAGCCTAGACAAACCCATCACGCATGACTAAATTGGGAATGCTATCTCCTCTTTAGCTACCCATAAGACTCACGGCCCAGATGGGCTTCCTGCAGAATATTATGCCGCTTTCCATGAGACATTGATTCCGAAGCTCCACGCCCTCTTTGAGGAGACAATAGAAAGGGGTGCCTTTCCATTAATCACAGACAGCGCCACCATAGTGGTCATACCGAAGGTACATCCTCCGCCATCCTCCTGCGCTCATTACCGTCCTATTTCCCTCATCAACACGGAGGTCAAAATCTATGCAACCATCCTCGCCACCCGTATGAAACAGGTGCTCCACACCCTCATCCACCCCGCTCAGTGTGGCTTCATGCCATGCCGTAGTACGAGGCACTGTCTAAGGCGTGTGCAGATAGCCCTCGCCCATCGCAGTCGCCTGTCACCATACCTGGCCCTAGTCCTACTCGACTTTGAAAAGGCTTTTGACATGGTGAACTGGGGCTACATCAGGGACGTACTGGAAAGAGCGGGGTTCGGGCCCTCCTACCAAGGGGTGGTGAAGGTCCTTTACTCCACTCCGTCAGCTAGAGTTCTCATAAATGGTGCGCTGTCGGATGCCTTTCCGATCGAGAGAGGGACCCGCCAGGGATGTCCGCTTTCCCCTCTCCTACTCGCTCTCGCGATTGAACCCTTGGCGTGTCATAACCGCAGTGATGACCAGATCCAGGGCTGGCGTTGGCAGGAATCTCATGAGGACCGCATTGCCCTCTATGCCGATGACGTTCTCCTCTAACTGTCCGGCCCAGTCAGGGCCGAGAGCTCTCCACATCCTCCACCTGTTCGAAAAGGCATCAGGGCTGTGTCTTAACCTGGCTAAATCCACAGTGGTACCACTCCATGTTTCAAGGGAATCTGTGGACTGGCAGGCAACTATTCCCTTGCGTAGGCTCTCATTCAAATATCTTGGGATCTGGGTGGCACTCCTTCCTGAATTGATCTGGTCCCTTAATCTCACTCCACTCCTCAAACGTGTGAAGGAGGACCTCCGTCGCTGGCAAACCCTCCCGTTAAACCCCCTAGGCAGGGTCGCACTTTTTAAGATGATGATTCTCCCCCATCTTCTCTACATTATTCAAAACCTTCCACTCCATCTCCCTTGCAGCTGGTTCCGCGAGCTAGATGGTCTAATCACAACCTTCCTCTGGGGCGGAGCGAGATCGCGTCCGGCTCTCACAACGTGTCAACGGCCCACATATGACGGGGGGATGGGAATGACAAATCAGTTCCTGTACTACCTGGCCACGTGCCTTTTAGTGACCCATGACTGGTACAATGGAGGGTGGTCAGACCCCACTTATTAACTGGAGCTAGAAAGCCTTGGATTCTCCCGCATTCAGGCCATGCTCTATGGGGCCCCAATCCTGTGCACCCTGCCACCAATTACCTGCACAGTACTCCTGGCATGGCGTTCCACGCTGCGACATGTCCAATGGGACAATAAGCTCTCATTACAAACACCATTATGGCATGGCACATGGTTACGGGAGGTTGCGATTTGCCAGGGTTCCATAAATGGGACCTCATCGGCGTGACCTGCTTGGGAAATGTATGGAGGGGGGAACACCTGTCCT
The DNA here is from genome assembly GCA_963921515.1 of Calotriton arnoldi. NCBI lineage: Eukaryota > Metazoa > Chordata > Amphibia > Caudata > Salamandridae > Calotriton > Calotriton arnoldi. The sequence goes on along the minus strand of CAWUFW010016208.1, from coordinate 181,825 downwards.
CATTCCAAGACCTTCAAAAAACATATTCCTTGCACCACACCCAATTCTTTCGATACCTCCAGCTACGACACGCCCTGATCTTTCATGTCCCTGATCACACAACCTTCCCTGAGTTTAGCCCCTTAGAGGCCAAAATCCTTATGGGAAGTTTGGGAAAGGAGGGGGTATCCCAAATTTTCCAATCCCTGGTCAACAACACCCCGTCAACAATAGAGCCTCTCAGAGCCCGATGGGATCGATGGCTTGGCCCTCTTGATGAAGAGGACTGGCGGGGTGCCCTGATGGCCCCCAGGACGCTCACAATCTCCGCTAAGCTTTGACTCATTCAGATCTACTATCTCCACTATGCCTATCTTACCCCGGTACGACTCCACAGAGCAGGTTTTTTGCCGGCCTCACGCTGCCCGCGCTGTAATGAGGACGCGGCAGACTTCTATCACATGGTTTGGTCTTGTGATGTTCTCACCAAATACTGGGCTTCCGTTGTGTCTGAATTGGGTGAGGTGCTGGGGTGCGAGGTTCCCCTTAGTCCCCGTGCCCTTCTCCTGGGAATGATGGAGGGGTTGGATGGCTCACGGGCCGACAGGCTGTTCCTGGGGACCGCAGTTCTAGTGGCCAAAAGAGATATAGCCGCGGCCTGGATGGACTCGGCGCCTCCCTCCTTAGCTAAATGGCGCAGAGGCGTGGGTTGGTGCGCCACCCAGGAAAGAGCCGTCTATGAGGCAAGAGGGTGCCCAAATAAGCATAAACATGTATGGGGCAAATGGCTGGGACCTCTGGACTGATTGTCCGCCGTTCGGGTGGAAGCAGACTCCATACGAACAGATTGGGGGAATATCTTGTAACTATATCGCAGTATTTATTGTGTCTGAATGGTGCTACGTCGATGTTGTTGCTGCTGTTTTTTTTCTCCAAAAATGCCAATAAAATTGATTATAAAAAAACAAAAAAACTATTGAGAGTTCTAAATAAAACACAGATGAACATTGGAATTTCTGAAGCGTGTGATGAATATGTTGAAAGACTTTTTGTTGTCATGGATCAGTGCAACTGGGGATTATACCGTTTACGAGTATAAGAATTATTTAATAAAACTCTAAGTAGACATTTTGGTGTCAGCTGATGTGGTGCAGGCAGGTAGTCATAACATGACATTTTCAACCACCATTTTTCAAAAGTCAATACAATTCTTTGAAAACAACATTTGAAGTGAAAAATAATTTTTCTTTTTACACCAACTAAAAAGGTATTCTCTTCTCTAGACCTAAAATTATTCAACCTATCCTCTGAGACCTGTGTGGTGTTTCTCCATAGCTCAACCACTTTATTCCAAATCGCAGAAGTAAATGTTCCTGAAACACATGACGTAAATGATGCAGCCATCCGTGTTCCAGAATTTGTTACGCAAATTGGAACAACATTACACAATTGGACAACATTGTCCAATTTCTTTTTGACTGCTCTCAACACACAAGCTAGAGTTTTGAGGGAGGGTACCAGGTCGAAAAATAAAACTCCAGGGTTATCAAGTAAGTCTTCTGCAGGCATAAAAGCAACTAGGGGCACCAAAAGGGGGACTTTGTCCTTAGTTCCAGTCCCAGATACAGTGTTGTGTTTACACTCTGACTCTTTCCAGAGTTTAGAGCGGTTAAACTCTTCGAGCTTCAATGAACTGGAGCGCTATATCCTGAATCTGGAACAGTTTCTGGACAAACTTGGTGACTCGATGGCCGCAACTCACTCATTTTTGGTGAATATCCTCAATAGCCTTGGCACCCTGTCCCCTCCCACCCTCCCTCCAGTGGTCAGCAGGCCTGTAGGGACCCCGATCCCATTAGTCAGTATACCCCTTCGAATTATAACCATCAGTCAAATCCTTGACAGACGGGAAGGAGACGTACCACATCTACATCTCTTGAGGCGGGGACTCAATCCTGTGATGTTGTTATTCAAGAATCCCCCTGTTTCTACCCCCTATGTTCTGGTCATGGCCAATGCCCCTTCTCTCAGGCAAATGGATCCTGAGAGCTACAACCAGCTCAAAAATAAAATCGTACACTGACTATCAAGTAGGGTCAACTCAGATCATTCCTTTGTTAATAAAATCACCAAGGCCTGCAGAGTTGGCTGGATTGGCAACTCAAGCAAAACGTGTGATGGGGACTGTATTGTTATTAACTTTTCTAACAGGAGGCGGGCGGGCGGACGGTTTTTTAAATAGGGTTATTCAAGGTCCCGCTTCCAGCAGTAAAATATCCTTATTATCCCTGGGCTTTTCCTATAAATCCTTACATTCGTGGTGGGTGAGATGGGGCCGGGTTGTGAATTAATTTCTGCCCCAGGTGTCTGAGTCAACCATTGTTATGAGCAGGCGAAAGCTCCTGGCCTATCATTATCTAATCGCTTTGACATTCTTAGCGAGTCAGATACTCAGGATTGACTCGCCCCTGGGCTGGATAACATCATTACCCGTAACCACCTAAGTAACATTAATGCCTTAAAGTTCCCCAGCTGGAATATAGCTGGGGCTCATAGTACATTTTATGATGAAATATCAAAACATTTATTATGTTCATTTGACGCCATTTGCCTTCAAGAAACCTGGGACACTGTGGGCAATTTGTTTTTGGAAGGTTATGCTTCATTTGTCTCTAATGCCACACCCTCTTTTCATGGCAGAGCTAAGGGGGGCTAGGCACTTTTATAAATTTAAGTCTCAGCTTTAAAATGGAGGGGGTTGTATCGAACTCACCCCATATTCTGGTCACTCTCTTGGTCTTTTCAAACTCGCACAAGACTTGATTGTGAATGTTTATAATTCTACTTTTGCCGGCAGGGAACATGATGTGATGTGTGATCCTGGACACTTTTAGAATTATTTTATTTCCAGCTCATCAATCTTTATAGCTTTGATGCTAATGGGGGATTTTAACTTGTACCCCTGTATGGATTGTTATCTGTATGGTGACATAGTTGATGCTCCTCATGGTATAGACCAAGCTCACCTCAAACACTCACCTCAAGGGGGATCTGTTAACAGTCTGATGTTAGAACATAACTTAGAGAACCTGTTCAATCAGGATGTTAAGGACCCTGACCAAATTCCAACTTATAAGGGGGCAGGCCTAGCTCAATAATCGACTACATGTTTGTTTCTGCCTGCCTCTTATCTGCACTTATTAACTTTTGCATAGTGTGGCACCCACAAAGTGACCATAACCCTAAGTCGGCTGTTTTCCAGTGGTCTATTATACTAGTCAAAGCCAATTGTTTATATAAGGAATCAGTCAGTAAAAGATCAGGTGAGAAGGCTTAAATGGGAGAAGGTAGTACCTGCCGATTTTAATTTACATCTGCTCTTCTCCTGTCCATCTGACCTTTATATTTGCCTAGATGAGGAGGCTCGAGTGTCAACCTTTTGGCTGCCTTTTCTAGTCTCATGGGATGTATTAAGGTGGCTCATTATCTACCTGCCTAGTACTATGCAACCGGAAGTTCCATTTAATGGTTTGACAAGAAATGTTCGCAGGATCATAGAGTTCTTATGGCTTCCCTGCACAAGCAACCTCGGGTCTGTGAAGAAGTCAAGTAGGCCAGAGCTAATTATCGCCTGGCACGTAATGATGAGAGAACGAAAGCCCTTAAAAAAGAGCCATGGGATAATCTTCTGGGAACTTGTGCCGTGTGAATTAGTGCTGCTTTTGGGTGTGTAGTGAACCACCCCTTGCTCCATCTGGACCAAACGTCGGTGCAGACTTTCACCAGTACCCCAGAGGCTCTTTTTTTTCTGGCTACTTACGGCCTTGAGAAGGGCACAAATCTACAGTTTAGCTGCTGTGAGACCTCTAGGGGTCATTCAAATCTGCCGTTGACCTGTGGGCCCCTATAGTGATTACACATCTGAATGCAGCTCCTCGCACCTCGTTTTTGACTTGTTGGCATCACTCGGTGATTGTGCCCATTTTAAAAAGGCGAATAGGATGGACCCTATCTAGTTGGATAGTGAAGTGAAAATGATAGGCCCGGTTCTTCTAAACTGTCTCATTCTTTGGGCTAATGATAACAGTGTACTTTCAGAAATTCAGTATGGGTTCAGGTCGGGTGGGAGACTGTAGGACAAAACCTAAATCTCTATCTGCTGATCTCAAAATACACCAGGGCAAAAGGGGGGGGGGGCATCCACTTGGCCTTCATGGACCTTAGCTTGGCCTTTGATAGGATTAACAGAGCTAATCTCAGGACTGCGCTGAGGTCCATGGTTGTCAAGCCAGCTCTGGTCGCCTTACTGTGTTCTGCATAAGGCCTCACTGCCTCTGTCAGGTATGGGGCAAACGGGGAATGCACACAGTCCTTTAGCCTAAGGAGATGGGTGTGCCAGGGTTGTATTCTAGCCTCCTTTCTCTTTATTCTTTATATTAATGGTCTGGAGTCAGCCCTTTTAGAACTTAGGACTGATGTTCTGTACTTGAACGGTCATCCGTTGCCAGCACTCTTACATGTGGATAATGCCGTTCTAATAGCTCGCACGGCCAAGGGTCTGCAGCGTCTTCTAGATCTTTTCATAAGTTTCATGGATGGGCTTGACATTTCTACTATTCCAAGTCCTGTGTTATGATTATATGGCCTAGAAATACACGCTCCAAAAATGTTATGAAAGGTCATCCCGTATCTGGGCATCCTACTGGACTCCCACTTTTTCTGGCAACCCTTACTCAAGAAAAATATCATGCTGTTTAAAAGGGTGGCGAATAGTATCAGGGCTTTTTCGAAATGCCTAGGCCCGACCCACATTGAGTAAATCTTAAAGTCTATAAGGCTAAAAGAATTCCTGCCACTAGCTTTGGGTGTGGCATATGGGGTTACATGTCCTTTGCTCCCTTACAGTTGGCTGAAAGTATTTCCCTGCGAGGTCTCTTAAATGTCCCCCAAGGAATTCTCAGTGACACAGTGCATGAGGAATTGGGGGTGGGGTGCATCTCTGATCTCATTTCCCTTTGGCCCCTGATTTTATGGTTTTCCCCTTGACTGAAGGAAGAGTTTAATCTTAACAGATTCATAGTGTGCGACTGTATGAACCTTGATCATGTGTCACACTTTCCCTGGCTGTCATTTATCAAGAGAAACTTTACTAAGTTGGGCAGACCAGAGATTTCTTTTTAATCCTGACCGAGTAGTGAAAGGGGATATTGTCTGGCTGAAGCAGGCTCTTCATTCTAGGGTGGCAGGGGAACGAGAGACCGTTGCCTTGACTAAGAGCTTGATGCACCATTTAATTATGGTCAAATCAGTGAGTTGGGTGGAACCATATTTGAATATGGGGTTTTCCAGCTAACACCGCAGGTTGTTGACCTATTTCAGGTTAAATTTGTTCCATCAGCCAATGTTTGACGAGGGAGGTTGGATTAAAACTGCGCAGCTGCAAGCCTGCACTTGTGATAACATCTCTACTCCCTATACTCTGAATACAGTAGCAATATGTCCCAAACTTAATAGTTTACGCCATCAGCTTGACGGTCTTCTTCTTTTACCTTTAAATGTCAGTCAGGCAAGACCAGCTTTTCTGTTTTTACAACTCTTACGATCACCCGATATCTGTATTTTTTCTGTCACAGTTTTTATCTGGCATTTTACATTGCAATTGAACTCCTTTAATTTCCATTTATATTGTTAAACTGTTAGTTACTTGAAGGCCCATTACGATACCGGGCGTAAAAAAACCCGCCATCCATGAAAGCGGCAAAAATCCGCCCGCCTACACCGTCTGAATACCGACCCAGCAATCATGATGTCCCGAACCGAAAACCGCCAGCGGCGGAAAAAAAACACAAACACCGCCCGCCCTTGCCCGAGTCGGAGTCAAACCGCCCGCCACGGACGGAAAGACGCACGACAACAGAAAACCGCCCGCCCTCACGGCCGAGACACCGCATGTGAAATTACGATCGCACCGACATGAGCACGGAAAAACAACAAATACACCGCCCGCCAGCGTAAACAACACCGGAGAAAATGGACACGGCAGAAGCCATGGCGGCCACGTCCCTGCACAGAAACAGCCGCGGACTCAAACAAACACACACAACATGGCAAACAAGTCCACACAGCAACCCACGCACAAATACACAGACAAAGTACACATCCCGAATACACACCACCCCTGGACAAACAAATAAACTACAAAGCCCAGAACACCAGCCACAACACACCTGAAAACAACAGACCATCATAACACACCCACATAGGTAAGTACAAAAGCAGCTCCTTCACAGACCACAACCCCTTGCAACATTGCAAAGCAGAGAGGAGAGGAGAGGACACAGTGACACAGCAAGGACAGCAGCACACCACAGATACGCACACATCACACCCACCACCACCACCACCACCAAACACCGGCACCACAAACCCCCTGCACATCACACATCACACACCGCACCAGCACCACAAACACCATGGCATCACACAGAATGCCCAAGTTCACGTCCACTGAGCTGACGGTCATGGTCGACGAGATCGTCAAGGTGCACACACAAATCTATGGCAACCAGGTCCAGCACACACCACTAGCCACCAGAAACAGAATGTGGAGCAGAATTGTAGACCAGGTCAATGCAGTCGGGACCGTACCCAGAAACAGAGGAGAAATAAACAAACGGTGGAACGACATCAAAAGCCTGGTCAAGAAGAAGGAGAGCAAAAATCGAGAGCTGGCTGCCACGACTGGCGGAGGGAATCCCGCGCATTACAAGACCTTCAAAGCGTGGGAGGAGAAGGTGCGAGTCATCATCCATCCGGAGATCCTCACCGGATTACCAGGGGGAGTGGAGGCTGGTAAGTACAAACAAATGTATGCCAGCACAACGCTATGTACTCACATGCACTACCACCATGCCATAGCTCCGAGGGACAAACACCCCCATGTCCAGTACACAATACACAACACATCACTCACACATGCAACAGGCACCACCACACACACAGCCCAAACATATCAACTAACAATACCATGGGGGCATGTGTACACCCAGCCAGCCACGTAACCACCAACAGGTCCCCTAGTACCCCAGAAGCGCCACAACGAGCACCCCCCACACCCATGTGGCAGCCGTAGCTGCACTAACCGACAAGTAACAGGTAAGTAGCCGCAACACAAAGGCAGTGGGTGGGAGGGGACAGCTGAAGTACAACACCCACCAGGCCCCTAGTCCTACAGCACAGCAAGGCGGAGCACCCCCACACCCATGTGGCAGCCGCAGCTGCAGTAACCGACAAGTAACAGGTAAGTAGCCGCAACACAAAGGCAGTGGGTGGGAGGGGGACAGCTGAAGTACAACACCCACCAGGCCCATAGTCCCACAGCACAGCAAGGAGGAGCACGGCCCACACCCCACACCCACGTAGCAGCCACTGCAGTGCACACCAGCAGCCGACAGGTAGACATCCCGCCCCAGGAAAAACGGTGTCAGTGGGCGTCCAGCCATCACCACGACCCATAACACCGCCCCCACCCCCACAGACCTGCAACATGGAGCACCCCCCGCCCATAACCATGTTGCATCCAGTCCAGTGCAAAAACAACCTGCAGGTGGGAAACTGGACAGGGCGGGGTGACTGGAGGCATGAGGACTGAATTACGACTAACACATGGGACATGTCAAGTAGCAGAGGAACACGCAGCACTGCTCCCTGTCACAACCATGTGAACAATGTGCACACGGACATGAACCACAGAGTCACACCCCACATGACCCATCACAGACACAGCAACACCCAAGGAGCCACGTCTGCATGCACAAGTCACACTGATTACAGAACCACACGGCAGGCACAGTGCAACCCATCACACACAACTGCAACACCATCGAAGTCCTGTCCATGTAGCCCCTACTGCCTGTCAACCACACATCCCACAACTACGCCCATGTAAGACATACCACACTAGACGCAACAGCGTGGAACAACATAAATGCACACGAACACCACTGGACCCATCAAACACACAGACACACAATGCACATACAACATACCATCCATCTCATCCGTCAGCCCCAGTCACATGAAAGGTATGTCATCCGAACAGCTTGTCCACATACAGTAGTCACGCAAAGAACATGCCCATGACAAATCATGTGCCAGAAGTGAATGAAGCGCACGTCACACTGTGAGCAACAACACACATAACATGGGCCACACCCCCGAGCACTGCATTGATGCACATGGCACAGGGCAGCACGCACACCAAGGAATTGGACCATCTGCAATACGTCGTGTGGCACACAACCATCACTCACTCATAACAATGCGTCCAATTACATGGCCAGAAATCACAACAGACAGCAAATATGCAGGGTATGTCAGACATACACACACCTCAGACCATGCACTGTCATGTTGCCACAACACATGTCACGTTCTGCACCCATGGCTCACAGTATGTACCCCCAAAGCATAGTTCATCTCAAATGCGTTTCAGGGGGCTGACCCCCATCATGCCATCTGCGTTTCTAAGCGGTACATTTGAACCCCAAGAGCATAGTACAAACCAACCTCCACGATGGGTCTGGAGTCCGCATACACCAGAGCCTCAAAAAGCAGGAGCACAGCAACACACCCATCGGCATTGCCAATCCGTCCCATGCCACATGTCCACAGCACACAGTCCCATTGGCATGCCCACACAACAACAAATAGCACAGCCACACACACGGCTCCGGGAAACCTGTGCACGACTGTGCACGAACTGTGGATGTCAGACAACCTATACATACTTTGTCATGTGCAACACAATAACATATCTCATTCCCCCACAGGTGACGAACTGCTGGATGCTGGAGATGGAGACAGCAGCCAGCACAGCCAGCCTGCAAGCCCCCAACCAGGACTCACGGATGTGGAGGATCTGTCCTCCGATTCGGACACGGACCACCCAGCAGGCCCATCTGGTGTGGCAGGGCCCAACCGCACCCCAGGCACCCTCCTACCCACCAACCCATCCTCCAGGGCTGATGACCACTCACAGCCCCCTGCTGCCACTGTCGTTGCGGCCACTCCCACTGTTGTGGCGGCCACTCCCACGGTCGTTGCGGCCACTCCCACTGCCGCAACCCCCACCACCGCCGCGACCACCACCACGTCATCACTGGCCCCAGCCCCAGCGCAAGTGGTGGTCCGGCCGACTGGGTCCACCCTGGGAGCCACAGCGAGGACCGTGGTGAGCAATGTGGCAAGTGGGAAGGTCGGTGGCAGCAGTACTGGTAGGAGGAGCAGGGTCAGGCCAACGCCAGCCTCCCCTGGGAGCCATGCCCTGCCTCAAATGGCCAGAGTACTTGGGGCCTATGAAGAGGCCCAAGGACAATGGGCCAGGTCTGCTTCCGACACGCGGGAGGTCCTGGGGGTGTTGAGGTCCATGGACGCCCATATGGGCCAATTCGTGTCCCGTATGGACCAACTCGTGGACCTCATGGGCCAGCTGGTGGTGGCGGTGGGGTCACAGGCAAGGCCAGCAACACCACCTCCGCCACCACCTGCTAGGGCGCAGGGTCGGCCAGCAGTGTCCACTTCCCTGCGTCCACAGCCAGTGAGCACACCTCACCCACCACCAGCAGGTCGCCACCACACCCCCCTCCCAAACGTGGAAGGGGCCGTCCGAAGTTGAAACAGATGTCCCGGGAGGACTTCGCACGCTCCAGACGCAAGTGAGGCAGCCAGCCATCCTTGACCACCCACTGCATTGACTTGGACTACGATCCCACCCCACACAACCATCAGAATGGCATGTGTCTGTTGGACTAGGGACATAGAACTAGTGGGTACACCCTGAGCATCACGCAGCCATGGCCGACAGCTCATTGTCACTGCACGCAACACTCATGTCATCACCTTGCACACAATGACATGTCACAGTTGAAAATAAATGCACCTTTTACACAAACTGCTGTCTGTGCACTGTGTTTATTGAACGATGATCAACCGCCACCTTGAGCAGAGAAGCATCGGATGTGTGGCATGGCGATGGGACAGGAGGGGCTGTAGGGACCTAGGGGGAGACAGAACAGGAGCACATTCAATGAGTGTGTCACACACCCATCACACAGTACATGTCAACAACTACAAGCAATGTACACACATCGCACAGAGCAATAGGGCACAATGCCACAGCCACCGTCAGTTGCATACAAACCTGGACATGGACCATTGACACACAGCACACAGTGAACATAAGGCCTCCGGGACACAGCACACAGACACCTGCACAACTACAGCCACATCATCCGTCGTACATGGACACTCACCGTCAAGTGAAGTAGCGGGCGATGAGCTGCTGACGGACATTCACAGCTTCCTCCTCTCCGCTGTCTTCCTCACTCGAGCTGTCCTGGTCTGCAGGCTGGGGCCCTGGTTGATCTCCATCATCCACAATTAGGGGGATCTGCTTCCGAATAGCCAGATTGTGCAGCATGCAGCAAGCCACCACTATCTGGCACACCTTCTGTGGGGAGTACGCCAGCGCACCCCCGGTGCGGTCCAGGCATCTGAACCTGGACTTGAGGAGGCCAAAGGTACGCTCGACCACACGTCTGGTCCTCCCATGTGCCTCATTGTAGCGGTCATCTGCTGGGGTCCGAGGATTTCGTAATGGACTGAGCAGCCAGGGCCCATTCGGGTAAGCCGAGTCACCTGGGCGTGAGGGACACAGAGAACCGTTGCAATTCAAACAGGACAGTAGACAGCATCCTTAAGCCAGCACGCTACACAACTCCACATACTCACCGACAATCCAGCCACGGTCCTGTTGCAGATTGTTCATAAGTCGTGGTAATATGCTGTTGCGCATGATGTGCGCGTCATGGGCCGAGCCTGGGAACTTCGCACACACGTGGGAAATGACCATGTCCGCAAGGCACACCACTTGCACATTCAGGGAGTGCGTGTGCTTCCGGTTGCGGAAGAGCTGCTCAGTGGCCTGTGGTGGGACAAGGCCAACATGGGTGCAATCTATGGCACCAACGACATGTGGGATCCGTCCAAGGGCATAGAATGCACCCTTCACTGCCGCCAACTCACGTGCCCTGGGGAATCGGATGTACCTGTTCCTGTACAGCATCATGGCTGCCAGTACATCCCTCAGCACCATGCTGAACATGGGCTGGGACATCCCACCTCCACTGCCCACTGTGTGCTGGAATGACCCAGTGGCGAGAAAATGCAGTGCAGCCATCACCTTAGCCGTGGGGGTGAATGCTGTCGGATACACCCTGCGAGGACGGAGGTGGGGTTCCAACATGGCACATAGTCGATGCAGGGTTGGTCGGTCCAGACGAAATTTCCGGATGACCTCAGAATCCTCCATGTCCGCCAACAATTGGTAAGGGCGGTAAATGTTTGGTCTCCGCCTAGGAAAGATGGAAGTGGACACATGTCAAAGCAACACGCCACATGGCATTTTCACATACACATAACTGATATGTCAGAGCAAGAACATGAGTCACAGAACAGCTGTCATGCAGGGACAGCACAGCCACAATACACTTACACAGGTCTCCCAGCAATAGCAATGGGCAGTGACACAAACCATTGCTATGTGCATGCACATGGGGATCCAGGCCTCAATGACCTGTGAGGCGTGCTGATGGGGACTGACTGCATATTCGGCAAGCGGCAACACCACGGCAACATGATTGGCTGCTGTGCATCACACTGCTTCCGAGGCTGGATGAGTATGGCACACACCAACGACGATGTGGGCACAGGCTGAGCGGCCAAGAAAAGTGGGACCTGTGGCACGAGGGGATATGTGACAGTCATTGGTGTCACCACTGCACCCTATGTGCAGCACTGTACGGATCACACCTCCAGAAGCATTGACAGGTGTACACATTGACAGCCCCATGCCAACACGTCTGTGTGCTTGCAAATACACATCACATGTGACACGTAACCTTGCACGTGCCAAGTGGCAGATGTACATAGTGAGAGATGGCATGCGTGTGCATATGCGTATACCATGCACACATGCCAATGTGCAGATGGTGACATGCTAACAGACATGTGGGGGCCGGCCACTGGCCGTCCCTGCCTATGCACACGGCATGTTGTGGCCCCGTCCATTGTGCACCTGCACCCACACGCACATCATGGCCACACCTGCAGATGCAGTGCGCACATCATACTGTGTGGTGCACATTGCTTCAGCGGACTGTCACCAACATGGGCCAGGCCATTACGGCCAACTCCGATGACCCGCGCGGTTGCACCCTGCGTGTTCCACTATGGAGGTAGGCGTCCCGGGCCAGCTGGGAGCAGGCCGACGTCTGCAATTGCCAATGCAGGTCTCAGTGCACTTGTTGCTCGTGTGAATGTCAGGCTGGGCCATGCTGCCCCTCTCAGTCCCAGCAGGCCTGGCCTGCACATTGACTGCACAATGCCAGTAGATGACAGCACCGACTGCCTAGTGGGTTGCATGTGTCTCCTGTTCAGGACACTCCAGATGGGCGCTAACTCAGTACTGACTATTGGACACACCATGTCTCGTGATAGGGATGTGTGTGTGGGATGGTGGCACTGAATGTGACCTCCGTTGCGTGGTGGGCCATGCACAGGGCGAGTACGTCGATGATTGCGCAGTGTTGGTCACAGTGGGTGCACCCACACAGATGTGTTGCCCTATGTCCATTTTCTATGTCCGCAAGGTAATGGACTGTAGATGTGGGCAAACTACACATTGGTCGATGTGCTGTCAATTTGAATGTGCCTTCACACCAGGCACAGCTGCCCCTGCACATGTGACCCCTGCTGCACTCGCTGCTGGGTCTGTGGAGCTGATGCACCATCTGTGCGTGGGGCGGACAGCTCTCCTCACTTCCGTCATTGCGCATGTCATCACTTTGCCGCAGGTGATATGGATCATGGAGGGCCCACATGTACGCGTGGGTGGCCTCAACAAGTGTGTCCAATGGTTGTCACCCCCAGTCAGTGCTTCGAATGTGAATGATGTTGTGCTGGTGCTAATTTCAGTGTGGCGGGTGGGCGGGGCTAGGTGCGGGCTTACATGCAGGACATGGGAGGGTGATCGGATTAGCGACTAGTTGCAATACACACGGGGCACGTCTTTTCCTGTCCACATCAGGGTCATTCCTTGAACTCACTGACAGTACTACAGTCGTCTTTGTCCCTGTCCTCATGGCCTCCCCTCGCTCCCCCAATATGCATTTGCACCTGTGGGGCTAGCGCATGCAGATGCAGCCCCAAGCTCGCCCCGGAGAGGCCAAGGAGTGTATGTGTGGGTCCAGTTGAACGAGTGGTCTGTCTCACGGCATGATGTGTGGCGGGACGCCGTCCACCTGCGTGGTGCCCCGACTCGAGACCCGGGCAACATAGACAATGCATAGCAGTCTCCGCAGTCCGGATACACCACCTGCGACACACAGAGGCTGTAGCTGCCCTAGTGGCCCATGCCGCGTCCATCTGGGGCTGATGGACCCACACATTCACTCTTTTGCCTCACTGGGGCGGGCTCGGAGGTGCTTGCGCACGCTCTGGCTTCTCTGTTGCAACGGCATGTGACGTGTGTGGAGATGTAGGCAATGAGTGGGATGGTGCGAGCCACCTTCCGTGACGTCACTCCTGCTCTTGACGTGTGCGTCCCCCCAATACTTCAATATGACTTGAGCCATGCTACACATTGAGGATGTTTTGCATGCGTGATGTGTCCCGGAGGAGCGCGCCGAGTCCTCTCCCCACCATGCTCCACTGCCATCCCGTGCCCTGGATTGCCTGTGCAGGTTGACAATGTTGGGGATACACCTGGTCGGCAGGGGCTGTGTGTGCCTTGTCAAGGGCCTGGCGGGCGCACAACAGGATCCAGCTTGTCCACAGAGGGTGGGCTGACGTGTACGCCTGATACCGCATTGTTCATGTGCCCGGCTGCTGTGCACACACGTGTTCACATCCCCCCGACAGGTGGCCTTTGACATTGCCCAGGGAAGCGTTAATGTGCAGTTCCGGACCCCTCCCGACACAGCGTGTTTCGACTTTGCATGTGCGCATCTACCCGTCACACCCACCCACCTGAGCGAAGCGTCACTCCCGCTTCACACGACACATGTGTGTCTTCCACAGTTGTGCTACTCATTTGCGTTGACATCCAATGACAGTGGACTACATAGTCATGTCACGACTGCCGTGTACATCACACACTCTCATCATCTCCCATTCGTACTTGTGAAAGGAATCAGCAGAGACAGTTTCTTTCTTCAAACCATGTATTGTGACTTATGTCCTCTGTGATGCAGTATAGTGGACACTACTGGCAGCGGAATGCATGTGGAGGATATACTGAGCATGATTACACATAGCTAAGGGTGTAGGGGTACATGTGATTAGCTGTTGCATGTGGGATGTGGGCTTCAGAGTTACATCTGCTTGGGCGTTGCTGTGCTAATGTTCATTTGTAAATAGCTGCGGTGCTGCGGACTTTGACACAGACGGTATACATTTAGCCTACCAGACCGCTTGGCATCATGGGCACAGTCCATCTCAGTTCCATGTGACAGGTGTGCTGCTGTTGTTACTCATGCACGCGTGCGTGTGAGTTGACATCAGGGCATGGGCTTACGTGCATGCAACGGCATCCCACTTGTTGTTGCCATATGGTGGCTACTGGACATGTCACAGTCACTGGGGTCGTGTTGTTGTTGTATGCACTTGTCCATGCAAAGGTCCTGTTACGGGATTTCCGGGGAGGGGGAGAAGGGGTGCAGCTCTCACATACTCCAGCCGGGCGATTCCTGTCCACTGTGCGGTGCATATGTCCATGGGCGCAGGATCCATGTCATGGCATAGTTGTACGTGCAGTTCTGTCCATGTGGGTGCGATACACATATCCCATGCCACTGCCTCCCCCGATACATGCAGAGTTCCTGGATGTGATGGGGAACAGTGTGCATGTCCCGGACACATCCGATGTCATGGCAGTGTCGTTGATGGTGTGGTATCAGTTGCAGGTCGTTTGGTATGGCTGTTGTAGTGGTTACTGGCCAGTCCGTGCGGAAGCTAAGCATGGGTACAGTGTCGGACATCATGGCTCACTTGGGGGATTGCGTCGGGGTCCTACGAATTGACAGGTATGCGATGGCTTCCTGCAGGGCTTCCATTTCATTGGTGGTATACATGTTTGCCAGCCAATGTATCGGATGGTGGCTGTCACGGTGTTGTTCGTAAGTTGTCCCTTGTAGGAGCATGATGGGGCATGCTGGGTGACATTCGATGTAGCTGTGATCCATGATCCGTCGTGTGGAGGCACAGTGGTCCCATTGCAGTCTGGGCCCGATGATCGCCACATACGTCATGCCCCCATAGGCTGAACAGACCCTGTCGTGTGCGTCCAGAGGGTGGAATAGTGGTAGCAGGTCCGCCCTTGGACATGCCGGGTTGGAGAGGCACAACTCCACAGGATGGTGGAAGGGACACCTCCGACAGTAGAAGACGGGTATGACGCAGCTGAACAATGCGATGCGGTAAGTCAGTCGGTAACTTACGTTCAGCAGGGATAGGGGTTCGCATCCCAACATCTGTATCAGGTTGTGTTTGTACAGCTTGACCTGTCTGGCGTAGTTGGGTAGGTGTGTTGTAGGTGCCATTTTGCTGCGGGGCGATGTGGTGGCGTGCTCCGGCTGTGTGTGCAGTCTGCAGTGTGCAAGCTCCGAGGTTGCTGTGAGGTCTGTGATGGTCGTAGGGGGCAGGACTTGTGTTCTGTTAGCTTGTGCGGAGGACACGGGCCCTCATCCCACGTGCTTCTCTGAATGTTCAAGGTCAGTGGTGTGTGACTCCTTCCAGATAACTTGCATGGGAACGGCATGGGGGAGTTTTATAATTATTTCTTCCCCGTTCGGTATGTTCTTAGGTGATATGCGCTATCTGCCCTGTGGTCGGTTTCCTCTGCATGCCTGTGTTGGTCTTTTTTGGGACAATGGCTGTATTCTCCGGCTTGTTTAGTCGGGTTGTGGTTTCGGAGTTGGAATGGAAGGTCATTCAGTGCTGTCTGCTCTCCCGTGTGTGGGCGGCAGGCTGTGTTTCCGCTATGCGTTGGGCCTTGGGTGTGGGTGTCATTCTTGGGTCCACCTGTTGTCGGTCCCCGGGCTCTTTGGTGTTCCGTTTTGTGTGTCTGGTTCATGGGTGCAGGGTGGTATGGGTGTTTCTGTGTGGTACTGGCGTACCTCTTCCCGACGGGGCCCATGTTCTGCTGGGTGGTGTTGCCGCCGCTGTGTGCTTCGCCATGTTTGTCACACAGGGGTGTGTCCTGATGTTGCGTGACTTCACTGACATGTGGGCGTCGGTTGTGTGACGTTGGGTGTTGTCCGTGAATTGGGCATTGGGGACATGACTGTGGCAGGCCTGTCACGTGTCATGTGCGTTCTGGGTGTGGCTGGTGTGTGTGGTGCTTGGTTGTGTCCCTGTGTTGTTTGTGTGCGACGCATACATGGCGTTATGGTTGGGCGCTGAGTTGTGCGCATGTGTGGCAGCGTCATCGCCGCTGTGCTGCGGTGCCGTGACGGGGTCGTTGGTTCCTGGTCCCAGGTGGTGTGCCCATGATAGTTGCGAGCTGTTGCAATTTGCCCTGTGTTGCATTTGTGGGTGCAGTGGTGGATGTGTCTTGTCCACGCAGGGGTGTTGGGGGGGTGCCATATCCTCCTTTTCTGCACTTTCACTGTGTGCGCTGTTTGCGTACCCTTGTTGTGTGTGTGCCTACCTGCGTCTCCGCGGTGCGTTGCCTCCTTGGTGGTGCATCAGGTATAGCATGGGGAGGGCCTGCAGTGCTGGATTCATGCTCGGGGGGCTCGCCTCTTCGGTGTCTGTGCTCGGCGTTCGGGTTTCCGCCTCACTTTCACGTGCGGTGTCTCTTAGCCGTGTGAGCTGTTTGTTTGCGGCATCGTAATTTGTACGCCGGGCGGTACGTGATTTCGTCTGGCGGTGTGTCTCCATTGTGCTGCGCCGCTACGTGAGCGGGCGCACTTTGATGGCGGACGGCGTCGCTGGCTTGCCGGCGGTGTTTGGCTGCCTTTTCACATCGTAATTTGACGGGCGTGTGGGCTGCGGCATGCGGGCGGTAACTGGTGGTTTTTGCATCCGCCAGCACGGCGGTAGTGCTTCCGCCCGCCATCGTAATGGGCCCCTATATTCTCACAATCATAAAAACCAACAAATAAAATGACAATTGAAATTATAAAGCATAACACAATTAACATGTAACGTAATAAATAAGACCATTTTTAATAAATGTGTAAATAATTTAAAATGTATTATTACTTAAATAACTTCCCACCCTATACCTATACAAACTAAACAATGCACACCTAAAATATAACTTTAACAAATATGATAATTTCACAATTTACATAATTATCAATTAAAAAATAACAATAAATTAATAATGAATTATCAATAAATTATTTCTTAATTAACTTCCCACCCAGTACGCCTAAAAAAACAACAACCCACACCTAAAATATGCCTTTAAAATTATAATAAATACACAATTTACAATAAATAATAATTTATTAATAATTAATTAATTATATTTAATTCACTTCCCACCCTTTACCCCTACAAACCCAACAACCCACACCTGATTCATAACTTAAAAAACATCTTAATTTGACAATTTACATAATTAATCATCACTGAAGCAATTAATAATAAATAACTAATAATTAAGGGGCTGATTATGATGTTGGTGGGACCGACAGCACGTTGGTGTTGCTCCCACTAGCATCTGCCCCTTCGGTCCGCCCGCCGCATTACGATGCGGCGGGTAGAGTCGTCGGGCAGTGGGATCGTCCATGGAACTTCTGACAGTTGGTGCGTCGGAAGGCACCATAATCCCCTAATGATGGCAGAGCCAGGCTCTGCTCCACCGTCGAGATTATGATGGTACTTTCAGCCTGCCCTTTCATGGCAGTCCAGCAACCATTAAAAGGCAGGTGGGAAGTGACTTTGGGGGTTACTAGCAGGGCCACGTCCCCCCTGGCCCTCCGCTATGGCATCTAAACATCCCTGCACCGTGTGGCAGACACAGTGAGGTGCCTGCCACACCGTGGAGGGATGTTTCAAAACATCCATTTTACAATGGAAGCTTGTGCTGCAGGCCTTTTACGCCCGCCCAACAAGCTTCCATGGTAAAATGCATGGACGGTTGCATCGTAATCCTGCGCTCGGAACCATCGGGCAGTTGCAGACAGATACGATGTGCCTGACATCGTAATCAGCCCATAATTAATTATGTTTAATTAACTTCCCACCCTTTACCCCTACAAACCCAAAAACCAGCACCTGATATTTAACCTAAAAAACATTTTAATTGCACAATTTACATAATTATTAATTAAATAATTCATAATAATTAAAAATTAATTATTAATTAACTCTAATTAATTTGCTTCCCACCCTGTACCCCAACAAACCCCACAACCCGCACATAAAACTTAACTTAAATTTTTTTTTTTACACATTTTTCATAATTATCAATTAAATCAATTATCAATTAAATAATTAATAATTATTAAAAATTAATTATTAATTACTTATAATTAATTTACTCCCGACCCTGTACCCCTACAAACTTCACAACCCGCTATGACACAAAAAATTACAATAAATAATTAAATTACATTTAGAAAAACTAAAAATGTAAAACAATATTTATACAAACAATTTATAACATATACAATTAAAACATATACTACAATACATAAAAATAACTAGAAAACAATATTATTAACAGCAATATTTTTGTAAACGATATTAACAACATAGATATTTTTGTAAACAATATTAATGACCTTAAAAAAATCGAAATTCTTGTCAATGATATTCACAATATTAAAAACTCTATTTTTCTGCATCTCAATATTTTGCACTCGACAATTTGCCCGAATACCATCATTCGATTTCTTCTTTAGTAGTTGGTGAGTGCCGTATTCTCTCGTCATAGCTGTTTTGACATCACTCACATTTCCAAAGAAACTCTTTTTGCAAACTATTGTTAAATTTTTTGTTTTCATTTCGGTAGGTATAAAAAGCATTAACAAGTATTTTTATTTATTTATTATATTTAAAATGTTTACTAAAGCAGAACATGACCCGTGGGTATCAGAGCTCTTTACAAGTGCTCAATTAGACAAATAAAAGACAAATCATTCACGGAGGCGGTTGAAGGGTTTAGCTTAATACTCTGAGAAAGAGAGTTCCAAATTTGTACTGCTGCTCCGGTAAATAAGAGTAGATTTTCTTCTTTTGATTTTCAGTAGTTTCTGTAACAGAAAGCAGGAGCTTCTTGAAGTTCTTCTGCCTCCTGAGAGCTTGAGTTTCTGTGCGAGGTAAACTGGGGTATTGTAGTGAAGCACTTTGTGTGTCATACAGGCAATTTTTAGCTGAATCCGCACCTCAAAAGGTAATCAACTTAAAGATTTTAGGGCAGAAGTGATGTGGTCCCATTTTCTAGATCCCATGATGAGATGAGCTATTGCATGTAGTGAATCCCTAAGTGGTGCGGTCTTGGTTTTGGCCACCCTGTGAGGGTTGCACTCCCATATTCCAGTCTAGAGATACCAATGGCATGAACTGCCATCTTGAAGTCAGTTGGGGGTAGGAAAGGCTTTCTCTTTCTTAGAGAGTTGATTGGAATAGGGCCCCTCTAGTCATGGCGCTTATGTGGGCCTGCATGTCTAATTTATTTATCTAAGTGATACCTAGGGATTTTGTAAAGTCAATAAGAGAAAGAGAGCAGTTTAGTGCATTTAGGTGTTGGATCTATTCTGTAGCCAGAAGAGTGCTCTTATGTGGGAAGATGAGTAGAAATTCAGTTTTTGTGCATTTAATTTGAGATGATTTTGGGTCAGCCAGTGTTGATTCTTCAATAAGTTGTCATTGAGTGTTTTGACATCTTCTATTTGAACAATGTGTGGGAATTAGAGCAGCTATGACAGCACCTATCTGCTAGTGAGGCAGAAGTTCTGTGTTTTATGGTGCACAGGATCTGGAGCTCAATTCCCCTTAAGCTCCCTGGGATAAACTCCCACAATGACAAGATTCAACAAAATGATCCAGCACTTCATATAATATCAAGCAAAGACATCAATATTAAATTAATGAAGCATTATTCTCTTCATATAAAAGACACAACGTCTGTTCAGCAGGAAAGTTTCAATCTCTTTATTCTTGATTTCGTCTTAATAATTTAGGTAAAACCGTAGCCAACGCGTTTCGTCACAAGGACTTCTTCAGGGCTTACACGTAGATCTTTCTCTTTCTCTTCTACAATGTAAATCACTTGGATTAAAGATTCTAATTGGCCGTTACAATTGAAGACCAAAAAATCACGGCAAAGCACTAAAGTCAGTGTTGCCCCATTCCTTCACCTTGCTGTCGGGGCTGTTATTGCACACCTAAATTCGCGCGTCACACTTGAGCGAAGTCAGCGTTTTTACTTTTCTTTTTGACATCTTCTGTTGGGGTCTGTCTGATCAGTGGGTTTTTTTAGAATAGGAGAAAATTGAGAAGATTTTAGGCAGTCTGGAATGGAGCCTTTTATTAGTGAGGCGTTCAGTGTCTTGGTTCATAGCAGAGGTATATGATGATTCACCTCTTTATGAAGTTTTTGGGGAGAGGGTTGTTGTAATGTGAAAAAAGTTTTTAAGGATTGCAAAATGTTTAGAATATCAGCTTCATCTAGGATCTCAAGTTCCTTCCATATGGCCTCATTTTTTAGTTTGCTGTGTGTTGCAGGCGATATCCATGGTCTGAGCTGGATGACAAAAGAGTTGATCTGATCTGACCAGGAGATCGGAAGAAATCTCTTTTGACTTTCCTGGTCTTAGCCTAAAAGAATGAGGAAAATACTTCAAAGTTCAATTGTGAGCTATTATCTGCTAGAGTGGCGAGAGATTGACTATTGTATTGATGTTGGAGGATTTCGAACATTTTTCAAAGACAATTTCTGGCACTGTCTAATGGATTTCAGAAAAATATTGTTTTTGAATTCCAGATGAGTTTTTTGCAAGATCTCCTTAGTGACCTCAGTTGTTTAGGGTAGGGTGAAGATGGATCATGCCTGGAGATCCTTTCAGCGGATCTCAATCTTCTCCTCTCATCATTCAGGTGTCCATTGAACAAACGTTTGTTATCTTTAGAGGTGACAATTTCAGTCGATTATATGCTAATCAATTATTTCTGGCATTGAGCTATTGTAGTGATCTGTGAGATCATGTACATCTTTCATTCCTGCGGAAGGTCTCTTAGACATAGTGCTGACAATTCCTCACTCTTTATGTCTCTGATATCCCTTGGTTTAACAAGTTGGCCTTTCCTTTTAGCCACTGATTTTGTTATGTGGAAAATAATGTAGTGATGGTCAGACCAGTCCCAAGGGTTGACGGAATCTAGCTGTATTGCTTTGTCTCTTGCGATTAACAAGTCAAGGATGGCACCTTTATTGTGGTTAGAGCTAGTGTGAGATTGTCTCAAGTTGAGGTCAGGTAGGAAAGCCTTAAGAGAGCTTACATGGGGGTCACTAGGATCAATCCAATGCAGTTTGAAGTCTCCTAAGAAATTATTATTGAAGTGTTGGGTGGAGTGAGTTGCAATTGTTTCCCTAATATGTTCAATGAATGCTTGGTTCTCCCCTGGAGGGTGGGAGAATGTGTGTGGTTTGCAAAGGGAATTTGCCTTTAATGAAAACATTTAAACATATGTATTCACATGAAAAAAGAGATTCTGTTGGAAAGGCTGTACTGTAAATATCGATTGATGTATAGAATGAATGCCCCTACCCAGTTTGGAAGGTTTATCTAGTTGGATGAGGTCATAGCTTGGGAGAATTAGTATATCCGGTATGGAAGATGAGAATTTATTTAGCCATGTTTCCGTCAGGGTAGCTAAATCCACATCATGGGTACGATAACCTCTGTGATATCTGTAGGATGCTTCACTGCCAAGCTGCAGTTGTGCAGTAGGCATTTAAAAAAAACTTTTTGATTCATTCATCTCATTTATAGAGTTAGATATGATGGGTTCTTGGTTAAGATTTGCTGTGTTTAAGGTCATTGTAAGTTGTCTGAATGTGTTTGTTAGTACAGTTTGAATTATTCCGGAGAGGGAATTGGTGCTTGTAGAGGAAGTATTATACGATTGCAGCAGAGATTTGATTTCTCTTTGGGAAAATGTATTAGCTAATTTGTGAGGCCGAGTCGATGAGTTTGTAGCGGGTCTGGATACCCATTAAGGGATGGGCTTGCATCTCTGTGGTCTGATGCGCACAACATGATGATTGGGTGAAATGTGTAAGAGTCTATTCTGTAGATCGTAGGAGTACTGTAGTACTCTCTCCATAATGGTCAAAACAAGCGGAAGGTCCTGTTGTAACTTATATATTTTGAGGGAGAGGTGAGAGAGACCCTCATGTCAATGTGGAGTAGAGTTGTTGGTGATAATGTTTGGGTGGGTCTACTTACTTCCTTTGATTGTATTATTAATGGGTTGAGTCAGATTTATTGACACAGTTGGCAAGTAGATGGGAATCCAGAGCCGGTTCAGGAGAGTCTGAGCAGGACTCTGTGCAAGGTCCCCAAGAAGCTTGTGGGTCAAAGATACTTTTTAGTTTCTCAGACTGGCATGTGCAAGATTTTCCAAAGCCCCCACTAGAGTGAACGCATCATCATGAGGTATATGTGGAGATTCAATTTGGATTGGTTGAGCTGGCCAGCTGAGATATTCAGTGGCCATTCCTGACTGCTAATTCAGGTCATAATCCATTTGAATGGGGATTGAGTTCTGGGGACAAAGAGGTAGAGAGGACTCATAGGCGAGGAAGACTTCATGTTCAGAAGGGAATTGGTGATACCAGTCAGGGAGGGAAGAGGAGTGGATGGGTATGGAAGATCTAGCGTTCTGTATGGCACTATATTACTTTCATGGTAGTCTCTGAAGTTAGGGGGAGACTGTTGTTCCTGTGGTGTATTACTCAATTAATTCAATTTTAGGTGGGTTTTAGCATAGTTGAGGACACCATCAAATCCACCCGGTTGTGATCTGCTGCTTGAATGAGTGTTGCTATTTTTATAGCGGGAACTGTTTACTTCATTATTCAATCAACCAATCAGGTCACTTATAAAGCGCACTACATACCCGCGAGGGTCTCAAGGCGCTGGGGGAAGAGGGGGGGTGCTGCTACTGATCGAAGAGCCAGGTCTTGAGGAGTCTTCTGAGGGCCAGTAGGTCTTGGGTCTGCCGAAGGTTGGTGGGGAGGGTGTTCCAGGTCTTGGTGGCGAGGTGGGAGAAGGATCTGCCGCCGGCGGTCGTTTTCCGGATGTGGGGGACTGTGGCGAGGGCGAGGCTGGTGGAGCGGAGCTGGCGGGTGGGGGTGTAGAAGCTGAATCGTCTGTTGAGGTAGGCTGGTCCGGAGTTGTGTAGTGCTTTGTGTGCATGGGTGAGGAGCTTGAAGGTTATCCTCTTGTTGACAGGGAGCCAGTGCAGGTCTCTCAGGTGGGGTGTGATGTGGCTGCGGCGGGGGATGTCGAGGATAAGACGTGCAGAGGCGTTCTGGATGCGTTGCAGCCGTCTCAGGAGCTTAGCCGTCGTTCCTGCATAGAGGGCGTTTCCGTAGTCCAGCCTGCTGGTGACGAGGGCCTGGGTGACTGTTTTCCTTGTTTCGGTGGGGATCCACTTGAAGATCCTGCGGAGCATTCGGAGGGTGCTGAAGCAGGATGAGGAAACGGCGTTGACCTGCTTAGTCATGGAGAGGGTGGGGTCGAGGATGACCCCTAGGTTGCGTGCGTGGTCGGTGGGTGTTGGGGCTGTTCCCAGTGATGTCGGCCACCAGGAGTCGTCCCAGGCTGAAGGGTTGGAACCAAGGATGAGGACCTCCGTCTTGTCCGAGTTCAGCTTCAGGCGGCTGGACCTCATCCATTCGGCGACGGCCTTCATTCCTTCGTGGAGGTGGGCTTTGGCGGTGTGAGGGTCTTTGGTGAGGGAGAGGATCAGCTGGGTGTCGTCGGCGTAGGAGATGATGTTGAGGTTGTGCTGTCGGGCGACGTGGGCGAGGGGTGCCATGTAGATGTTGAACAGTGTCGGGCTGAGGGAGGAGCCTTGGGGTACACCGCAGATGATCTTGGTGGCCTTGGATCGGAAGGGGGCGAGGGGGACGCTTTGAGTTCTGCCGGAAAGGAAGGATGTGGTCCAGTCCAGGGCCTTCTCTTGGATCCCTGCGTCGTGAAGGCGTGTTCGTAGTGTGAAGTGGCAGACCGTGTCGAAGGCGGCTGATAGGTCCAGGAGGATGAGGGCTGCTGTTTCTCCATTGTCTAGCAGGGTCCTGATGTCATCGGTGGCGGCGATGAGGGCGGTTTCGGTGCTGTGGTTGCTGCGGAAGCCGGACTGGGAAGGGTCCTGGATGTTGTTCTCCTCGAGGTAACGGGTCAGTTGTTTGTTGACGATTTTCTCGGTGACCTTCGCGGGGAACGGGAGCAGAGAGATGGGTCGGAAGTTCTTGAGGTCCTTGGAGTCTGCCTGGGTTTCTTGAGTAAGGCGGTGATCTCGGCGTGCTTCCAGCTTTCCGGGAAGGTTGCTGTCTCGAAGGAGATGTTGATTATTTTCTGGAGATGGGGCGCGATGGCTGTACTAGCTTTGTTGAAGACGTGGTGAGGGCACGGGTCTAGCGGTGAACCGGAGTGGATGGTGTTCATGATCTCGCTGGTGTCCTCGTCGTTGATGTTGGTCCAGGAGAGCAGGCGGTTGGTGGTCGTGGGGGCAGTGGGGGCAGTGGTCTCGGTGGTTGCCGGGGCGGTCATGGTGTTGAAGCTGTCGTGGATGTCGGCGATTTTGCGGTGGAAGAAGGTGGCCAGTGATTCGCACAGGTCTCGTGACGGCGGGATGTCGTTGGTGTTGGAGCTGGGGTTGGAGAGTTCCTTCACGATGTTGAAGAGCTCTTTGCTGTTGTGTGCGTTGTTGTCTAGGCGGTCTTTGAGTGAGACCCTTTTGGCGGATCTGATGAGGTGATGGTGACTGCGGGTGGCGCTCTTGTGGGCGGCGTAGCTGTCCGCTGTCCGTTCGTGGAGCCAGATCTTCTCCAGTTTTCGGCATGTTCGTTTGGAGGCCTGGAGGTCTTTGGTGAACCAGGTGGCTTTCTTGCTGGTGTGGCTGTTGGGCAGATTCTTGAGCGGGGCGAGGGTGTTGGCGCAGTCGTCGATCCACTGTCTGAGGTTGCGGGCGGCGGTGTCGGGGTCAGAGGTATCGGCGGGTGGGCTCAGGGCGAGGGTGGTGGTTAGCTGGGCTTCGGTGACGCTGCTCCAGCAGTGGCGAGGCATTTGTTGGGTGCGGTGGTGCGTGGTGGGCTTCCTGTAGGTGAAGTGGATGCAGTGGTGGTCGGTCCAGTGGGGTTCGGAGGTGTGGTTGAAGGAGACGTGTGGGCTTGCGGAAAAGATGGAGTCTAGCGTGTGGCCGGCGGCGTGGGTGGGTGTTGTCACGAGCTGTCTGAGTCCGAGGGTGGCGAGGTTGTCGATCAGGGTGGTGGAGTTGGTGTCCTTGTTGTTCTCGAGGTGGAAGTTCAGGTCCCCGAGGAGGATGTAGTCCGTGGAGGCGATGGTGTGTGTGCTGACGAAGTCAGCGATGGAATCGCTGAACTGTGGTCGGGGTCCGGGGGGTCTGTAGATGAGGGTTCCTCTGAGGGTGGTGTTGGGATCGGTGTGGATCTGGAAGTGCATGTGTTCGGCGGTGCTGAGGGTGTCGTCAGTGTTGGTTGAGACTCTGAGGGTGTTCCTGTGGACGTGGCGATGCCTCCTCCGACTCCGTTGGTGCGGTCCCTGCGGGTGATCTTGTAGCCGTCCGGGATGGCAATGGCGATGTCGGGGGCTGAAGCGGAGTTCAGCCAGGTCTCCGTCAGGAAGGCGACGTCTGGGGAGGTTGAGTCGAGAAGGTCCCAGAGTTCGATGGCGTGTTTGCGGGCGGAGCGGGTGTTGAGGAGGATACATCTGAGGTAGTTGGGTTCTTTCCTGGGCGGTGGTTTGGCGGGGCGGGTGCTGGTGAAGCTGCAGTTCCGGCAGGTGAAGGGCCCTTGGGTGCGCTTCGGGGTGGCCTGGTAGCAGGCGTGATCTTTTCCAGGGTTGAGTGCGTGGAGGGTGCTGGCGTCGTATCGGCGTCTGTTGATGTGGCGGGCGCGGGGGATGCCCGGACCAGGGGTTCTGGCGCTGGGCGCGGTCCAGGCGTGGACGGGCGCAGACGGGCGCAGACGGGCTTGCCTTAGGCGCGGCCGCACAGCGGCCGCCATAAATGGGGAGATGGGAGGGAGGAGCAGGGAATGGGGCAGCGAATGGGCAGTGAGGGGGCGCGGCCGCAGTGGCGCAGTGGCGGGAAACAGGCACAGAGAAAACGAACACAATCAGGGGCAGTAAGGGGACACAGAGAAAAACGAGCACAATCAGGGGCAGCAGGGCACACAGAGAAAAACGAGCACAATCAGGGGCAGCAGGGCACACAGAGAAAAACGGGCACAATCAGGGGCAGCAAGGGGACACAGAGAAAAACGAGCACAATCAGGGGCAGCAGGGCACACAGAGAAAAACGAGCGCAATCAGGGGCAGCAACGGGCACAATCAGGGGCAGCAAGGGGACACAGAGAAAAACGAGCACAATCAGGGGCAGCAGGGCACACAGAGAAAAACGGGCACAATCAGCTGGCAGCAGCAGGGCACACAGACGGAGCTGTGTGGTGGGGGAGCGACCTACCAGTCAAGGTCAGGGGTCGCTCTCTTCACCACGCAGCGGCCGCCATAAATGGGGAGGTGGGAGGGAGGAGCAGGGAATGGGGCAGCGAATGGGCAGTGAGGGGGCGGGGCCGCAGGGGCGCAGCGGCGGGAAACAGGCACAGAGAAAACGAGCACAATCAGGGGCAGCAAGGGGACACAGAGAAAAACGAGCACAATCAGGGGCAGCAGGGCACACAGAGAAAAACGAGCACAATCAGGGGCAGCAAGGGGACACAGAGAAAAACGAGCACAATCAGGGGCAACAGGGCACACAGAGAAAAACGAGCACAATCAGGGGCAGCAGGGCACACAGAGAAAAACGAGCACAATCAGGGGCAGCAGGGCACACAGAGAAAAATGAGCACAATCAGGGGCAGCAAGGGGACACAGAGAAAAACGAGCACAATCAGGGGCAGCAAGGGGACACAGAGAAAAACGAGCACAATCAGGGGCAGCAGGGCACACAGAGAAAAACGAGCACAATCAGGGGCAGCAGGGCACACAGAGAAAAACGAGCACAATCAGGGGCAGCAGGGCACACAGAGAAAAACGGGCACAATCAGGGGCAGCAAGGGGACACAGAGAAAAACGAGCACAATCAGGGGCAGCAGGGCACACAGAGAAAAACGCGCACAATCAGCTGGCAGCAGCAGGGCACACAGACGGAGCTGTGTGGTGGGGGAGCGACCTACCAGTCAAGGTCAGGGGTTATTAAGGGTGCCTGAGGGTGCGACTAAAATTATAAGGCCGTGGGGGATTTTTCTCGAGTTTGTAACCTTCAGAAGAGAGGTCACAGCATTTCTCCATTTAGCTGTTCTTCTCATAAAGAATATCAGGTCATTAGTAATCACACCTCTTTTTGTGCAGAAGTAAGTGTTTAAGATCATGGTCCCAGGATAACCCAGAAGCAGCTTATGTTTTCATTTTTTGCTGCTTTATTTTAAACTTTTGGTAGGTAATTGATAGAGGCGCTCCAACCAGAGGGAGGCAGCCTATTGTTGGGCCAATCTGGGTACCTAGCCAACATGATTGAACAATGCTAACCTTCTAGCCTTAAAGGCTTAGTTAAGGAATAGTTGACAGAGCAGCTATTGTTGTGGTATGAGTAGGGAATTCAGTAACCTATATCATCCTGAATCTAGGGTAGTCTTAATGAAGGTCGAACTATTACCAAATATAGTGTCAGCCAGGTTTTAAAATATAAGATTCTTCACATCTCCTGTTAGATGATATGGCGAACAGCACTAGAGGAATTGGGATCAAACAGATAAGAGGGATCATAAGAGAGATAGTACTAGCTAAGCTCTAAAATGCAGTCAATGAAAATATTAAACTAGGAAAGTGTAATGAGATAGACCCATTATTTTGCCATCTCAGGATGGATGCCTCAAGTTGGGACCTCTACAGGTCCAAATGTAACTGACCAGAGAGTTGAAGTACTTCCTTGCTTTCTGTGACTTTCAATTAGAGGAACAAGATCTATTGTAACCAATATGGCCAGCCTATTTGTTGTGTTCCTAGGGGAGAAGAAGTTATCTCTTACTTTCTATGGCTCCGTCATGTAAGAAACCATAGCATACTAACAACAAAATGTCCACACTAAAATTGCTTTTCCGGGGCCAAGATCAAAGGTAAAGGTTCAATGTCACCTACTCGGTAAAAATGAATGTAGAAAGGTAAGAAAATCCCAGAAGGCTGCAACTCCCTTCTTGTAAAACATACAGGAAATGGGAATAAAAATTGGTGCGACAAAAGAGTGATTCAGCCACTTTGTCCTCCATCGACCTCCCCCACCTCGAGAAGCCACTAGGAGTATCTAGCAGCCCCAATGGGGACTCAAGGTCAGTGAGCAGGTGCAATGGATGACTGTGGGACAAAATGTCCTACGCAGTGACCAAGGATTCAGACCTCACAAGGTCGTAGATCCTTCCACTTGTAATCCAGCCACTGGCAAAGGCCCATCCACTCTAACCGATCAGGATAAATGAGCGTCAAAACACCACCAACTCCCGATGGACAACCACTTTAGAGCAGGAAGTAAAGGAAAGATGGTACTTGCAGGGGACGGGCAATACACCAGCATGAGGAACACCAGGTGGGAGCCAAATGACTTCTCAGACTGGGCCAAGAACAATGGGAGAAAGATCCAAAGGCCTGGCTGCTACACTCCAAGTACAGAGCGGTCAATAGACCAACTCAATTGCCTCCAGAAGCAGGGTCATGAAAAACTCACTGGGAGTCGCTCTCCATTACCTTATAGATGCAACTGAGAGTCTATGCGATTATCCAATTCTTCATAACCAAGACTCCTGCCAGCTACCTATGTCTCAGTTCTCACCAGGCAGGCTCATCTCGCACTTCGTCAGCACCAGACAGCGACACTCACAATCACACAGGATTTACTGTCATCTCGTAGAAGGAGTTTGCCCTCCATTCACAGTTTCTTCTCTTTTTCAAGGCAGGAAGTTTGACAGTTCAGAGCATGAACTTGCGACCAAAATTCTTCTTGTCAGGTAAGATGCAAATTCTGGCTTCAGTTACCCAGTTACTCTATTTTTGCTGAGGTCTGTGAGTGTGGATGGGTGGTATAAACAGGGATGTTCTCAGATTAATGATTCCAAGCCAGTGGAGCAACTGGATAAGCTCCCATACAGTCAGCCTTCTTGGTGTACTAGTAAACTAACACTGATGTACTGTTCACAATAACCTCAATAGTGTGATACTCTGGCACCTTGTGAACACAGGGAGGCCAATAGTTTTAGTTTTTCATCCCCTTTTTTAGGTAGAAGCCTGCTAGAAAGCACAACTGTCTGGTTGCGAAAGACATAATGGGGACCTCCTGAAAGCTGACCTAGGAATGCATCCTGCCTATTACCTACCATAGGCTTTGCCTTTTGTCATTCCCATTTGCTTGTGTTCTTTTTTTCTGTTTTTGGTTTTCAACTCTTCATTACACTTCTGGAACTGTGGATACTCTTCTAGGAAGAAGGACTGCTGTTTGAAAGGACTGCCACTCTGCTGGACTGCTGCTCTGAAGGACTGCTGCCCTGCTGTGCTGAACTGCTGCCTACTGGCTTCTTGTCTGAGTAAGAAGGACTGGGCCTGCATCTGTTGAACACAGTACCCTAAAATGACTCCAGGGGCTAGCTGGCTAGTCTCCTGACTAGAGCGTCAGGGACAGAAGGCTCCAACTACCTTGAACCCAGCATCTGGCCTCTGCTATCTGTGAGTCTACCCTGTCAAGTGGAGCCATCCCAGTCCTGGACCCTTGAAAGTTTGCTTAAGGTGCTCTGCCAGTCTCTGTATATCCAGTGAAACCGGAACCTCCTCTCTGCTGCGTGGCACAACCCCAAGTAGACGGGAAGCAGCGCCGCTGCTGAGTGGATTGGACCTATCACAAAGACCTGCGTTGCCACCGTAGCCCGCAACCTCTTCAGAACCGCTGCTGCACGATGCATTCTCAGTGCAGGCCCTTGCATCCCCCATCGACTGCAGCCTAGATGCTGATGCCAGACTCCATATCACAGACTTGCAGCTCCTTGGAATTTAATCTTACTTAGAAATACAAAAGTTACTTACTGCAGTGCGGAAGGGGGCCAAGTGAAATTCCACTTGTAATAACCTACATTGTTTACCCATGAGGCAGGCAACCTCATCCCCAACCAGCACGCTACAAATGTTTAAGACATAAGCTTTAGTTAATTCACAGCAAAAACTCATCTATAATAGGAGTGCGCAACGATTCACATTCTTAACTTGATTTTGAGTCTTACTCCATCGTTGCTGCACCAACCGCACACAAATATGTTGTTTGACACCATCTCAAATTTAACGGACAATCGGGCCGACATCAAGACCTACACACAAGCCCAAGCAACGGATATATATGCATTGATTCAGGATACTCAGGCATTCAATTCTCAGGGAGGATCCGTGACACATCAACTCAGACAACTCGAATTTCTATCGCGAAGAGTTTTGAAACAAAGATTACATGCCTCATCTTTAATACAGTACCACAAAGTACAGAGAATACCACGGGGTTTACGTCTACCCATTAAACCAATGTTGTACAGGTTTCAATTCAACAAACAAATCATGGAAAAAAATGGCATGCCATTTTAAACAAATGCTCCTTGGACTTGATTTTGCTGCTAGTGGAAGATTTGTCCAAATCAATCAAAAAGCTGGAAGAGGAGATTACCACCATTAAAATGGATTTAAGCTCACGCTGTGAAACAGAATTTTCGAACATCACTTTAAAAGATCTAAATGAAAAACTAGACAGATATGGCAAAGAAACTCAGGAACGCAAACTCCGGAAATATAAGCGAGATACAATAGACTACAAATTGAACGAGATTTATACCTGGGCGGAGGTGTACGCACAGAGGAAACCTAGCCATAAACCAGTAACATCGTCTCAAGAAAGTATAGTATCAGATCATGAATTGGCGGCTAATAGACAACCATTAACTGTGCAAACAGATCCAGAACAACAAACGCAGGCAGAGACATCAGGCGCATCAGGCATGTCTAATGTACAACACACGTCTTTTTTAGAGGCAGGCCAAGCTACGGGTCGTCCACCGGACCTAGGTTATTCAAAAAGATCCATAGAGGACAGGGAAAGAGACACCATCAGCAAGAACCTGCGCGGCAAGACCAAACCTTGATAATCAACATTTCATCTAAGACGCTGAACAAACAACAGATTGGAGTTCTCAATAAAGGTACGTCTTTAGTACCCACTTACCACACCAACAAAATGGAAGTAGAGGTAGCAGTGTTTAAATTCATGCGCAATCTGCGGTTACACCATTTCTCTACCAATATCGTACCAACTTTATCACAAGGTTTCACAGGTACATCAGAACTCGCAAATCCTGAATATAAGGAATTCAAACCACGTAGCACCTACATGGCTCCAATTTCACACAAAGTACTGGATGCGTTTGAAATGCTTGTCAAAAAAGATTTGGCTCACATGAATCTACAACCCAAGATTAGGTCTAATTTGGCCAAGCATGAATACAAGATTTTGCTAGACTTCTCGCGAGACCAATCATTAACATTTCAACTCGCTGACAAAGGCGGAACATTGGTGATTATGGACACAAGCTTTTACACCTCCAAAGTCCAAGAACATGTCATGGACGTGACCACGTATCTCTCGTTGGAACATGTTCCTACGATGGAGATCAAAAAAACACTGATGAACATCTTGGACAATGCTAGAGGACTAGAATGGATTTCTGACAACACTTATAGCTTCTTGAATACACCATACCCCAGACGTCCAAAGTTATACATGTAGCCTAAGGTACATAAAGACCTGTTGAATCCACCTTTCAGGCCCATAGTGTCAGGGTGTGGGTCACTTTTTGAGCCCCTGGGAAAATATGTAGATCATTTTCTACAACCTTTCGTGCAACAATGGAAAACATCCATCAAAGATACCACTCACTTCCTGCAACTTTTACAAGAACTCAATTGCGAGAACCATATCAACTGGATTCTGTGTACCATTGATGTAACGGCACTATAAACTTCTATTCCCCTATCGGAGGGCATCGAAGCTTGTGAATGGACACTTTTATCACAAACATCATTGGCAGCAAACAAAGTGTTCCTCTTACAATTGTTACAGTTTTGCTTACAGCACAGCTATTTTCAATGGAATGATCAGTTTTTCCTCCAGATCAGCGGTACATCAATGGGCTTCGCTGGAGCTCCAGCATACGCGAATACCTTTATGTCAAAATTTGAGGAAGACCACATATTGACTGATGCAGAATGGGAGACAAACCTCATTTTTTATCACCGTTTTATAGACGACATCTTTTTGATCTGGAACAACACCCAAGATAAACTAGAAACCAAAATCAAAGAATTGAATTCCAAAAACAATCAGAATCAATTTACTCATCAAATTAGCAATAAACCAATATCATTTTTGGATGTACTAATTGTTAAAACCAGTGAAGCTTTGAATACATCTGTATACCACAAAAGGACAGACCGTAACAATTTGTTACTATACAATAGTTTTCATTCTCCCAATCTAATACGCAATTTACCTTTTTCGCAAATACTGAGGACAAAAAGAATATCGTCAGCACCAGAGGACTTCACAATAGCACTTCAACAACAGGTGAATAAATTTCAACAAAGAGGATACCCGGAATCGATCATCAACAATGCTATTACTAGAGCGGAAGCTATTCAAAGAAGCGATTTATTGAAAACCAGGAAGAAAGACACACAAAACGGGATGGTTTTTGTGTCGAAATATTCAACCAAGTCGACCGCCATCAAAAAAGTGATCATTCAATGCTGGGGACTTTTACAGCACGAGCCAGATTTCAATGATTTGTTTTTACAAAAGCCACTATTCGCTTATACACGCAGCCGCAACATCAAAGAACTGTTATGCAGTGGTAAACCAAAAACAAGCGTGACAGGAACTGGCATGAAAAAATGTTACAATTGCGTTCACTGTAACAACATCATTACAGGAGACACAATCAGGCACCCTCAAACAGGTGAATCCATCAAATTACAACATACTTCGGATTGTAACTCATCCTTTGTTATTTATGCTATTAAATGCCCATGCGGCTTGATGTATATTGGGAAAACAGAGAGAAAGATAAAAATAAGAATCACAGAACACAAAAGTTTGATTCGTAATACAAATCCTAATTGTAACTTAGCAGTGCATTGGATGGAGAAAAACCACAACATTCCACAACTGAGATTTCTCATCTTAGGGAAATTACAAATCTCTGCAGAAAGAGATAATGCAAAACTATTGTCAGAAAGAGAAATATGGTGGATCAAGAAATTCAATACCATGATGCCACTAGGACTAAACGATAAATTGGACATGAGTTATCTGTAAATTAAACATCTCCTATCAAAATAACATACCATATCCACTAGCCTGCCACAGACCACATATAGTGACACACTGCAACATTTTAAACAGTATTAACTGCCACAATGAAGCACCCATTTTAATGTTGTAAGAACTACTATTGATTAAGGGATATGTTTGATCCATGCAATATGGTTTCAGCTGGAATTTTCTATTTAGTAATGAGCACAATAGTAACCCAAGCACTTAGCACTTCATCGTAATAATTGCACGGTAGCTTATTTATTGTGAGTTTATTTGCAGGGTGCACTCCGGTTGCACACCGGAGTCTTAGTTCAAAAGTTGATGTATCTCATATATACATAAGGATTTTTTACAAGAAGGTGAAGTTATTTATGGAGCAGACATGATTGGGCAGCATGTCAGCTCATGACAGCACTTTATATAGGGATTTATTTTTGTGTTAATAAGCCTTCATATAGTATGCGCATTTTGATAGAGTAAGTATTGACAGTCCGCTAAGATAACAATATGTCATTTAGGAGGTGTTATCATTATGGTACAGTTCTTCAATACGGTTCGCAATACTAGGTGTCTACAGAGTATTCTGCAAGAGCGCCGGTCGATGGTTTTCTAGTTCATAATGGCCGCGCTGGTTCACCAGCGCGAGTACAATAGGTTGATAAATGAGTCCTACTTTTGTGTCCATTCTACAAGAGTATTTTATGTGGCAGCCATACTCGTGTCAGTTTACCCGGTTTCCGAACGTACGAGCGATATCTCGCAGGATTCGTTTAGCGAGCAGGTGAGCGTTGGTGAATAGTAAACAAGGCTAAGCGTTTGTAGAGGTTGAGAGTGCGGTATTGGAACTCTGATCGAGTATTTCTGTGTTTTTTCAGTATTGAATGGAATGAATAGAGGTTTTGGTGTACATACGCGGGGATAAGAAGTCGTGACATACCATCACAGAACTCAGGTATTCTAATCGCTATGGTAGCAAAGACTTGTTTGCGTCAGCATCATGAGTGTGAATTGCAAAACCAGGATTTTGTTTGTTTAAGGTCACTCGGAATTACTCAGCCAGTCGGGCGCTCATGTGATGCGCACGTGAGGATTGGAATTTTCTCTCAGTAAGCCCAAAGAATTTCTTACTAGACAGTATTGTGCACTCAAGCCCACGCATGATCAAATGCTGCACTGTAACCAGTAGTTTATGGTGTACAGTTATATTAACAGTGTGGGTAGATAAGAGGATGTTTACATACTAGTAGCTATCACATGGAGCAGCACAATGCATGTATATTACTAAAATCACAGGGGCATATTCTCAAGAACTTGTGATAACCATCGCAAATTTAGCTTAACGCAACTTTGCATATCGCAGTCCATCGCGAGAAAATAACACCGTCTAAACGTCCAATTCCCAACCCTGCGGCACCATGCGATAGCAGCATGATAGAGCGCAAAATGACCGCGTAAAAACCAACGCGACAAACAAAAAATGCGAAACACGAATGCCCAAAAAGTTGCGAAGCCACAAAGCGCGATACCAAAATCAGCGAAAACCAGCGACAGGCCTGCAATACCCACGCGTCATGCGTGAAAATGCACTATAAAAGCAACAAAAAAACAAAAAAAAATCCAAACTGCGTAGCACCATGGATGCACCCGGACCGAGTGCAGAGGACAAGCCGAACTCCACAAGCCCCACGGAGGACCAGCATGGAACCCCGTGTCCTGGGGAGGGCAAGGAGAAGAGGAAGAGGAAGACTGGGTTCTGTCCGCAGGAAGACCGGATCACCGTCACAGAGGTGACAGAACACTACCAACAACTGTTCGCCACCTCCACTGCGTCATTGGCAACACAAACGGAAATATGGCAGTCCATCGTCACCAAAGTGAATGCAATCGGAGTGTCGAGGAGGTCAATGGAGGAGGTCAAGAGGCGCTGGCATGAAGTGCACAGCCAAACCAAACAGAAACTCGCTGCCAACATGAAGGCAGCAAAGGCGACTGGAGGTGGGAGTCCTGTGCCACAGGAGGAGCTGGAGGAAATGGTGGCCACAGTCATCAGTGTGGAGACGGTGGAAGGAGTTGGGGGTCTGGACACAGCCCGATATGACCTGACCCAACAGCAACAGGGTGAGTAACGACCAGAGACTGGGGGGACGGGGCAGATGGGCACAATGGCACACATGCACAATCATGTGCAGCACACTGCACACCCACAATGAGTGTGGAACATGTCCCTGATACCCTTGGCACACTGCAGCACACATAGAAACACCAAGTAGGCCCCCGTCCACAATGTGCACAAATGGGCCCCCCTCCATATCACCAGTGCCACAACCTACCCATGCACATGTGCTGAATCCAGAAAAGCAGCGGCTCTGTGATCCACACTGACAATGCAAGTGACACTGCATGACAGATAGCATGGCTGAAGTCACAATACATGACATGGTGCACGAGACGACACTGAGGTGGCTGAGTGTGGACCACATCCGTAAAGGAGCAGGTCACACTCTGACACATCCACGTGCACCTACGACCCATGACGTCAAAAACACATCTGCAGACAAACAATGCACAAGAGTACCAAATATCTCCAGTAGCACAAATGACCCAAGTCACAAACATCCCAGCACCCGAAAAGCACACAAGTCAA
Organism: Calotriton arnoldi; assembly: GCA_963921515.1. Classification (NCBI taxonomy): domain Eukaryota; kingdom Metazoa; phylum Chordata; class Amphibia; order Caudata; family Salamandridae; genus Calotriton; species Calotriton arnoldi. The sequence continues at coordinate 145,488 of CAWUFW010016208.1, read as the reverse complement.
ATGAACACTGACTCAAAGGGATAAGGGCCTGCCAATGCAGAGCTGCAGGGGTGAATTGCCAACAATGCAGCACACACACATAGCAATCACAGTACATCAACATTGACGACAATGTGGGACAGAGTGCAACCCCTACACCACAGGACAGAGGACACAACTGGTGCCGCTCGTGCGTAGAAACTGGCCAATCACATCTGGCAATGCATGACACTGTGAGATGATAATCTACGAGTACAACCACACATCCGTCATGTAGTCGAAATGTCCACTGACTCCCATCAAATAGCCAGCTTCACCAAAACAGTCACAATGTACATCGTCATGCAGTCTGAATGTAAACATCTACAATGCGTCAACATACATGGAACACACTGTTAACCTGCATCTCCCCTTTACATTGCAGAGGGACAATCAGCACCTCCTGCAGAGCAGACCACACATCTCTTCAGTGATGATGAAGAGGACACCCTGCCCATTTGCCCAGACACACTCCAACGGCTCGTGGACAGCCTCCGCACCCCACCTCAAGGAGCAGGGCAGCACAGCTGCATCGCGGTGAGCCCACACCCTGCACAGACCACACAGCAGGAAGCACACACCACCACGGCTGCCTTCCAGGACCCCCACGACCAACACATGGATTTCAAACGCCGTGTGTTAGGGTGCCAGGAGAAGATGGCAGATCAGCTGCAGCTGGATTTCGAGCTCATGGCAGGCAAACTCGATGCCATACGTGGGTGCCTGAGTCCCATCAGGGAGCACCTACAGTCCCTAACGGATACCCACTGTCCGCACCATGCTCACCAACAATCCTTGGCTGACATCGCTGGGTCCATTACTCGGATGCAAGAACTGTCTAGGCAGACAGGCTCCAGCGATGACAGCACAGAGTTGGCACAGATGCGGAGGACAATGGAGACCATGGAGCCGATGCAGGCTGGAAGTATGGCTGCCATGCTGAACACCAGCAAGATGTAGCTGCGATCTTCCATGCCTTTCAGATCCTCATCTTGCCATTGCTACCACTGAGCCTGTTACAGATGACTGCTGCAGGAACCTCGACACACACATCTCCGACCCCTGATGTGTCTGTGGCACACAGTGATGCAGCCTCATCACCTTCGCACCCTAATGTGTCAGTGGCACACAGTGATGCAGCCATTACACCGCCACACACACCGGACACAGAAGAAGTATCAGAGGAGTAAGATGTGGATGGTAATTACTGTGTGAGGAAGGAGGCAGTAGCATCCATCACCTCCATATGGCCTGTCCCTGCCTGGCTCTGCCCTATGCATCATGCCCTGGGACAACACCTTCCACTGACCCCAGGAACACTCTGCGACATTCACCCGGACCCCGACACGGACTGACATATCTCCACTGCTTGACAATTACACAGCAATCCTGCTGCGGACTGCACTCCCCCTCTTCCAAATCACTTTTCAATCCCCAAAGGACTCTGGTTGGCCCACCACTGGGCTTCCATGTTATATGGGCTTGGATGGCCATGTACAGCTCCCTCTCCGTCATTCACCAGAATGTGAATAAAACATTCGAAATCATACAGTTGTGTCATGACTATGTTCACTCACGTATGGAAGTATGGCTGGATGTAGGGACAATGATTGGACAAGAAGGTACACCCTGGTAAATGACATCAATGCACATGTTTATCCCCGAGACACATGGCCAATTGGATGACTGTGAAGGTGAGTACTAGCTGTGTCCCCATTGCACATTAACAACAATCTCACAACCCCCCAACGTAGGCACAAGTCCATGTATTGAATAGGGCTGTGTGTAGGAATGACCAAATCGGTAGCAGGCCAGAAGTGGTGTCCTACATCACATGTGACAACAGAACTTCACGTCGCATACCTACTCACACACATTTGTGTGGACACATTCTGTTATGATTTATAACTAGGGCTCCCGATTTTCCGTATTTACGGATTTTTACATATAAATACAGACGGAAATCGATATTTCCTTTGTCTGTATTTATATTTAAAAACGGCAAAATACGAGTAAATGTTGCGCGCTGCCGTACTCCAGTGCAGAGTTTCCTTCCAATCAGGGTCTTTTAGTGCCCTCGTGTGTACCTATGGGCTCAGGGTCTTTCAGTGACGACCGTCCTCTTCAGCCAATCCTGGTCTGATCCAAGCGTCACTGTGTGGGCGTGCCAACACCTCCGGCCCCTCCCTCATAACTTTTGTCCTTTATTTTGGGGGCTCACCTGCCTATTTGTCCTGTTTGCCTGCACTACGGACCACCAGGGTGCCTTCCTGTTGCCACCATCAGCTTTAGCTCTGCGCCAGCCCGCCGCCATTCCTACTCGCAAGGTAAGTGCGTTACGACGGACATGTTTGGATATGCAATAAAAAGCGCGATACTAAACAGTTCAGTCTGCTTCGGATTGGGCCATAAAAATAAAAAAGCTACATGTTAACTATTCTTTTTATAGTTAACATAATATTGCCCCTTCGCAGTGCTGTAAACACCAAGTGTTAGTATTACTCACTTTAACAGTACTCAAGTAATCAGCTTCGTAAGGATGAAAGGCTGACCCGGTTGTTCAAAGCTTCCAACTCACGGCTACCTCGTGAAACACGACGAAAGCGTAAAGCGCCTAACTCGCTCAACTATGAATGTGTAATACAGCACATACGTGTGGTAGGTGATGATGACGTGAGAGAGACGGAACCACTGTGCATCAGTAGCATTTAGGAAAGAAATCAAGATTGTAGACATTATGTTGTGATTTTTACCTGTTTGCGTGACATTTTTTTCACTGCACACGTACACTACGTATGTTTTGATACTTGTAGGCAGAGGGAGCTTAAGTGATCAGCTAAAAATAACAGGAATCTGGTCACGTGCAGAAGCTGCCATCTGAAGTCAAGTCTTCAAGTTCCACTTCATATTGAGGGGTGGGGTTCAATCGCTTTAAGTAGTAATTTATTTTATCGCTCTCGGTAGGACGTAGAGCTGTGTCGACAGCAAAAACCCAAGTGTGGCGGCGCACGATTTTCTCCTGGACAGACTATCAACACAAAGACAACAATTTGCATTAGTTTTCACTTATAGGGGCAGAATTTCCCAATTGGAAGTTATTTACAGGTATTTGCTGAACTTGTTGCGTGTAATCGGGGAGATTTGAATCACATGGTTCTCAAAGTTAGGATCTCCAGTTTGCCTGACCGCTTGCAGGATCTCAACTCTATCTCTGTAATTGAAGACTTTAGTGATCACTGTTTGGGGTGGTGCCCCTGCCTGCGGCCGTGGTGTAAAGGCCCAGTGCACCCTCTCAATCACAAAGAGCGGCGATAGCGTTGCAGTACGTATCGTTTATTTAGCCCATTGCTCCAGCAAGAGCTCCAGTGTCTGGTCCATTGCCCCCTCCGGGAAGCCAACAAATTAGAGATTACAGCGCCGTGAGCACCCCTTCGCATCTTCCCCGTGGTCTTGAGAGCAGCTATTTCCTCTTGCAGCTTGGCTACATTTTGTTCAGTAGCTAGTGCAACGTTCAAGAGGTCAACTCGAAGAAAGCGGACATCCTTTGAGACAGCTTTGATTTTAACTTGCACATTTGCGTTCGATGTTTCAATGGCTGCTAGTAATTGAGCACCAGAGGGACCGTGAGGATCCCATAGTCCCCCCCCCCCGTTCAGTCCGAGGTGGGCCCCCTGGCACCCGTCCCCATGGCCATAAATTGATGCATTTTGGTCTGCTTAGCGCTGTGTTGCGGCCTGTCCTTCCCCATTTTATGCACCCACGTAGGAGGGCTGCAATTGTGCTGGAAGGTGAGTGAGGAGCTGCCACACTCTGCTGTGCTGCTGCCCCACACGGCTGTCCCTCTGAGAGGCTAAGGCACCGCACCACTTCGCTCTCCCTGTTTGCCAGGAGTACTGCAGTGTGTCGCCTGTTTGCCAGCCACCCTCTGTCTGCTCAAGAGCCACGGGCGTATGCTGTTAAATGACCTAACGCGAGTTTGAGCTATTGGCATTGTAAACGCCAATTCCTTTTATTTATGTTTTGGTTTTTAAAACATAAGTAAAAGGCATTGTCATTTACAATGCCAATAGCTTAAACTTGTATAAACGCGAGACCTGTTGCATTGCAAATGCTTGTTTTGTCTAGTTAGAAATATTGCTTCGGTGGGTTGATTTCACCTTATATCGCTATTTGTTTTATATTGGGAGTCACAGCCTAATTACCAGTATTTTTGTCTCTCACTGTTTTTTTAAATATTTATTCGCACAGAGCACAAAGCTATATTTAAGGTTACTTTTTCCGCGTCATTTCTTCACTCTATTTAAACTCCACACCCCCACTCTTATTGTCTCTCTCCCTCTCTAATTCTCTCTCTACTTAACTCCACTCTCATAACTTTTCAGCATGCCGCACAGCAGCCACACTTTTCTACAGCACAGCTTGAAGACATTGGCAAAGTCAATAGCTCTGGCTAAACACTTATAAGGCCCCAAAGGCGAGACCTATTGGCTATGCCAATGCTTGTTTGGCCATGCTCCTTCTAGAGACACTTACCTTTTTTATCCTACTTAAAGCGTGGGCGGGAGAGGGTTATGGCTGACTCACACAAACATAGAAAGTATACAGTCTATCACCAAATTGTATCGTCTTTCTTAGGCACTGAAGCCCAAGTGCCTGAAGGTGATTCAGTTAATAGAGTGCAATATGAAATGGAAAGTGTTACTAGGTATATGAATTACCATCTACGCCTTTTAGCTTAGGACACAAAAAAGCTGTTAACAGTGATAGGCTACCCGCGTTCATCAGAAGGCCTTGAGTGCCCCATTCAGAACACAGCCATAACAGGAACACAGACACCCTGAACAGTGACATCAGGTGCCGCAATTGGTCAGTGTTACTGGAAAAAGGTGCGCCCTGCTTATGTCGGAAATTATCAACACTGTTTGTGACAGCAGAATCTGGGAGTGTTTTAATTTGTTATTAGTGTGTGTTGCTTTGCCATTTTTAGTTTGTTGTTCCCTCTGCTCTCCGTGTACAAGCAGTTGCACATGTGTTTTTTGGGGCGGGTTTGACTATATTGGCATTATTTTACAAGGAAAATACTAATTTTGTACTGGGATGAGATCGCGCTGCAATCTTCATGGCTCATGTTTGCTTTTTATCTATGTGTGCCAGTTTATATAACTCGTAGGACTTTGTCTCTACCCCTTCCCTCGTCTGAGCAGCAGCCAATTTTGAAGCATTTATCAAAGTAGTGTGCATGGAGGACAGAGCACTATGCTGCAACTTATACTGGTGTAACATGTGACGTACGGTGTTTGTAGGAGGTAATTCTGCACTATATGTGAGGGGTCTGTGTTCACTTTGTGTGTCTTGCTTTCAGTGTGTTGCACTCTCCTGACTCGCCTGCTGCTGCAAGGTCCTGACGTCACTTCCTGTTTAACACTTATTAAGGTAAGCCTGTTAAGTTTAGGGTTCAATACTTCCTTGAGGTGCCCCGTTTACCTTTGCACTTCCATGTAATTATTAGCACACTGTTTAAAAGAGAGGTTGTCAATTTTGAATCGGTGGGCCCACTCGGCCTTTCATCCTTATCAGGCTCGATAAAACACCTAGTTTTAAGTCAGTATGGTGTATGCCTACGGTGAGGGTAACTGTTCAGAGAAAAAGCATATCATAAAACAACAAAAAAACACCATTTGTCTAACTCTGTCTCCCCACTGGAAAAGCTAGAATTTGAAACCTTAAATAAAGCTTTTTTTAACTCAGAGGAAATCCGGAACAATAAGGCAACCATGTCAGATTACATAGCACGTCACCATCACCTCCATCTCGCTCGCCCACACTCCCCTCTCAGGTGATTCGCTGAGCTCTATAAATCAACTTATTGAGTGAGTGTCTGAATATATCAATGAAGAAACAATTGGTATATGTGAACATCTTGAAATGCACATGTGCTTGTACTACAATGGCAAAGTTTTCAGATGAATGTATTGTGTTGACCAATAAGAACCGGGCGCAGGTGTGCCTTGTCAATTTAAATAAATGTGGAAAAATACTAGCTGTAGCGTCGTCTTTTGCTTGTGGCAAAAATAAATGCGGATAAATACAGAAAAATGGCCAAAAAATAAATATGGATAAATACAGACGGAAATGGCAAAAAAATAAATACCATAAAACCGGGAGCCCTATTTATAACATTGCTCAACATGGCCAGAGGTTGGACACCATACTCACATTGCTGAAGACACGTAAGTGCACAGGTCGGCCAGCAACTATGCCAAAACAATGTCTGGCTCACAGAGGTGGAGCTGTCAAAAGGGACCCACCCCCATTGTACATGCGTCAGTCAGTTCCTCCCTGTGTAGGGACGATGCTCATTGTGGCACACGAGTGGTCAATCTAATAAACACTCATCACAGTTGGACACCAGTGGTGCTTGCGTAGACTTTATTGGCATGTGCGTGTCAGTACGGACAAGGCAACGGCCACAACAGGCAGGGACATGCTTAAGACACTTACACGCAGCATGGGAACATGTCGAGGTGCAGGAAATGGGGAGGCAAAAATGAACATCAATCATCACGGATGGCAACGGTCTCAGCCCACCTTGCCTTGCTGGACGAGTCATGTGTTGTTTGGCGTCTGCCCATTGCCCCGTGTGAGGGGGCACGACTCACAGCCCATGGGGTCTGCATAGTGCTCTGCCACCCAACTGCGCCGACTGTCTGCTCAGCTGACAGTGATCAGGTGAAAGGGTCCGACAAGTTCACATGTCGTGATACATTGCCATGTGTGTACTCTCCCCCCGGCAGTGTGTCCGAATTGGTAACGTTGCCAAACGACGCTGTGCTGCTCCGACCATTGAACTGCATCACCTTGCACAGGTGTGTGTACACGCAGTAGTTCCACGCACATGCATTCAGAGTCCAGACGAAGGCAGACATGTCCTCTGTTGTGGTGGGATATGTGAGCATTCCCCACGATGCAACAAGGTGTTGGGACCTGTGATGTGGGTGACAATCCGATGTGGCTGCAGGAACGTAGTTACTGGCTCCATGAATGCCAGCGCAGCTTCATGTGCAATGTGTTCCAATAGTACGTCGTTGTCGGGTTCAAGGAACACCAGGGTGAGCCAATCCATTAACTGGTCCGGGCAGATGTGCTCAGTTCACGCCGTTTCCCCAATACGCAACACAGCCCAATAGGGGAGCGCCTCGATGTGGTCACTGCACACGAGGAGTTGTGCAATCTCCCATGCGCAACTGCCAGCACATACGCCAAGGATCAGTGCATCCCATGCACGGCTATCCAGGTGACACTCCTGTTCGTGGGCCAACAGGGGGCGCACTGTCAGGTCATAATCCAATTCAGCTACCGTTGCGTTGGATAGGCAGACCTCCATGGGCCACTCGAATGTGCATGATCGACAGTGGAACAAGGGCTGGACGCAGGTGACTTAGGCAAGACGGAAACTCAGACGGAAACTGATTCGCAAAACTGCCATTGGCAGGGATCCCAACAGATGCAGCACTCGTGCACGGTACAGTTCCACGTGACAGGGGTTGTGCATGTGCCCGGGAATGCCTGCCATTGCGTTTGTTGGTCTCGAGGCACCGGCACTCCTCAGACCGGCGGAAGTTCGGTGGACGATATGCCACAGCTCTGGGCAATGAGTCGTATGTGTGAGCAACGTTTGGACGTATGGGTAGTTTTTAACCAATGTGTCAAGGGCATCCCTTGCTGGTGTAGGTCGTGCAGGGACAAGTGTGTGTGGGTACGTTGGTGTTCATTAGCGCAGTTCGTGGTGTGGGAGTCGTCGGAGGCTGGTATGGTATCTCACGCAGGGTGTGCCAGCCGCATTCAGGACCAAGGTCGGGGGTTTGATTGGCCTTCGGCCTTGTGTGTTGAGACAAAGGAGCTTTCATTCCTGATTTTAGTCTGACTACTGCTTGCATGTCTTAATTGTCATGTGGACTTCGCGCTGACTTTGATGCCAGGCCTGTGATTTGGGGTGCACAGATTTCGAGACACACGCAGCTGTTGGCATGTTTGCATGAGCCAAGGGCCGGATTGGCCTTGCGCTCCTTGTTCAGTCTCTCTCTTTCTCTCTCTTTCTTTCTCTCTCTCTCTCTCTTTCTCTCTCTCCCTGTCCTTTGATGAGTACCTGACACACCTTCTTATCTTGGATATTGTCTTGCAGGCTGTGAGTCACAAATTGTCCAGGGATGCCCCGCCATGACTCTTCAAAATAGTTGTTTGGTGACAAATTAGAATGTGACATTTTGTTTGGTCTGTCAATGGTGTATGTATGAATCAGGATTTCAGTGCTCACATGTATGTTGATTGTTGCAATTGTGCGACATCAGGCGGGTGCTTTTGTTCATGTTTTCGTGCAGTTGATGTGCTGTGTCTTGGTCCGGGGGAGGTGGGGGGTGCCCAGGGTGGGGCCGGGGGGGGGGGGAGGGGGGTGTGGTCCTGGGGGTGGTGGCGGTGGGTGTTGTGGCCCTCTTGGGTGTCCGGCACGCATGTTCAGTGGCTCCATGGCATCTGTTGTTCTTTAGGTGTGGCTCTGGGCTGGGCTCTCTTTTGTGGTGCAGGCTGTCGTCTGACTTTGCACCAGGTCGGAGCAGGTGTTAGTTTCCTGCTGCTAACGCGCCTTATCGCATGTTTTGTGATCTTATCGCGGATCTGGCTGATCGTTGAGAATGTTGAGGAGTGGTGTTGTCGCGGATTTTTGCACGGGAACGCCTACTCTGCATCTCATTAGCGATAGTTGCCGGGGTCATCTGTGGCGATGTTTTTTGCGGCTGCTATCGCGGGTAAACTGGTGTTATGGGCTGTTAACACCAGCTTGTGAATGGGGCGATGGATTTATCTCAACTTTGGCTGCGATAAAGTGCCGTTAACTCGGCGATAGCTCCTTGAGAATATGCCCCACAGTATTTCGTGAACAGCACAGTTAACAAAAGGAGGGAGTACTAGGATAACTGTCATGTGGTTGGCATGCATGGAGCTGAATATATCAGTGATCCTCTCTGTTTTTGAAGCTTAAACAGTTTGTATTTTTATTTTTCGACAGCACCCCTGAAGAAGTGATTTGTATATCCCGAAATGCATTGTGAACAGTTTTGTGAGAGTCATTTGTTGTACAACCTGAGTATCACATGGATACACATCATTATTATTTTGTAAATTGTCATTTGAAATTTTTTGTATGCTATAGGAAATTTGTGTTAGTAGCGGAGAGTATTCCGCAGACAATGTTTGCTACAAATTAAAGGAAAATGTAATGATATTCTGATGTTTTTGAAGCTTAAACAGTTTGTATTTTTATTTTTCGACAGCACCCCTAAAGAAGGGATTTGTATATCACGAAATGCATTGGGAACAGTTTTGTGAGAGTCATTTGTTGTACAACCTGAGTATCACATGGATACACAACGATATTATTTTGTAAATTGTCATTTGAAATTTTTGTATGCTATAGGAAATTTGAGTTAGTAGCGGAGAGTATTCCGCATACAATGTTTGCATCAAATTAAAGTAAAATGTAATGATATTTTGATATAATCACTGTCAAAAATGTTGATGTGAATTGTTGAATTTAATCTTATTTAGAAATACAAAAGTTACTTAGCAGTGAGGAAGGGGGCCAAGTGAAATTCCACTTGTAATAACCTACATTGTTTACCCATGAGGCAGGCTACAAATGTTTAAGACATAAGCATTAGTTAATTCACAACAAAAACTCATCTATAATAGGAGTGCGCAATGATTCACATTCATAGCTCCTTGGAACCGACACATTGCCCCGACTGCACAATGCATCCTTGACTCCAGACTTCGCATCACAAGCCCTCGTCAACGGGACACTCAATAGCAACAAGGACCTCGCTCGCAGCCTTGCCGCACCTCTGAACTGACATTCTGCTTCTGCTGCGCAATGCATTTTTGACGCGGATCCTCACAATGTTCTGCAAGCCAAGATTTAAGGTACATCACTGGGCCTAACTGGGTCCCAATAGTCGGCCCGCGCTCCATCACAGTCAGCCTGAACTTGTGACTTTGTCCCGGTCCAACGCAACCACATATCCCTAGTTGGCGCTATGTTCTTTTTGGCACTATTTTCACTAAAATCTTTAAAATTGCATATCTCTGGTTCTACTAATTAAATTTTTTATCATTTTGGCCTTGCTATATTTATTAAACAAAGTTCTATTTTTCAAACTCTGCGTGGGATCCTTTTTGTATGGTGTTTTTCACTTTTTTACTGTTTAAACTGTTGCACAAATACTCTACACATTGCCTCTACATTAGGCCTGATTGATCTGTGCTAAGCTACAAGAAGGTTGAGCAGAGGTTAATTTAAGGTTGGCTTGTGCCTCACCCTGGCAAAGATTGTGTATGCTGCTTGACCAGGGCTCACACACGCAGTCAAACAAAAAACCAATTTCTTAAATTGGTGATCAGCAGTGAGGATTTGGACTTGTGCTTCTGCAGTGCCATACAGTGGTTTGGTGTACACTAACATCCCATATCTATGACTAATTTGAGGTTAAATTCTCCTTTTTTATGTTTTTCCCAAATTCTCCCTTTGACTGTTGTGTATGAAATTACACCTGCAAGCATGGAATTCGAACTGGCCAACATGGAAAACTGCACTGTAGTGCCGCTTAAGGAGTTCTGAGAGTGCATGTCGTTTGAAGCTATATCCCATGTATGCTTCCACCCCCACCCCCTTGCACTATGTCACTCTCTTGTCCATGTGGTTCTCTGTCCCCCTTCTCTATTCGTCTGCCTCCTCCATGTGCTACTCCCTACCCCTCTGTTGCTTCAAAACTTTCCCCTGCACAACCCCACCACTGCAAAAAAAAAAAAAAAACATGCTTTTGCTCATATTTTTTCTCTTTTTATTTGCTGATATGAATTAAATCGGCAAGTAAAAAGAAAAACAAGCATTGGCAAGAGCAAATAGGTTTCGTTATGCAAGAGCTATCGGCTTAGTCTGTGTTTTGTTTATCCATCTCTGTAAACATGAACTACTGTGTAACAAAAAAAAACACTGACAACAGAAATATGTTTCTCTGTGCTTACATGTTTTTTTGTGTATTTTACTGAGCAGCGTTTCTGTTACAATAAAGCACACCGGTGTACATCATTGCATAGCACATAGAGGCAAAATGCGTCTGTTGCCTATGCATGAAGTCCTCATAAGCGAGGTCACGTGATTGCAAAATTACCCACATATCTTTGGTTTATGGCACATATTTCAGTGCTTAGTTATTAAACTGGATTTAACACTGCAGTGATTGTTAGGCAGTAGGAGCCGGGAGTAGAAGTCGGGTCTCCTGGTCTCAAAGTGAACAAGGTCAGCCATCCCGTGGTTTGGAAGAATACTCGGTAACTTGAGGGCGGGGCGACTTTCACAGCAAATCAGTTATGATGGGGGTGGGTTGAGAAGGGTTATCAGGCTGCCATACACATAGATTGACTTCAAACACATGGGAGGTAAGGAACTTTGCTGGAATACAAAAGGAGAAAGAAGCTAGCTTGAGTGGGAGGTGTCTGATAGAGGTGGGCGAGCCACTGAAAGCTCGAATCAGACTGGAGCCTGAAGCCTGGCTCTGGCCTGTTGGAACCGTGAGCCCATGAACAGCCGAGGATTCATGTACCTTATGCCTGGCTCCCTCCCTGCATCTGGGTCTTGTGTTACCGCCAGGGTTTCTTGTTTTGCAGAGGGCCCCTCTCACCCTCTAAGCCATGCCATTGAAAGCCTTGCAGAATGCATGCAACGGCATGGAATGAGAAATAGTTAATCACTCGGGAAAGCCACTCAGCTTTACCGAGCAGGCCCCTGCATTGTAGGCGGTGCCCAACCGTTCAGGGGGGCCCCATTGAGCCCATTCTGCAGGGGGGCATCAGTATGCATTACGCCACTGAATAAGTGGTGGCTTGTGTAATGTAAGTGGTGCTAATGAAAAGCACTCCAATACCTGTGGATAGAGTTCTCGCTAAATAGAAACTGCAGAAAAATGCAGAATTAAAAATAAAGCCTTACCATGAGGAAAGACAAATAGATAACCATTTACTGGCTGTTTGGTACAAAGTGAAACCAGAAAACGTGGATGAATCGTGGCTTCCTCTCTTAAATTGAGTGATCCTAGGCAATTATTTTATTTCACCAAAACTCTTTTTTGTTCATTATTGATTATGGAAGCACTCTCAAATATGTGCTCTCAGAATGCCATTTGTACAAAAACCTATTGCGTTTGATTTAATATGCTATAATGCTGTTTTATATTAAGCTGGACCCCGTTCTGGGTTTATACAAAAACTGCCTTGCCTCCTAGGTCACTAATGGTTCATGTTTAAAAACTAAAACTTGAATAAGTACTTCTAAGTGTAGTGTTACAATGTGAGGTATTAATGTCAAAGCGTATACATGTTCAAGAAATATGCTTTTTTGAATTTGAAGAGACTTTATCATATTACATAATGTTTGTTGTATGATTTTCCTTCCACACATTTTCAGGGCTCGGCTCCTGCATAGGCTTGAAGATCTGAGGCAGACACTTGGCTAGGCTCTCCCTATTCATTTGTTGGCTCACCCACCACTAGTGTGTGAGCATAAAAAGAAGGCTGGAAAACAGCCTTCATTTTAAAGGGTCAATCCAGTGAGCTGTGTCACACACAGTGAGTGTCAATGTCACTCAGACGTCATCAAACACTGAGACATCCTGCAATCGTATTATTCTTGTTTGTATGTGATTCACACTAGATTTAGGGTGACCAACTGTTCGTAAATTTCACAGACTGCCTGTAATTTGGGCCGATTTTCCGTTGTCCGCGAAGAATTCTTTAACGGACGCCTTTTGTCCATAATTTCGGACTTTAGAGCGAGCTGCCCCCTGCAAGCAGCCTGAGAGTCCTATAACTCTCACTAAATTGGCCAGCTCATGCTCCTGCTGTGATCAGTGGCCTGCAGCAGCCCCTCCCCGGCCTGGCACAGGCTACTATCGGCCCATTATCATTCTATATGTCGGCCTAATTATCACATACAGAATGATATTGGGCCAGTGACAGCATTTGCTGGGCCTCCTCATGCCAGAGCCCAGGGCATAGCAAACTGCTTTTGTTTATGGGCTCGAGTCACCTTACCAGGGGCCAAGCTCTGGGGTAGGTGGAGGTTTCATTTTGGCACATGTTACCCAGGTGCATCCAATATGCAAACGCAGGTATTTACGTTTCACTCAGGCACACAACAGATGCAGTGCAAGGTTCTCTCAACAATAAAGCCACATGACTAAAGTGCTAGTGCATTTACTTATGTTATATAGAACAGTCACTAAGTTTATAGTCCACACATAAGACAACAGAACATAAATGCCCCTTTTTCCCTTGGTAGTGCCCTTATTCATGATCAATCAAATGACAAGATTAAAACGCAAAAGATAGTACCATAAAAACAACTATTTACAATATAAAAAGTAGCAGCATTGGGAATTAAACCTCACTTGCCTGGTCATCACAATTTCCATTTTGTCTATCAGGGCCAGACAAGGATGATAACAGCGCCCTCCTTCTAATTGCCCAAAAGTGGCTTAGAAATTTCGCAGTTGCGCAAGCAAATAAAGGTCTAGCGTCTGATTTTAATATGCGCAAGGCATCTTTAGAGTTTCGGGTCCCTAATTGTCTGCACACAGGAGCTAACCATTTGCTCCTTGGTTTTGCATAAGCTGTGCAGGCAAAAAAGACATGACCTATTGATTCATATGGGCAGGAACAGGAAGGACAGCCCTTGGGTTGAGATTTATTTATCAGCCAGGAGTTGGTAAAAGCGTTGATTGGTAAGCTACCATGCCTGAACTGGGTATACAATTTCCTGTCGGCTGGGACCTTGATAATATCAAAATAGCTTTTTAAAATACAATTGGTTTTCAAGTCTATGAAAGCATCTGTTAGGCTGCCCTGTTGGATTTTCAGAAATGTATTCTGCTCAACCCATGCCCAGTACGATAGCTTTACTTGGCCTCTAGTATAGGTTATTGGGTGACCAGTAACCTGTTTTGGCAAGCCAATGCTTGACCGAAGACTATCTACATGTTTGATCCAGCCAATCTTTTTGGTAGTATCTAAAACAGAGAACTCGCTGAAAGCTGCAGCATACTGTGCCAGATCAGGAGTGGTGACCAATCTATGCCAAAACATCAGTGGGCGAAGCCTCGCAAGATCATTGATAGACTTAATGCCCAGATCAAGTTTGAGTGGGAGGAGAGGGGTACTTTGAGGAAGGGATACCAAGTTCCTGAGGAACTTGTTCTCCACTGCTGAGAGATCACTTATATTTGCTGTGCCCCACAACTCTGCCCCATAAAGAGCACTGCTCACAGCCTTACAGCTATACAATTTAAGAGCAGGTGCTACTGGCTTAGTATATGATAGGCGATGCTCCTGCCTCCTGAGCCCCAGTTAGCTGGGAGAATTTCAGAGATGCCTTCTTTAGATGGTTCTTCCAGGCCATTCCCTCAGACAGCTTAATACCCAGATAGTCAAATGAGCTGACCCTCTCAAACGGAACATTGTCCAGGAGCAAATTTCCCTTGAAGGATTTGTGAGGGTTCAGCATCATTAACTTGGTTTTAGTGGTGTTAATAACCTAATAACCAAGCCCCTCTCATCACAGAAAGCCTTAAATTGATTCAGTAATTTTGGAGGCCCATGGGGGTTTTAGAAACCAGGAGGGTATCATCAGCGAATAGTAGTGTGGAGATTTTGTGATTCTCCAAAGACGGAGCGTCAGCTGGAATGGAACACAAGAGATCAGCTACTTGGTTAACATACAAGGAGAAAAGGGTTGGGGCTAAAACACAACCCTGGTGGACCCCCCGCTGGATCATAATAGGCTCGGAGGTTTGTCCCTGGTTCCCCCATCTAACACAGGCAAAATTCTCTTCATGCAACCTGATTAGGAGTTCCAGAATTGCCAGGGGCATTCCCATATCCCTAAGCACCCACCAAAGTAAGTCCCTGGGCACAAGGTCGAAGGCTGTTTTTAAGTCTATAAAGGCAAGGAATAGACAACCCTTGCCCAACACAACTACCTTCCAATACAGCATAACAAGACGAAAAACTTGATCGATAGTGCCAGTCTTCCGCCGAAAACCCGCTTGGAGTGAAGAGAGGATGTGATTCTCATCCATCCAGTCCTGGATCTTAGCTAGGAGAGAACGGCAGAAGACCTTTTGGGCACAGTGGATCAGGCTGATCGGACGGTAGTTGGAGGGCTTCGACCTATCCCCTTTCTTAAAAATGGGTGTTACTACGGCCCCTTTCCACAAGTCTGGAATCCTCCCCCCGCCAGCTATGTCATTGGCCAGTGTCATGAAGTAAGTTGCCCAGTTGCCCCTGTCTGAGCGGAAGAGGTCGCCAGGGATGCTATCCGGGCCTGGGGCTTTTGCAGGTGTGATTACGTCCAAAGAAGACATGATTTCCTCTCTAGCAAATGAGAGCCTACCTACTAGGTGACCTATGTCAAAAAACATCGGGGGTCTATGTTGGATGTTGGTGATGGAATACAGATCACTGAAATGCTTATGCCACTCCACAGCTGAGATGTTATTGGCCAAAGGGGGCGATCTTTCAAAATTGCCCTTGGACAAAAGAGACCAAAACATCCTGCTATCTGGGTGCAGGATGGCCTCCCCGAGATCTCCTGGCTTCACGTATCATGGGAGCATCCCTATTTCTGATGGCTACAGACAGTCTTCCTCTCAATACCCTACACTCCTTATTGAACCACAAATGTGTTCCTAATGGTCTCCCCTGCTTAGGTCTATTCTTATGAATGTAAACAAAAAAGGATCTGGCCAGGTGTTCGAAAAAGTCCATATGTAGAGTGCAACAGCTAATCTGTGTAGTCGGGTCATCGGTCGCTAGTAACAGAATCTCCAAATGCTTTTCTAGGTCATTTTTAATTAGTTTAATCTTTGGTTCATCTGCCATAACAGCGGGCCATTTGAGGCGACGTTTATCATTTGTAGGGATTACCTCCTTAGTGCTCAATGGAATAGGAGAGACCCTCCCTTTTTCGCCCCATGGATGTTCAACAGTCAGAC
This sequence comes from Calotriton arnoldi, assembly GCA_963921515.1. NCBI lineage: Eukaryota > Metazoa > Chordata > Amphibia > Caudata > Salamandridae > Calotriton > Calotriton arnoldi. Next base: position 129,373 of record CAWUFW010016208.1, on the reverse strand, counting down.
TAAGGGGATTATGGTCACTATCACAGGTCGGGATAATGACCATGTCCCATACTATAGGCCATAGGGTAAGATCCACCAGTAAGTAGTCTATCCAACTCGACCCATTCGGTCCACTGAAGGTCATCCCCCCTCCTTTATCGGAGCTGGATCTCCCATTGGTGACCCTTAGCCTGTATTCCAAAGATATAGCATTCAGCTGTAGTGCTGCTTGCGACCATTTTTTTTATAGGGGGGAGCTCTAGAGGCGGTACCAACCACACTTTATCCTCCTCGTAGGAGTCAACCCAGTTGAGTGGCTCATATGTAACATTAAAGTCACCACCGACTATTAGGGGGTGGCTGTCGTGCCTGGCTTCCAATAAATTGTCCAGGGCATGGAGAGTTGGGGAGCTACCTCCTCTAGTGCTTCTGGCGTAAACATTGTAAATATCGATGGACTTGTCCTTGTCACTATTTAGCCTAATCCCAATGATGTCTGGGCTATTGGTGACCAGCACCTTAATGTCACAGTTTAATGAGATATTAATTAGAATAAGCAACCCACCTGACGGCCGGCCATGTTTAGATGGAATAGCCAGTCTATGAAATGTCATGAACCCGGGAATGAATGTGGGGGTCGGGCTCCATGTTTCCTGCAGTAAGCAGAACTCGTGTTGGTTGATAAACTTGAGCCAGTGGGGGCGATTGGGCTTCCCCCTTAAGCCCGCCACCTTCCACGACACTATTTTCAGCATCCTGCTGTTTGTCATTGGGGAAAGAGCCTGGGAAGTTGGTAGGGCAATTGGATCAATCGGCTTTATTGGAGGATAGCTAAGTGTGTCTAGACCACTGGTCTGCACATGATCTCTCGTCACTGGCAATATGGCTACAGCTAAGACCGACTGTGAGTTTGATGTCATGCTCTCGAGCTCTTGAAAGGGGCCCTCTTGGTGAATGTATGCTACGGGGGAAGTGCACACATAATCTATACTGGAGATGCACATGGGATCCTTGGCAGAAGGTAGAGGTAGTCAATCGTTTTGGGACAAAGTTGAAATAGGGGAGTCCACAGGGGGCTGTGGGGCAGCTTTAGCTCATTCGGTTGTAGTAGGGATGTTTAGCTTCAGCCGGATGTTTGTAACAGGTGGTGGATAGGTTCTACCTACCAGGGCAACTAGGTTATGCACCAGATGTTCACTGACTAAAATAAGCTCTATTGCATCAACTGAACTGTGTTTAAGGATGCATCTTCTTGCCTGCACAATGTCGTCCCTTATTATAGATCTACAACCCCTGGTGTGCCTTAACCAATGTATAGCTTTGTTTTTTAAGGCTTCGCCGTTCTCATATTTGGAGCTGTTGTTGTCCACCTTGGGGATATTGGTCATATATAGTTGTGGGCAGGGGAGCGATGTACATAGAGTGAGGTGGTTGAAAGGGTAAAGACGTCCTACTGCAACCTGTGTTCAATCTCTGGGATGCTTGCTCTATCAGCATCCCATGCCCAGCTAGGTCCTGTGGTGCACCCCTATGTTTCCAACCTTGATCCTCCTGATACCTGTGATGGGCAGTTAGTGAGGTACCAGGTGCCCTATCTTTGCAACCAAGTGGGCCGAACTGGGGGGCAGAGTTAATGGTCAGAGCATTATGGCCGATTTGCATGCAAGGGGAAGATGCAGCCCCCGTCCTCGAGTTTGCATGATTATTTATGGTGAGCGCTTGTGGTGGGGGCTGGCTTCTGCTACATTCTTCTAGTTTATGGTAGAGTTTTGACACTAAGACGGTCAAAGTCTCAATAGAACCTTTTAGGGCTGCTATTTCCCTCTGAAGATCTAGATTAGAGGGTGCTAGTTCATTAGCAGCCACCCTTTCTCCCTGGGAGGAGTTCGTATTTAGCCCATTGTCTATTATACTTGTATGCTCCAGGTCACTATATATATCGTTTAAGGCCAATTTTTCTGCAAGAGGGGCAAAGCGATTACTCAAGGGGAAGTCGACTGGCATAACACAATCAACGGGGCAAGCTTCGCTTGGAGGACACAAAAGGCTACAAGTGCGCTCTTTTAGCGCTTCTGGGGCTGGCGTTGGATGTATTTTATTAGCCGCTTTCTTAAATAAATTTGGTATGTTCCCATACCCTGTGTTGGTGGAGCCAATGGAGGTGTGTGGGAGAGAAGACATAATGGTCGGTGTAGGGGCGGGGGTGTCAATAGATGGACCAGGTGTCATAAGCAACCCCTCACAGTCTGAAATGATATTCTCAATGCGATCTAGCACGTTCGCCCCATGCACCCCTTCGTTCCCAGTTTCGTGCCCTGGAGCCTGGGACCGTTTCTTAGATCTCTTCTTTGTGAAACCACCCAAACCAGCCTCAGTCCTTTTCCTTTTCCCCATGCCAGGCAGTCAATAAGTCAATGAGACAATACTGCAGGGGGTGGTACGAAGTATTAGGCGAAACAAATATAGGGCAATTGCTAGATAAAATTCAAAATGCCAAATAGTACCTTAGGGGTGAAACAGCCCAAGTCCTCGAGCTAGAGGTATCAGGGGGGTGGCCCAGCCCAGCCTTTTCCGGGTGATGATGGGCGCAGGATGGGCCCGCCCTTGGCCCGGGCTTTGCCCGGGCATGTCCGCGCGCATCCCGCGCTGCTGGAGCCCGCAGACGATTTTGTAGCGCCTCCTGGTGCAGTTCAGAGACGTTGGCGGCTGCGTGCCGTGAAGAATGCTGGTGCCTGTGGTCCCCCCCGGTCTCCGGTCCAGCAGGGGTGGAAGGGGCAAACAAGCAAACAGGCAGAAAGAGGGTCCCGCGCTGCGGGAGCCCGCAGCCGATTTTGTAGCGCCTCCTGGTGCAGTTCAGTGATGTTGGCGGCTGCGCGCCGTGAAGAATGCTGGTGCCTGTGGTCCCCCCGGTCTCCGGTCCAACAGGGATGGAAGGGGCAAACAAGCAAACAGGCAGAAAGCGGGTCCTGCGCTGTGGGAGCCCACGGCCGATTTTGTAGCGCCTCCTGGCGCAGTTCAGTGACGTTGGCGGCTGCACGCCGCGAAGAATGCTGGTGCCTGTGGTCCCCCCGGTCTCCGGTCCAGCAGGGGTTGAAGGGGCAAACAAGCAAACAGGCAGAAAGATGGATCCATCCCAGACTGACTTTAGAGCTTCTAACAGCACAGAAGCCACCTTACTTGCAGTATCAGATAACATCCGATCCTTGGTGGATCAGGGCAAAGCTGCCACCCTGATCCTCTTGGATCTGTCAGCAGCTTTCGATACTGTATCCCACGATCTTCTGCTGAGCATCCTGCATGAAAAAGGATTACACTTGAAAGCCCTTCAATGGTTTAACTCTGTTCTACGCAATAGAACACAAAAAATTCAAATGGGCCCCTTCTCTTCCAGTTCAAAAAACATCAATTATGGTGTCCCGCTGGGAGCCTCCTTAAGTCCAACCCTTTTTAACGCCTATATCTATTCATTTGCTAAGATCGGCAGGAAATGGGGCTTTAGTATCTGCTCCTATGCAGATGATACACAGTTATTAGTTGCCTTCTAACAAGCATGAGGACACCAGAAATAACTAGGTCAACTGCCTCTTAGAAACAGCAACCTGGATGATGGAACACTGTCTGAAGCTAAACGCTGAGAAGTCTGAAATCCTGCTTTTTGGAGGGGCTAACCTACTTTGGAATGACACCTGTTGGCCCCAGTCACTAGGTGCCGCCCCAGAACCTAAACATGTTGCAAAAAACCTGGGCATACTTATTGACAAAGCACTAACCATGCAAGACCAAGTGCGAGTGGTGTGCGAACAAAGTTTTGCTACGCTAAAACTATTAAGAAGACTCTTCTCATGGATCCCCTTAGCTGCAGTAAGACTATTACCCAGACACTACTTTCTAGTAAACTAGACTATGGGAATGCGCTCTATGTGGGCATGCCTGAGTTTCTTTTGTCTCAACTGCAAGTGATCCAAAAGGCCGCTGCCAAGCTGGTCTGCAATAAAAGCAAATACTGCTCAGCATCAGAATGTTTGAGGGAGCCTCATTGGCTACCCGTGCATCTAACGGCCAAGTTTAAGCTACTGTGTTATGCATACAGAGAGCTACATAAGTGTGGTCCTGAAATTCTGCAGGACAAGATCGAATTCTATATTCCCACATGAAAATTGAGGTCCTGCCATCATGCCCTGGCCAAAATCAAACGCATCAAGAAAGCTACGGAAGGGGGTCGCTCTTTTTCCAGCTTGGCCGCTGTCCACTGGAATGAACTTCTCTTAGATCTGCGCCTTACGAACGAGTACATGTCATTCAGGAAGAAGCTGAAAACAAGGCTGTTCCCCGGGATATAGGTATTAGCACCTGTAGCCTCTTAACATAGTTCCCTCTGTTTCTAGATGCTCGGGCTTCCACTACCTCTTTCTCAGGAAAACGCTTCCTAAGCGTCGTGATATCCCTTGGGATGAATGTTGTGCTCAATAAATACAGATACAAATACAAATGTTCATGCCATATAAATCTATAAATAAAATGCAAAGTGCTGATCGATGCAGGAGAGCACTGATAAGAGAGAAATCACTTTCTAGGACCAAATCAGGCCCACTTTACTCACCCTGGCCACTTGACAATTTTCTCACAAGGTGTAAGAGCTCTCTGCCCTTGTATTACAGAGGGCAGGTTTTGTATGCTGTGTTTATTCAGTGATTTTTTAAATTCCTAGTCTGTCCTGTTTGCTGCATGTTAAGGCTCTAGGGTAGAGGTCTTCAAACTGTTGGGCACTCCCCTTAGGGGTCAGTGGCTGCATTTCCAAGCGGGTGCAAATGTGTCTGCAACCAGTAGCGGCCGGTGTCAGAGAAGAGAGACTGGATGGTGTGGGGGGAGAAGACGAACAATGAAAGAAAAGAGGAAAAAAAAGAACTTACCTGCTGCCTGCAGCCCGCCGCATCGCCGTCTTCTGTTCCTCTCGTGGCTCCACTGCAGGCAGAGGCTCCCAGACTCCCCTGCGGCCAATCCTGAAGCTGCTCTCATGCTTGAAAGCAGCTTCTGGATTAGCCTGAGCGTCAATGATTTGCACTCCCAGGGAGACTGGGAGCATGTGCTTTGCTGTCTCCAACCCAACAATGCAGCTGGGTTGGAGAGAGCTTCAGTGCGCATGACGGTTTGTCCGGCCATCTCGGGCCGGCCAAACAATCATGCACACTGATAACAGTGCATACCACTCCCCGTGGGTGCCTGTTAGCCTCCTGGCTCCGCCCCCAAGACCCCAGGAAACAAAATAAAACGAGGATAAACCTGGGTTAATTAACATTTTCTTTTTCTTTTTTTACACTGCTGGCAAGGGGGGGTGACGCTCCTCCGCCATAGCGGAGTAGCCGCTCCTGTCTGCAACTACTTGTAAATGAAGATGGCCTGGAAGCATGACTTTGTTTATTTGGGATGTATGACATTACAAACCAGGCATGTCTTTACCACGCAGTCTTCATCACACCATGCATAAGTCTTTACCGCGTGTGCCTTTACCACACATTATCATTCAATATAATTAAAAGTACCTTTACCACACATACCTTTACCATGCATACTATTACCACGTCCATCTTTACAATTATTTTTTACTACAAAAGGTACATTTGTAAGCACTAATTTCATTTTGGAAATAAAGTACAACTGTTATGCAAATGACAATTTTACAAAATAAACAATAACAATTATTTTTTAACATTACTAAAATGTGCCCCTAACAGATTGGCAGACCACTATATGCCAGAATGTCAAACAAAAATTGTCCAAAATTAATCTGCACTTAAATCACATGTTCAATCATGTTTTAATTGTAAAAAAGTTCAAGAATTCCAAAACATATTTTGGCAAAAAATGCTGTTTTACCTCGAAATTATTGTAAACATGGGTGTCCACCATTTTGTGAACAGTGGTATACTCACCTGTGAGGTGACCACATGCACAAGAGCAAAGAGAAGAGAAAACCATAGTGACATAGTAACACACTTCTACCTATTTGCAAAGGTAAGTATTTTGTGTGCTGCATTCATACTATTATAGAAATAAACACCTCAAACGCATTATATAAATTTTGTAGACCTTCAAACAATTTCTAGGAATAAACTGTAATTTTTCCAGAGAACACAATCTAATCCACAGAAAAAAATAGCCATTTTTTCCAGAAGTAAGTTTTATTAAAAATATTTTTTACATTCTTTGTGAAATGTATAACATACATCTGAGGAAAGCTTGATAGTAAAGGGGGCAAATTGGATATTATACCTACAGTAAAGGCAAACTTGGGGAAGGTGTTGGACACTGGAAGGATGTCAGATTTCCTATTTGCAACTCCCTGTGCCAACTCGGGGAAGGTGCTAGGCACTGAAAGGGTGGCCGGTTTACTATTCCCAACTCCACCCTGTGTCAACTCCGGGAAGGTGCTGGGCACTGCAATGGGGCAGAATAACTATTCCCAACTCCACCCTGTGCCAACTCAGGGAAGATGCTGGTAACTGAAAGGAGGCAGATTTACTATTCTAAACTCCACCTTGGGTCAACTTGTGGAAGGTGCTGAGGACTGGAATGGGGGCAGAATTACTATGCCCAACTCCACCCTGTGCCAACTCAGGGAAGATGCTGGGCACTGAAAGGGGGGCAGATTTACTATTCTAAACTCCACCCTGTGCCAACACGGGGAAGGTGCTGGGAACTGGTAGGGGGGCCAATGTACTATTCCCAACTCCACTCTGTGCCAACTCATAGAAGGTGCTGGACACTGGAAAGGGGGACAGATTTACTATTCCCAACTCCGCCCTGTGCCAACTGGGGGTAGGTGCCTATTTTATGAACACACACCTCTTACTCCTGTTTGCTTCTTTCTCCTTCTGTATTCCAACAGATTTCCTTAGTCCCAGTGCTGTACATGCAAATCAGATTGGTAGAAATGCCTGAGTCTTGGGGGTAAGGGAGTTGTTAGAACTGAGGTTTCTGGTTGGCAGAATTGGCACCCTGTCCAAGCAGGAACCACCACTCTAGTCAAGGTAAGCTAAATGCACACTAAAAGATAGCTGGGGCGCACCCTCTGGCAGCTTGGCAAAGAGCAGTCAGGCTTATCTAAAGAGGCAATGTGTAAAGTATTTGTGCAACACACACACACACACACAGTAACACAATGAAAACACCACAAAATACTCCACACAGGTTTAGAACAATAGAGAATATTCTTATGAGAAAATCAAGACCAAAACAACAAAAATACAATAAGTACAGCCACAGTCATGAATTTTTAAAGAATAAACCAAAAATAGTGCTTAAAAGTCAATAGCACTAAACGTTTACTTGAGTTCGCGCTATACAGGGGTAAACCCAAAGTTCTGGGTGACCGCGATGGAGGGCAGGCCGGCAATAGTGCTCAGAGAGGTCCCGCTGACAAAGTACCTTGAATGGAGTGAAGCATCAACGTCGAAGACTCGAGGCAAGGAGTCAAGGAGGCACCGAATGGAGGATGGAGGCGAGCATCGGTGCCGATCTGCGCCGTCAATGAAGCTGCATCAATAAACTCCAGTACAATGCAGGCACTGTGTCATCATTGAGCCGTGCTGTCTGTCACCGCTGCACCGACTGTAGAGTCGTGTTCGTCAAACAGCCGCTGCATCGGAGGGTGATGCGTCAGTTCCAATCGACGCAAACCCACAGCTGCGTCGACGTCGATGTAGGAAAAGCTGAGAAAACCCACTTCTGAGACCCAGGACTGGAGGGGGCACCTCAGGTAAGGGTAGGACTCACAGATGGCAGAGTCCAGCAGAACCAGTAGAATTGCAAGAAGTCTTTTATGACCCTGAGACTTCAGAAAACAGGAGGCAAGCCAGCAAGCTCTTGGAGTCACTCTTGGTTCAAGTGAGATAAGTCCGGTCCTTATCCTCAGCAGGGCAGAGATCAGCAGGCAGCAGGGCAGCTCAGCACAGCAGGGAAGCAGTTCCTTAGAACAGTCAGTCAAGCAGAGTGGCAATCCTTGTAGCACATTAGTCCTTACTCCAGGCAGAGTTCTTCACAGGTCTAGTAGTGTCCTGTCTTTGTAGAGTCAGAGCCCCATATTTATACCCAAATGTGCCTTTGAAATGGGGGTGACTTTAAAGCAGCTCCTTGAAGTGCACAGCTTGCCTTTCATCCCAGCCCTGTCTGCCAGGCTATCTGTGTGGTAATCAGCCATTTGTGTGGGGACAGGACAAAACCTGTTCAGATGTAAGTGTCAGCTCCCTCTCCCCCTTCCTGCCCAGGAAGGCTATCAGAATGCCAATAATTGCAGATGAATCCGTTGTCACATCCACCCTTCTTGTGTTTGTTGCTGTCTAGAGGGAATGCACAAAGTGCAGCTGTCACTCATCCCAGAAGTCTATTGGAGACAGGCTGCGGGCACACAGAGCTAAGTTGAGAGCAAAGAAATGTCCACTTTCTAAAAGTGGCATTTCTAAATTTGTAATGTCAAATCCAACTTTACCACTAACAACGATTTATCATTACCATTCCACTACTACTTTCTAATCAGGAATTACATCTTAAAAGTGTTTTAAGGAATTCTCAGTGCTAGCCTGAGAGGAGTAGGCCTCACAGTAGTCAAAAATGAATTTAGCTGTTTGTCACTACCAGGACATGCAAAACTTAAAAGTACATGTCCTACCTTGCAGCCGCAGCCGCTGCAGGTAAGAGCGGTGGGACCAGGTGAGGGGGGATTTCAAGAGACGACTACGAGGGAAAATTAAATAAATAAGTAATTTTCCCTCATAGTAGTCTCTCGAAATCCCTCCTCACCTGCAGCGGCTGCTACCTTGTACTTACACAGCACCCTGCCATTAAGGCTCCCTAGGGCTACCTTAGGGGTGGCCTAAGTGGAATAAAAGGGGAGTTTAAGACTTGGCAAGTGGTTTTAAATGCTAAGTCGAAGTAACAATAAACTGCACACACAGGCCCTGCAAGGGCAGGCCTGAGATAGGTTTGAAAGACTACTTGTGTGGGTGACACAATCAGTGCTGCAGGCCTACTAGTAGCATTCAGATTACAGGTCATGGGTATATGGTATGCCACTTTACCATGGACGTATAGGTAATCTAAATATGCCAATCAAGTACACACCAATGTTACCATGGGAGAAGCACATGCACTTTAGCACTGATTAGCAGTGGTAAAGTGCTCAGAGTCCTAAGCCAACAAAAAGATACAGCAAAAAGTGGAGGTAAGCAGACAAAAAGTTGGGGGAGGACCACCCTAAGCATAACAGGTCTAACAGGAGTCTCGGAGAGTATGAGTGTTAGGCAGCTTCTGTGATCCCAGGGATCATGTTGTGATCCCAGGGATCATGTTAAATCCATATTATTGTCTTCCTGAGAAGCACAAGCCCTACCGCTGCCATTGGAGGAATTCCACGAATTCACTCACTGTGCCACTCATGAACCCTCAATGTGTGAGGGGGTCCTCTAGCTGAGTCTTTTTTTTGTATGGTGAAGGCTCTAAGGGAGGTATCAGTAGGGTTCATCATGGTCCCTGTGGTCCTAGGGAATAACCAGGATTGCCTTGCCTAACACTGGCACTGGAATGGCCGACAGGAGAGAATCCTGAAGATTCCCCAGTGCTAAAGGGGATGAATACCAAAAATGATTTTTTTCATGTGGCTCTGATGGCCCTAGGTGGAATAGAGCTATCAGCATGGTGGGGCTTGCTCTGCCATGCTGATGTCCGCAAAATCTATGCCACTTTCCTGTCATGAAGAGGGTGCCCATTTAATGGAGGGTAATTGCTACCAGCAACCATAGTATGAGTGGCACAGTATCTGCAGGGATTAGGCCTGGGTAGGCTTGTGTAGATTCTATGACTCCACAAAGGTCTTACAAGGCATGTTGTATTCAATGAATGATAAAATTACAGCCCTTACACCACATGTTTTCATTAATCGTACTGTTGCTATTGTTCAATACGCAAGAATCAGGGTTCATTTGTCAATTTGATTAGAATTAACTCCTTTTTATTGATAAAGAAGTGAATCTGGAAGTAATGAAAGTGCTCCAGCATCTGCAGTGGGGATCCGTCCAATATAAAATTACACCTGAAGCTTCTTTGGGGATTACTGGCTATGCTAGAGGCCTTCTCTTGGCTAATTCCTATTAAGGTATACAAAGCATTTGCCACACTTCCGTGAAAAGCAAAAGTAAGGATTTCCCCTTTAGTTCGTGCACAACTCCATGTATTAATGGAAGTACATTATTTAATTTATGTGGTAATGATGTGATATGTTTTTCAAAAACCTGAGCATAGCATTACTGTAATGTTACTGTAAATTGTGTAACCCGAATAATTTATCGCTTGTTGCTTTCAAACAAGTGAATTCCTGGTTGTCCATAATTTACAAGGTGTGCACTGTTGGGACAGAAAGTCCCCTGCACAGCTCTGGAGATCTGTGCTGTCTTGTTTTGTATCTTTTTCCTGTTAACTCACTGTGGTTTTATTGTTTTTAGGTCTCACCTACAAGACTGCTGCAAGCTGTCTGTTGGCATAAAAAGCCATATTGTCAGTTTACAGTGGGTTGAGAGCCCGCCCATTGCTTACCATTGGTTAGCTTTATTGTCACACTCATTTGCAGTTTGTGTGGGGTTTACTTCCTCTTCTGATGTTTCTTCGTCTCCTGGAGTATAGACGCATTACTTATGTCCTTCCACTGCTCAGTTTGGAAGTACTACTTTTCCTCTCTTTGGCTTAGCACTCCACGAGAGCACATGTGTTTTGCAGCGGTCTTCCTCATATACTGCTCATCCCTCCTTCACAGCGCTCCATGCTGATCTCTCTAGCCCTTCTCACTCTTGTGTGCTTCTCCCCCCCGTGTTGCTTTCTCACCTGTGCGCTTTCCCCCACCGTCTTCAAGTTCCTCTCTATAGATTGTGTGCTTCTCTTCCCCCACGCTCCATCTTTACACTCTCCCACCTGTGTTGCTTACTCTGCCCTCTCTATTGCATCCCCAACTGTCAGAAACATTCACTACCTGGATAGGGGAAAAATACTGACTCTCCTTTCTGTACCCTACTTGCTTTTTCATGACAACCTACTCTCAATTTGTTTGCTTTTTGTTCTGTGTGCTTAGTTACAATATACTTTATCTTTCAATTATTTTTAACAATTTTCTTCACATGCTATTCTCTGGCATCAATTTCTTGTGCAAACTTTGGTGTGAGTGTAGTTTGTTCAATTCTTCCTCATAATAATATTAATAATAATAAAAAGCATTGGTAAATGTATTAGGTTTCGCCAATATGATTAATAATAAGCTGTTTTTTGTTGTAAGTTGTAGCTTGCTGAGTAGTTCTACAATATAAGTTACAGAAAGTCTGTTAAGCTGTTATGACTTGTTCATGTACAAAAAGGCAATATATTGTGCTGGAACTAGTGGTATAGTGCGGGTAAGTAATAGCAACATTTTGAAAACTTAAATGAAAAATGGAAATAAGAGGCTTAATTGATGTAAGAGCAATATTATGTTTTTAGCGGAGTTCGGATAACTTTTGGGCTCAGTGCCACTGCAACTGCTGCACCATTCAACTCATGCTCCTAGTGCCTGCAAGATAACTGCATTTATGATTGCCTGTTTAGTAGTACAATATAGCAATATTTGGTGTTTAGAGGAGTTATGCCAACTTTTGACCATGGTGCCACTGAACCTGCTGCACCATTCAAAGCATGACTCTATTGCCTGCGAGGTACCTGGACATGTGACTGCCTGTTTAGTAGTTAAATATAGTAATATTTGGTGTTTAGAGGAGTCTGACAACTTTTGGCCCTGGTGCCACTACACCTGCAGCACCATTGCAATCATGACCCTAGTACCTGCTAGATAACTGCACTTGTGACTGCTTGTTTAGTAGTAAAACTTAGCAATGTTCTGTTTTGTGGGGTCCCTAGAGCTTTTGGCCCCGGTGCCACTGTACCTGCTGTACCATTCAAATCAAGTATTTATAACTGCTAGGTAACTGCAATTGTGACAGAAAAATATAGCAATATTAAGTTTTTAGAGGCGTTGTGACAACTTTTGGGCCCACTGCACCTGCCGCCTGCCATCTGTTGCCTGCAAGATAACTGCATTTGTGGTTGTCTGTTCAGTTGCAAAATATAGCAATGATTGCTGTTTAGTGGGGTGCATGGCGCTTTTGGTCCCAGTGCCACTGCACCTACTGCACTAATGAAAACATGACCCTAGTGCTTGCTTGATAACGGCACTTATGACTGCCTGTTTAGTTGTAAATATTGCAATAGTAGGTGTTTAGAGGAGTTCTGACAACTTTTGGGCCCAGTGACACGGCACCTGCTCCACCATTCAAATCATGACCCTATTGTATGCAAGATAACTGTACTTGTGACTGCCCGTTTAATAGTAAAATATAGCAATATTAGATGTTTAGTGTGGTGCCTAGAGCTTTTGGTACTGGTGTCATTGCACCTGCTGCACCATTGAAATTATGACCCTATTTCCTGCTAGATAACTGCACTTGTGACTGTCTGGTTTAGTAGTAAGATTTAGCAATAGTCTGTGTTCTGTGGGTTCACTAGAGCTTTTGGCCCCAGTGCCACTGCACCTGCTGCACCATTCAAAGTATGCCCTTTTTAAAGGCAAGGTAACTGCAATTGTGACTATCGGTTTAGTGGTAAAATATATCAATGTTAGGTGTTTAAAGAGTGCACCATTGAAATCATGGCCCTTGTGTCTGCTAGATAACTGCACTAACGACTGCCTGTTTAGTAATAAAATATAGCAATATTTGGAGTTTAGTGGAGTCATAACAACTTTTGGGCCCGTTGCCACTGCACCTGCTGCACCACATGCATCATGACCCTGGTACCTGCAAAATAACTGCATTTGTGACTGCCTGTTTAGTAGTAAAATATAGCAGTATTTGGTGTTTAGAGGAGTTGTGATAACTTTTGGCCCCTCTGCACCACTTAAATCAAGGCCCCATTTAACTTCAATTGAGACTGCCAGTATAGTAGTAAAATTGATTCGATAATGCCTACAAAGTGCAAAGAAAGGAACTGATGCATGAATAGGAAATGCCACAAACGTTCTAAGGCTAAAGCATTTGCTTTCCACAACAAAGTAATAATAAAAAGCAAGCATTCCTGCATACTGTTGGAAGCCTTCTGCCTTTTACGTGTGAAGAAATGTTGTCCCTGAAGTCTGGACAGTGAATGGGGCTTAAACAGTGTGAACAGCGTTAGTGGAAGATAAGTATTGTAAATGCGTGCAGCCAGAGGAAGATAAGTATCTGTAAACAGTAAATGCTGTGCAGCCTTAATGTAAGAAAAACAGTTCCACCCACTAAAGCGAATTGGGATGAGTACTTTGGCCTTGGGAACTGAAAAGAGAAACCCCTTTTCAGATATATTAAATATAATAGCAAGCGCTGTGAAGGTGAAACCTAAAAAAGGGAAAACAAGTAACAAAGTGTGAAATATTGTTAGAACTGTGTATTTTATTTCAGTTGAAACTTTTCACACATGTATTAGATGCCAAAACTGTCTGCACTTCTTCCTTCATACATCTATTGACTTGTTCATAAATCTATTGCATTCCCCACCCAAGCCTTCTGTGTTGCTTCTGTCATCTGTGTTCCTAGACCCTCCTGCATTGCTTCCTTCCCCACCCACACCCTCTATTTTGGTTTCCCCACCTGTGCTCTCCATGTTGCCCCCCAGCTGGCCTCAAAAAAAGAAAAACTGCTTTCACACTTCTTCCTTTTATTTTCTTTATTTTCTACCGATCCAACTCAGATTATATATGAAGAACACCTACAAAATGACACAGGTGGATGTGTCAAACTCATTTTTTTCTGTTTACTGTTTAGTCATTCTGCACAGCATCAGGGATTCTGTAAAGCAATATTTTGCATCACTAAAACCCATTGACAAAGGCAAATGCTTTTTCCACATTCATGCAAGCTCAACTGAGTAACCTTCCTCTTAAGAGGGTATAGACTTCAGAGCAGTGGTTTCCAATCAACAGTGAATATTTACTGGGGTCAGATTCACATTGTGCAAGCAAGAACACCAGTAAAAAGCTCAATACAGAAATTACATTTTTCCCATAATAGTTGAAGGGCCACCAGCTCAGGGTGCTACACTTCAAATGATAATTGTACCCCCTGATTACTCTGCTGAGATTTATGTTGCATTTGTTGTATTAAGTGCTTTCATGAGGCTTTGAAGAACCAGCCACAAAACCTCTCCCTGACTCAAATAAAAAAAAAGATTCCAGCATCACTGGGTGGCGAACACTGAGAGTTCCGGTGCACATGCACCATAACTCGATAGAGGGCGCCAGCTATTTAAAATGCCATGTATCTTTGGAACCACTGGTTGTGGGTTGAATATCTTGTTGCCAGTGGTACCCATGCCAGAAAGCACAAACTCCAGCAGCACACTCCTACCGAGACACAGCTGGAGAAAATAGATCAGGTGTTCCAGTATGGGTGGGTTGGTAAATTTAGGTTGAAGCCTACCAGACCACAATATCTTGGGGACATTTGGAAAACTTCTCTGGGAATGCATTCCACCCATTACTTACCATTGGCTTTGTGGTGTGTATCTCATATTTGCCTGCTTTCTATTTGCTGGCTCTATTTGTTTTAGGCTGTCCAGTTTGAGTTTGTCCCTTCTGTTGCCCAAACCCTATTTAATGTATTCTTCCACCAGTTCTGATATCTGTAAACAGGCCTTTAAATCTTGGTATTAACTTGTCACATTTGCTGAGCATTCAAAGACAGAGTTCCAATGTCAGGCTATGTCTTCCAGGGAGCTTGGTGTTTACGTTTCTTTCTCTGACTTCAAAGTGACAGGATTTAAGTAACAATCACATTGGTTATTGATGGCAGACCTGAGGAAGGCTGTATGATATTATTTTTTTTTCTACCACATAACAAAATGTAAGTGTTTGTAAATGAAATCGGCAGCTATTTCAGAATAATTCAGAATTATAAAAGCACAAATGAAGCACATTTTGTGATAATTCTGAGGTGTGGTGGAAGCAAATATTTTAATGTTATCAAAACAAAATGAGTACACTAGGTGATGACATTATTTTTTGGGCTCTGTATACCGTTATCAGTAAAACTGTATGTCTGTGCACGTGTAATGACCATTTCAATTGAAGATTTGTTGTGTGTAATGGCAGTATGCTACCACAACATGCACACTTCACCTTACCCCACTGCACTCTAAGCTGCACCACTCCACACCACTGTAGTCTACTCAGCACCACTCCACTCTACACCCCTTCACTCTATACCTCTCCAATCTATGCCACTCTACTCTTTTCCAATGCACTCTACCCCACACTACCCTACCATGCACCACTTCACTCTTTGCACTCTACACCACTCCACTCTGCACCACTCCACTCCACTCTACTCTGCAACACTGCACTCTACGTCAATGCACTCTACCTGTACCACTTCACTCTACACCAGTGCACTCAATGCCAATCCCCTCTACGCCACTCTAATTTGCTCTGCACTCTCTGGCACTCTAAGCCACTGTACTCTACAGTGCAACACTCTATCTACTTTGAAACTATCTACTCAGCACCACTCCACTCAGCGCCATTCCACTCAGCGCCACTCCACGCTGCGCCATGCACCAATCCATTCTGTGCCATTCCACTGCACTCCACTCTCTGCCACTCCACTCTACTCTGCACCACTGTACTCTACGCTAATGCACGCTACACCGCTTTACTCAAAACCAATACACTGTACACCACTGCACTCTATGCCAATCTACTCTGCACCACTGTACTCTACTCCACTCTGTTCTACTCTGCACCACTGTACTCTTTGCAACTGCTCTCTATGCCACTCTAATGTGCACCACTCGAGATGCCATGTCACCCATGCCAATGCACTTTACGCCACCCTACTATACACCACTACACGCTATGAGTCTACTCTGCAACACTGCACTCTCAGCCACTGAATTCTATGCCACTCTACTATACGCCACTGCACTTAACACCACTGCATTCTATTCTGCATCACTCTAATCCACGTCACTCTATGCCAATGCACTCTACGCCATTACACTCTATGCCACTACACTCAGCATCACCCCACTCTATGCCACTGCACTCTACCCTCCACACTTACTACTCTGTACCACGCCACTTCACTCTACACTACTCTACTCTCCAACACTGCATTCTCTGCCACTGAACTCTACCCCAGAGGCCGTGCTCATGTCCGTCCACGCACTGCACACCCTGGAAGCCAACGGAAGCCACGGACCCGGAGAGTGGAGAGGAGGTGGTAGCGTTGTTACTCTCTACCTTGGGTTGGCGGTTCTCAAAGCCGTCTATTTCAGTTCCCCCCACAACACTGCCTTTCGCGACACTCTCCGCTGTGGGCATAGTATCCCAGCGGCCCTTAGCACCATTGTACTGTTGTATTCCTGCTGTGCTCCATCACTGCCCCCATTCCACTCATGGAGGCAGGTGGATTTGGGTGTACGGCATGATGAGGGGATCTGGGCTCGGTTAGCCGGTGCAGGGTGCTGCTTGCTCACACCACACTGCACCGCACCTGGATTGCCATAATGAACCCTGCCCTTGACTTTGGCCAAAGGGGCAGCACTTGCCTGGAGGAGCCTCTGGAGAAAGCCTCTGGCTATTGAAGGGGAGGGTGCAGCCTTTAAAGGAGAACCAGGTGAGGCCTTGGATGCCTGGGAACTTGAGGCGAGAGGACCCAGCTCCAGTTCTAGCATCAATTGCTCCACTAACCATCTACATTACTTATATTGCTTGCTTGATACTACAATCACAGACTGCAACCACAGATTTTCCCTTCATGTGCAAGTGTGGCGGTGGCAGCAAGACGAGGGAGAGGAGGTAAGTGGATGTCTGGATGTCAGCTAGCCATTTATTATTCTGCCTTGTAGTATTTTGTACTTTGTACTGCTTAGGAGCTTTATGGTACTGTATCTGGGCGTGCTGCATAGTCACGTAGCTGTGTGTTTGTTTCTTTAAGTGCTTCAAGTGTTTCTTCAAGTGCCCTGAATATCCTGAGGGTCCCCTAGACCTCTCACTTGCACAGTGGAGAGGCAGAGGGGGACAGAGGGGAGATGATGCCACCAATGGGGAAAACCAATGCAAATACCAATGCTGGCACCTCGATAGTCCCCCAAACATGACCATGGGCGCTTTCCTGACACGTGCAGTTGGTATCATTAGTAAATAAATTGAGCTGGCAGAACGCTGCCTTTCTCTATCCTCTCAAACATCAACTCTGCCGGGCTTGCCAGGAAGTCAGGCGTCCAACTAACCAAATATAGGAGAGGATTTAAGCAATCTACAGCACCCACAAGGGACAAACATCAAGAAGGACAAGCCTAAAATCTGCCTTACTGGAGATCCCTGCTTCACCCTGGGTCCATAACCAACCCATCCCTTTGGTACCAGAAATTATGGTGGTCATGTCACCACCAATTGATCAAAATATGGCTGGGAAGAGAAAGAGGCAGGAGCCCATCAGGAAATCCAAATGCCCAAGCATCAGTATTATTCAGTCCCCCAAGAAGAGAGACACTCCAAAAGTTAAAAACACAGTAACGGACCCCTCCCAGGACACTCTTAAAGACTCCATAATTGCTGCCCTTGAGACAAGGCTAAACTCAATCCTGAAGCGCCTTGATACTATCGAGCTGGCGCTCAAGAAACTTAATCAACAGATTACTCATTGGAGGGAAATCGGACCTCTCCATACTTCAACTCCCCCTGCTCCCATACCAAGATCAGTGCAATCAGTTTTGGGAGGAGGGTTAGAAGATACACTGGGTACCCAAATCTGTTCTGTACCTCTCTCAGCCCAAAGCTCCATCCTGCATAACTATACACAGCATTATCTAAGGGGATGGGACTCCGGGGTCAATAACAAAGACCATATGAGCCCGGGTGGCTCTAAACAAAATAATCCTCTAATAAACAAAGTTCTAGTTCCACAAGGACATGTGATATACAGTCTACTTGGAAAGAATCAATTGGTAAGGGGCCAGGCACGCTGAGTGAGAAATTTAGAGTCAACCAAATGGCATTCGGACTAACATCCCCCCAGAGTGCACTGTGTTAGAAAATGTTCCCACTTTGACTCATCCTCACATGGAATCACACACATCCCTCTTGAATAAAATGTCACACTGGCTGTGAAAGCATTCTGGATCGACCAATGACCTCTCCAAAAACATTATCTCGATAAGGAGGGTCTCCTGGATTGGACTAAGAGCTCACAGGGGGGTTGTATAATTATCAATTTTAATAGACCAAGGTTAGTCAGGTCATTATTACATTCACTCAGTCAAACTCCATCATCACCGGAGGCCATACGAGCACTGCCATTGGACTTCTTTTACCCACCAAGGGCTCCTGGTTTATTACCATACAGTAATAGTAATGCGGCTCACCTGTGTAGAGCAAATGATACAACTACAAACCACCACTTGAACTGCCTCCTCTCTCTTTCTAATAGGTTTAGCCCTCTGGCCTCTATAGAACAACTGGACTGCCCACCCCCTATAGCGTCCCAATCAGTCTCAACCGATGACCATCCTCTACTCCCCACACAAAATCAACGGGTGTCTCATGGCGCTCTTCAGCAAGAAGGGGAATTTGGCTTAACTCATGGAACGTGACAGGACAGCGATCCAAACTGGAGGTCCCGGAATGGCTGAACTTGGTGGGTCATTATCAAATAATCTGCTCCCAAGAAACCTGGTTACTGGACCTCCTGCATGTAAAAGGATTCGTCACTTTTCACATCCCAGCAATCCCCTCAATGTCAGGTAAAGCTAAAGGGGATTGGTAACATTCGTCTCTGTGACTCTGACGGGCTGCAAGGTCTCTGAAGTGGTTATCACTCCATTCTATTACATACTCCTGTTCACCCTGAGGAAATCTTTTGACCTGCTACAAGTTAATTATTATTATAAAATGTTTGATCCCGCAGAAACTAAGATCACAGATGGGATAGAGGACGTTTTGCATAAGATCATAAATAACTATAGAAAGGAGTTATAATCTTGCGGGTTGGAGATTATAACATAGAAATGTTTGGTAATGGCTCCTTCGTAACATGTGGAATTTGTGATCATTTTGGTGAACCTCTCACACACTTTAGACATACCCATTATGAGGATACACTAAACCGAGTGTCCTTTGCTAACAATCTGGTATTTGCACATGATTATAGTATGGGGCCCCCCACATGGATCACAAGATGCATAGGGTCAGGGTCTAATTCTATCATAGACCATATATTAATAACCAATGAGCTGCTACCAGTATTGGTCACTTGTAGAACGGTGGCCTCATGCATGAGTGATCATAGCCACTAACGCTGAATCAAAAATTATCTTATGTAGGGATGTTCAGAAAACCCCACAGCATCAAATACAATAATATAAAAATAAAGGTCTAAACATCAGATAGGGACAGATTGACAAGGATGCCTTCCACAATGACCTATTTGTACATAATCAAAAGGTAATTAATCAAGTCCTGCAAGAGGACTTTAGCCTAAGGGAGGTAATTCAGGCTTTTACTTCTGTCACAGAGCATATGGCAGATAAACTGACCAACAAATCTGGGAAAACCCTTACTAGCCCAAGGTGGTTTTAATAGCACCTGCGCTAAAGCTCACAAACTCCTAAAGAGTGACCTCAATAAATGCCCATGGGACACAATGGGTGTAGCGATGACCAGGAAATTT
Organism: Calotriton arnoldi; assembly: GCA_963921515.1. Lineage (NCBI taxonomy): Eukaryota > Metazoa > Chordata > Amphibia > Caudata > Salamandridae > Calotriton > Calotriton arnoldi. The sequence continues at coordinate 109,625 of CAWUFW010016208.1, read as the reverse complement.
TACAAAGAAGCCATCTCAGAAAGGAAAAGAGAAATTAGGGAGAAGGCCTGGGAGGAGCTAAGAGCTGCCAGCGAGCTGAAATATTTCCAAGCCTTTTGGCAAGTAGTAAACTCTCTGACCCTTCAAGGTGAGTCCCTCCCCAAAATTGAGTGTGTAATCCCAAGCGATTCCTGGGTGACCCTCTTTTCAAATAATTTTGGCCTAAAGGTACAGACGCTAGAACAAGCTGTAGATGCTATACCTATTAGCGACACCACTTCCAGCTGGGAACTGAGTAGATTCATTAAGATTCTCTTATTTGTTTTAGCAATTGAAAACTGCTCCTCAGATAAAGCCCCTCATATTTTGAAATCCCTACCACAGTTTTGGGCATCCCTAATAACTAATGTCCTAAGATGTGCAATCACCGGGACTCTGGTTAAAACCTGGGAAGAGGCCACAATTATTTCCATTTTTTTAAAAAGGTGATAAAAGTCAGCCACACTGCTAGTGGTTAAATTCACTCCTGGATAGCACGGCAACGATCCTAAGAAGGGTTATATTGGCCAAACTAGAAAGCTGGCCTGCAGAGACTCAGGAACTATCAGATTTACAGTTTGGGTTTCGCCAGGCTTGGGAACAGTGGAGCAGACTTTAAATCTGTCTCTTATAGTCCAAAAATAGGCGAAGGCTAAAAAAGGATGTGTCCATCTTGCCTTAATTAACTTAACTTGTGCCTTTGACACAGTGGATCGCTGCAGATTATGGTCAATAATGTCAGAATTAGGCACAGAGAGTGCAATAATCTCCTTGCTGCACCAGCTTCACGCACATACCACAGCTAGACTGCGTTACAGTATAAATGGGGACCCCACCGATGATTATCCACCAGTAACAGGGGTTAGGCAGGGTTGTGTCCTGGCCCCATTCCTATTCCTAATCTATATTAACGGACTTGGAGACCACTTAGTAAAAGTCAGAAAAGACACCCCTAAAATCAACTCACAAGAAATCCCTGTCTTACTCTATGCAGATGATGTTGTCCTTACTGCCCAAACATCTAATGGTCTTCAATCCTTGTAGGTACTTTTAATAATTTTATGGACAACCTAGGACTAAAAACTAACAGAACCAATACATTTATAATGAAATGTGGTCCAAAAATGTCAAAGACCAGAACATTTTTACTTGGTGGAGAAGAAGTGGAAAAACCTCCCACTTCACTTACCTGGGTGACCAAATTGATATTGATTTTTAACTCAAAGTTCTTATTGAATGTAAGAATCTTGCAATTCCAAAGTGCAACTGATGCAGTTCTTAGATTTGCTAAAAGACTGGAATATAAACCCATAAGTGATCTGCTTATGTATTTTTAAAAGTAAATGTTTATCTGTTGCGACATTTGGGGTGGGTATCTGGGGTCAGGCAAACTGTAAAGCTCTCCAGTTTGTACTAAGTAAGTTCATAAGAAGACTTCTGGCTGTCCCACTCTCCACTCCGATGTCATTTTGCCACGATAAAGTAGGGCTACCCTATCTGGAGGATTACATCAAATTACAACCCATCTTGCTGTAGCAGCGAATTTGGAAAAACCCAGAAGCCCAATTGTGTAGATCAGTGTTGTTAGATTGCATAAATCTGGATAATTGGTTAGCTATTCCTTGGCTCAAATTCGTCAAAAAGAGCTTTGAAAGTCTGGGCACTCTTGTTTTTTTAACATAATCCGGCTGTTCTATCCAACATCCACTCAATGCGTATAAAATATCTTTTTTATCAACATGCACAAAAGGCAGGGCAGGGGGGTAGTTGGGAAGAAAGGGGAGTCACTTCCTGGGCTAATACCACGCTCAGCATTTTACTTACAGTTTATTGTAGATGAAAGCAGAAGTTTTTACTCACAAGGTTCCGACTTCAAACTATGCACTTCTTGGGAGCCTTTCCTACCAAAGGAACCATGTTTTTCCCTCTCCCTCCTTGTCATTGTGAAATCCCAGCCGAACAAAGCACTGTGCACTTTACTTTATTCTGAACATTTTACTTACACCAAAGAAGACAATTCATGCATCCAAGATTGCGTGCTCTGGATTGTAGATCCCACACAGTTGCCTTTTCTTATTTGCAGTGTCTGGGAAATTAAACTGTTATTATTGCTGTTTTGAGATTATGATATAAATACTGAAAGTTTTACTGCATTTTGCTGCTACGACACTATTTAATGGAACTTTGTGATTTTATTGAAGGTTTTATGGCTTATTTTTATAACTCCCTTTCTCTTGACCTGTGAATCATGTATTAATCATTGTGTATTTTTCTTATGATGTGAATTTTATGGCTCGGTAGAGCCGAAAAAAGAATTTTGACTGACACTGAACTCTACGCCACTCTTCTCTGCACCACTTCACTCTATGCCACTGCACTCTATTCTCCACCACTCAACTCTACTCCTCTCTACTGTACTCTATGCCAATCACTCTACGCGCTCTACTCTGCATCACTCCACTCTAAACCACTGCCTCTATGGCAATCCACTCTAAGCACTCTAATCTATTCTGCACCACTGTACTTTATAACACTGCACTCTACAACACTGCACTCATTGCCACTGCACTCTACACCACTGCACTTTACATTGAAACAATCAACTCTATGCCACTACGCTCTATACCACTCTATTCCACTCTGCACCATTCCACTCTACACCACTGCAAACTGCCTTCTTCCACTCTTCTCCACACCAATCTTTTCTATGCTGCTGCCCTCTATGCCTCTGCACTCAACGCCAATCCACTTTACACCACTTTACGCAAAACCAATACACTCTATGCCACTTCCCTGTATGCCAATCTACTCTGCAACACTGCACTGTACGACACTATACTCTACTCTTTAACAATATACTCCACGCCATTATACTCTACACCACTGTACTCTAAACTACTGCACTCTACAACACTCTCTGCAACACTGCACTCCCCACCACTGAACTCTATGTCACTCTACTCTGCACCTCTCTACTTGGCGTCACTGCACTCTACTCTCCACCACTCTACTCTGCCCCACTCTACTACTCTCTATGTCAATACACTCAATGGCACTACATTCTACACCACTCTAATCTACTGTGCACCATTGCACTTTGTGACACTGCACTCCACGCCACTTCATTGTATGCCTCTCTACTCTACTCTCCGCCACTCTACTCTTTGCCAGTGCACTCTCCCCCAATATACTATGCATCACTGGATTCTAAACCACTGCACTCTACACCACTCCAGTCCATGCCTCTCCACTCTAATCTGCACCACTCCACTCTATGCCACTCTACTCTGCAACACTGCACTCTTTGCCACTACACTCTATGCCACTACACTCCACAACACTACTCTAAGTCACTCCTCTTTACCCTGCACCAGTTCGCTGTATGCCACTTCACTTTACTCTGAAAGAATATACTCTACACCACTGCACTCTATGCCACTCTACTTCACTCGGAGCAACTCCACTCTATGCCACTGCACTCTATGCCACTCTACTTCACTCTGCGCAACTCCACTCTATGCCACTGCACTCTATGCTTCTCTATTCTAATCTGCAATACTCTACTCTATGCCACTGTGCTCTGCAGCACTACTCTATGCCACTGCACTCTACCCTGCGCCATTCCACTCTACACCACTTCACTCTACTCTGAAACATCCTACTCTATGCCACTGCACTCAATGCCACTCTACTCGTCTCTGTGCGACTCCACTCTATGCCACTGCACTCTACCACAACGCACTCTATGCCACTCTACTCAACGCTACACCAATCTACTCGAAACCACTGCGCTATACGCCACTCTACTCCAAACGACTGCACTCTACGTCAGTGCACTGAACACCACTTTTCTGTTGGGCCATTACACCTTCCCTTTGGAACAAGGCCAGCATGATCTTGCTGGCAGTCCTGGAATTTCTTAGGGCCTTTTTGGCCCTGATGAGTCATAATGGACAAGATGCGGCTAAATATGTTATTAGCGGAGGTCTGGTGACTGTCACTGCACTGTATGTCACAACATTCTAGGCCTACTACTCTGCACCATTGCACTTTACACCACTATACTCTACTCTCCAACACTCTACACCACTGCACTCTATGCCACTTCACTCTACTCCACTCCACACCACTGCACTCTGCGTCACTGCACTCTACGCCAATCTATTCTACTCACAGTACTGTACTTTACGCCACTGCTCCACTGTACTCTATGCCACTGCACTCAATGCCACTCTACTTGTCTCTGCACCACTCCACTCTAGGCCACTGCACTCTACCCCAATGCACTCCATGCCACTCTACCCTACACCACCCCACTCTACTCGAAACCACTGCGCTATATACCACTCTGCTCCAAACCACTGCACTCTACGCCAGTGCACTGAACACCACTTTACTCAAAACCAATGCTTTTATATCACTGCACTGTATGTCACTGCATTCTATGCCTACTACTCTGCACCATTGCACTCTACACCTCTATACTCTACTCTGCAACACTCTACTCCACTGCACTCTATGCCACTTCACACTACCCCACTCCACACCACTGCACTCTGCGTCACTGCACTCTACACCAATCTATTCTACTCACACTATTGTACTTTACGCCACTGCTCCACTGTACTCCATGCCACTGCTCTCTGCACCACTCTACTCTGCATCACTGCACTCTATGCCACTAAACTCTATGACACTCTGCTCTGCAAGTCTGCACTCTCCTCCAATGCACTCTAGGACCCTCCACTATATATCACTGCTCTCTATGACAGTCTACTCTGCAACACTGCACTCATAGCCACTGAACTCTTTGCCACTCTACTCTATGCCACTGGACTCTACACCACTGCACTCCATGCCATTGCATTCTCCTCTGCACCATTCTACTCTATGACACTCTAGGCCAATGCTCTCCACGTAATTACACTCTACGCCACTACACTATGCATCACCCCATTCTTTGCTACAGCACACTACCTTCTACCACACTTACTTCTCTGTACCACTCCACTCTATGCCACTTCACTCTGTGCCACTCTACTCTGCAACACTGCACTCTCCACCACTGAACTCTAAGCCACTCTTCTCTGTACCACTGTACTCTATGCCACTACACTTGACTCTGCACCACTCTACTCTACGCCACTCTATGTCAATGTACTCTATGCCACTAATTTCTGCATCACTCCACTCTATGCCACTGCACTCTAGCCTCCACCACACTTAATACTCTGCACCACTCCACTCTATGCCACTCTACCCTGCAAACATGCCCTCTCCGCCACTGAACTCTGAGCCACACTTCTGTGTACCACGGCACTCTATGCCTCTGCACTCTACTCTACACCACTGAACTCTATTCTACTCTACTGCACTCTACGCCAATACACTGTATGCCACTACACTCTACGGTGCATCACTGCACTCTATGGCCCTGCACTTGATTCCACTGCACTCTATGCCACTGGACTCTACTCTGAAACAATTAACTCTACGCCACTGCACTCTATGCCATTCTATTCCACTCTGCACCATTCCACTCTATGCTACTGCAATATACCCTCGACCACTCCACACCACTGTATTCTATGCCACTGCAATCAACACCAATGCACTCCACTCCACTTTACTCAAACCAATACACTCGACCCCACTGCACTCTATGCCAATCTACTCTGCACTACTGCACTGTATGCCAATATACTGTATTCTGCAACACTCTACTCCATGCCATTGCACTCTATGCCAATATACACTACTGCACTCTACAACACTCCACTTTGCAACACTGTACTCCCTACCACTGAACTCTACGCCACTCTACTCCACTCTACACTGCACCACTGCACTCTATGCCACTGCACTCTACTCTGCACCACTCTTCTCTACACCAATCTACTAACCTCTATGTCAATGCACACTACGCCACTACACTCTACACCACGCTAATCTACTGTGCACCACTGCACTCTATGTCAATGTATTCCATGCCGTTTCACTCTCTCCCTCTCTACTTTACTCTGCACCACTCTACTCAATGCAGTGCACTCTACCCCACTATACTCAACTCTGCAACACTCTATGCCACTGCATGGTACCCCACTCTACACCACTACACTCTGCGTCATTGCACTCTATGCCACTGTATTCTAAACCACTGCACTCTACGCCAATGCACTCAACACGACTTAACTCAAAACCAATGCACTGTATGCCACTGCACTCAATGCCTACTACTCTGCACCATTTCACTCTATGCCTCTATACTCTACTCTGCAACACTCTACACGGCTGCACGCTACCACACTCTACACCACTATGCTCTTCGTCATTGCACTCTACACCACTCCATTCTACTTTGCACCACTCTACTCTACACCACTGCTCCACCATACTCTATGTCACTGCTTTCTGCACCACTCTACTCTGCACCTCTCTACTCTATGCCAATACAATCCACTCCACAACACTCTATGCACAACACTTTGCATCACTCCAATATACCCCACTGCACTCTAACCACCACTACACTTACTACTCTGCACCACTCCACTATGTGCCACTTCACTCTATGCCACTCTAATCTGTAATTCTGTACTCTCCACCATTGAACTCTACGCCACTATTCTCTGCACCACTGCACTCTGTGCCACTGCAGACTACTGTGCATCATTCTACTCCATGCCTCTCTATTACATTGCACTCTACACCACTACACTCTATTCCACTCCACTCTGCCTCACTCCACTCTACGCCACTCCACTCCACCCTCCACCACACTTACTACTCTGCACAACTCCACTCTAGGCCACTCTACACGGAAACACTGCACTCTCTGCCACTGAACTCTATGCCACACTCTCTGCACCACTTCACTCTAAGCCGCTGCACTCTACACCACTTCAGTGAAGGCCACTTCACTCTACTCTGTACCACTCCACTTTATGCAACTCCTCTCTATGCCACTCTACTCTACACCACTCTACTCGAAACCACTGCACTCTACACCTCTCTACTCTAAACCACTGCACTCTACCCCAATGCCCTCAACACCACTTTACTCAAAACCAATGCACTGTATGCCACTGCACTCTATGCCTACTACTCTGCACCATTCCACTATATGCCTCTATACTTTACTCTGCAACACACTATCCCACTGCACACAACCCCACTCTACACCACTACGCTCTGCCTCATTGCACTCTACGCCGCTCTATTCTACTCTGCACCACTGTACTCTATGCCACTACTCCACTATACTCTACGCCACTGCTTTCTGCACCACTCTACTCTGCATCACCCTACTCTGCACCAGTGCACTCTATGACACTCTACTCTGCAAAACTGCACTCTTTGCCGATGCACTCTATGTCACTCCACCGTACACAACTGCAATCTATGACACTCGAGTCTTTCGCACTGCACTCTCACCCACTGAACTCTATATCCTTGTACTTTATGCCACTGCACTCTACGCCACTGTACTCTACGCCACTGCATTCTACTCTGCACCACTCTACTCTATACCACTCTATGCCAATGAAATCCACTCCACTACACTCTATGCCACTACACTCTGCATCACTCCACTGTACCTCACTGCACTCTACCCTCCACCCCACTTACAACTCTGCACGACTCCACTTTATGCCGCTTCACCCTATGCTACTGTAATATGTAACTCTGACCCTCCACCCTTGACTCTACGCCACCGCATTCTACGCCACTCTATGCCACTATGCACCATTCCACGCTACGCCACTGCAATGTACCTCTGTGATTCCACTCCATGCCACTCTGTTCTATGGTGCTGCACTCTACGCCCCTGCACTTAACACCAATACACTCTACTCCACTTTACTCAAAACTAATACACTCTACGCCACTGCACTCTACACTAGTCTACTCTGCACCACTACACTGTACACTACATTACTGTACTCTGTAACACCCTTATCTATGCCATTGCACTCTACGCCACTCAATTCTACACTACTGCACTCTACAACACACTAGCCTGCAACAGTGCACTCCCCACCACTGAACTCTACACCACTTTATGCTATACTCTATACTCTATACCACTGCACTCTATGCCACTGCACTCAATGCCACTCTACTCCTCTCTCTGCTACTCCCTTCTGTGCCACTGCACTCTATCCCAATGCACTCTACAGTATTTTACTCTACTCTACACCACTCTACTTTAAACCACAGCACTCTACCCCACTCTACTGTAAACCACTGCACACTACGCCAATGCACTCAACACCACTTTACTCAAAACCAATGCACTGTATGCCAATGCACTCTATGCCTACTACTCTGCACCACATCACTCTACACCAATATACTCTGCAACACTCTACACCACTACACTCTACGCCACTGCATGCTACCCCACTCTAGACCACTGCGCTCTGCATCACTACACTACACTACTCTATTCTACTCTGTACCACTATACTCTATCCCACTGCTCTCTGCACCACTCTACTCTGCATTACTCTACTCTGCAAGATTGCACTCTCCGCCAATGCACTCTACGCCATTCTACTATACACTACTGCACTCTGACAGTCGACTCTGCAACACTGCACTCTCAGCCACTGAACTCTATGCCACTCTACTCTATGCCACTGCACTCTTCTCTGCACCGCTCTACTCTATGTCACTCAATGCAAAAGCACTCCACGCCACTACACTCTACGCCACTACACTCTACATCACTCCACTCTATGCTGCTGCACTCTACCCTCCACCACACTTACTACTCTGCACCACTCCACTCTATGCCATGTACACGAGGTAACAACGATGCAAATGTATGAGAGCTATGCATCATGTTTGCACCACATAACCTGGTGCCTTGCATAACAAAGACTTCTAAGTCACTTTGCGTGACTTTGAATGGATTAAAAAATATGGAGTAATGCAATACAGCGCAAATCGCTGCATTGCATTACTCTGCACATGGGCGTTGCGGTGGGTGTTCCCAGGCACATCCCATAGTTTTGACACATTCCCAGATTTAACAAACCTGGTAAACCTGGGCATGCGCCAAAAAGATACGTCTTCCCAGGTGAGGCATAACAAGGAGAAATATCTTTATTTCTCCTTGTTTTTCCTCTTTCTATGTGTCCTGCATTCTGCAGCACATAGAAAGAGGAAAAAGCCTTTCAGGTTTGTTTTTTGCGCAGAAAGGTGTCCCTTTCTGCACAAAAACAATCCTGTCTACAACACAGGCACCCTTGTACAATGGTACAAGGGTGTCTGCGTTGGTGCTAGGTTGCTAAAATGGGCCAGCGCTGGTGGGAAGGACAGGAATGTGCCATATTTGCTAAATATGGTACATTCCTGCCCTTCCCCTGTGATGCAGAGCAGCGCAGCAAGGTAACTCGCTGCACTGCCCTGCATCGCAAATCCCATAAATATGCCCCAACATGTTTATTCAGGAATGCAAACATGGCTAACAGGAATTACATGTGCTCAGTTTCTTCTTTTTTTCATGTATTAGAGCAGTCACAATAAGAAAAGTGAAAATGTTTCGTCGTGTCTTACTTGTAATCCACTTCTAATTCAGCACACAAGCATGTTTACACAC
>CAWUFW010016208.1:0-95000 GCA_963921515.1 Calotriton arnoldi | reverse complement strand
TCTACGCTCTCTACGCTCTCTCGCTCCACTCTCTCTCTCTCCACTCTCTCTCGCTCCACTGTCTCTCTCTCTGCACTGTCTCTCTCTACGCTCTCTCTCTACTCTCTCTCTCTCTCTCTCTCCACTCTCTCTCTCTCTCCACTCTCTCTCCACTGTCTCTCTCTCCACTCTCTCTCCACTCTCTCCACTCTCTCTCTCCACTCTCTCTCTCTCTCTACGCTCTCTCTCTCTCCGCTCTCTCTCTACGCTCTCTCTCACTCTCTCTCTCTCTCTCCACTCTCTCCCACTCTCTCTCTCTCCATCTCTCTCCACTGTCTCTCTCTCCACTCTCTCTCTCCACTCTCTCTCTCTCTCTCGCTCTCTCTCTCTCCGCTCTCTCTCTCCGCTCTCTCTCTCTCCACTCTCTCTCTCTCTCCACTCTCTCTCCACTCTCTCTCTCTCCACTCTCTCTCTCTCTACGCTCTCTCTCTCTCCGCTCTCTCTCTGTACGCTCTCTCTCTCTCCACTCTCTCTCTCTCTCCACTCTCTCTCTCTCTCTCTCCACTCTCTCTCTCTCTCCACTCTCTCGCCACTGTCTCTCTCTCCACTGTCTCTCTCTCCACTCTCTCTCTCTCCACTCTCTCCCCACTCTCTCTCCACTCTCTCTCTCCACTCTCTCTCTCTCTCTCTATGCTCTCTCTCTCTCCACTCTCTCTCTACGCTCTCTCTCTCTCTCTCCACTCTCTCTCTACGCTGGATACCTGGACTGCACACCTTGATTATATGTTTTTCGTCTTAATATACAACAACAACAACAAAACAATGAGTTGTTAGCAAAACTGGAGAAACTTCGTTATTCCCCACAAAAATAGATTGGGTTGGCAGGCACCCTTCTCACCTGCTCCTGTCCACTCTTACCTCTTTGCTGCTGGCCCGCACCACCCCTGCCCAGAGCAGCAGCAGGAGGACGGTCCTTTGGCGGGACATCTCTGACAGGCAGGCAGGGTCCGGCCCTGCAGTAGGCAAAGGATGAATGCACAGCCTGCATGTCCCAGTGTCCCCAGCGACCCTGAGATTCACAATGCTCTCTCTGGGGCCCCCACCCCCATCCTTTTTCAGGGACTGGCGCGCTCTGACTGAAGAGAAACAATGTAACTTGTTACATTGTTTCTCTTCAGTCCTCAGGTCAGCAGCGGAGGAGCTCAGAGCAGGCTACAGACTGCTGCAGCTGCTTTAGAGCAAGAGACAAACAGCTCTCTACCAATGAGCTGAGGTGGCCCCCTTCATGTACTGAAGACTAGGGGCCCCCCCACACCGCGGGGGCTGCAGGGGTGTTTGTTACGCCCCTGCTGTATTGGCAGCCTAGTGCCAACGCAGGCACCCTTGTACGATGGTGCAAGGCAGGCAGGATTGTTTTTGTGCAGGAAGGGGCATCATCCTGAACAAAAACAATCCTGAGAGGATGTTTCCTCTTTCTATGTGTACTGCAGAATGCAGCACACATAGAAAGAGGAAAAAACAAGGAGAAAAAATATATTTCTCCTCGTTGCGCCTCCCCTGGTGAGGCGTATCTTTTTGGTGCACTACCAGATTTAGAATGTCTTGTACATCTGGGAATGCATTTATAACCACGAGAGTTGCCTGGGAACACCCATGCAACGCCCATGGAATGCCTACCCAGGACAGAGTAACACAACAGATCGATTTGCGCTGCACTGCGTTGCGTGACTCCATATTTGTGGAGCCTCTCAAAGCTACGCATAGTGGCTTTGCGTGGCTTCACAAAAATGAATTAAGGTTTGCGTCCCTCTTGCACCACGTTACATTACTCTAGCCACCAGGGGCAGTTGCAGCAGACCTCCTCACCTGCTAAGTGGTGTAATCCTCAGTGAGCTGGTACTCCTGGCTCCCTGCACCAGCCTTCCTCCTGGTCCATGTCCAGGGCTTTCCCCAACTGGTCATCAGGGGGGATAATGGGGGCAAATTCACTGGCCCATGATGAGAAACACTGGTCCTGTAGTCAACAGGGCCAAGTCCTCAGTCCTTTGTGGGCATCAGGCGGGTCATCCTTCCAGTTGTTCTTGGCAGCCCCAGGGTCCAGCAGCAAAGCACAGAGAAATCACCAGGCAAGAGAGGTTCTCCGCCTTGTGCAAGATTTCATAAAGGGGAATGGAAGGTTCCAGAAGCCAGGCACCTGTGGCCAATCCTAGGGTGCCACATCACCTCTTCCCCCCTGTTCCAAACCCCATGCAATGTATTCTGGGACAGTTCAGAATGGCGTTATCCGGGAGTCACTAGTCACATCTCCTTGTGGAGCCTCAGCCTCGCCCCTCATTGACATCACTGTCAGCACCTTCCTTAGTAGACTTTCAAAGGGGATCTCCCTCCTGTGTTGGCTCCAGAGGTCTGGGCTCCCTCCTTCTTTAGTGGGCTTGGGCAGGCCCATCCCTGGGACAGTGTGACAGCTGATTGATTGATGCAGATACTTCCACCCCTCCACTTTTCTCCTCGGAGATGAGTGAAGCTCTATTAATTGCTTCCTTTGTGTGGGCGGGGGTCTTTGTTCTTGCTGCTGGAGAGAAATGTAATTAACAGGGGACAGCAGGGTGACAATAGCCTGGGCTCTGATCCTGAGCTGAGCCAGAGAAATATGACAATTCTGGATGATCCATAAGTTGTACAGATATCTTTGTGGAACTTGCAGATTTTTTTTCTTACACAGGTTACACCCCATTTAGATACATCACTGGTCTCTGTAGCCCAAAAGGATGCAAAACTGCACTCTAAGGAAGTTTTCTCCCTATATGTATAATAAAGTGTCACTACAGACAAAACAGTAAATCACACTGACTTGCCCAATTAGTGTACACTAACATTATAAGGCCTATCCCAGGTAAATATCTAATCCTGCAGAGTCCTCTCTTTGCCAAACTACCTATGCGCAGTTACTGGACTGTGCAAGACAGTAGTCTCCCACACACAGCCCACACATATGTGCACACATGTGTGCACTTGTGTTCATGTCTACCTAGCCAAGTACCCCTTACCCTTGCTGTGTCGCAGCGGCCTTTTCTTAAAAGGCGTACACTGGTGGTAAACATGCGCAGTCCCATTTGCCATGTGATAACCATGGGTGAGACACATGTAGTGAGAATCACCCACAGTAAAATCCCCAAAATCCGGGGATCCAAAAAGCTAAAAACCTGGAAGTACTGAATGGGCGAATCCCAATTGCAACAAATAGGAGCCATCAAACTTTATCCAATTCAGGGACGATCTGAAGACTCACCATTTTATGGGACACTACATTACGCAAAAGTCCACTTTACTCGCAAAACTCACTTACCTCTCTAATCACTCATTCACTCTATCTTTGCTTTGATCCTATATAGTACAACATTGCCTTTCAGCTAGGGCCATGCTATGCAAACACCACACAAACAGAAGGGGGCCATAACATGAGATTTTTCAAGATTCAAATTGATTCTTTATGCCATGTCAACAAATCAACATTGGCATTGCTTCACCAAAATCAAAGGCAGAATTGGTGACAGCGCAGCCCTGGATACCAAGATCACATAAAAGGAAGTTGCTTCATGTAATCTAGGCTAAGGGTTTTGTAAATTTGTTTTCATGTTATTTTCAGCATACAACTGCCCAGTTTGCCTTATGGCTGTAATTGTAACCGAGGACAGCATGTGCATGCACAGTGCTTGAGTTGTTGCTGACTGTACTCATCCAGTGTGACTGAGGCAATCTTGTACTGCTAATGCACATGCTGCATCAATACTTGCCAAGTGGCTCCATGCCATATGTGAAAGCTTCAGTTAAACCAGCAACACTTTGCTTGCTGCAGTTTTGGATAACACGCTTTTAATGTTGAAAGGCAATCCCGCTATGCAACTGCTAAAAGCCTGACTGGTGGGGTCACACATAAACATGGACCACTTTGCAAGTATATGTGCCTATTAGATGTAAGGTGTTTTTAAGAGAAGCTTGCAATGTTGAGCTCTATCTGTGCAGTGATATTAACTAAAGCTTTGTTAACCTTGTTATTATTAAAAAAATAAGCCATAATGTTTTCTTTCTCTTGCGTCGTTCCCTCACACCTTTCTCTTTCCCACCTCTTGTTGCAGTTTTTTACATTCTGACTTTTTCCTTCTCCTCTCTGCCTTTGTTCCATGTTTTCATACTCTTCCCTTTCTGTTTTTTAGCTCAATTTACTTCCACTCATGTATTATGACTTCTACTTGTCTATTTTTGATTCCTTTCACAGACTATAGACTTCCCTTTCCTTTCCTCTGGGGTTCCGAAGGAAATAAATCACTGGGCAACTTTGCTTCATTTTTAGAAGACAATGACTTTCACCAATGCTGCCTGAAAACCACACACTTCAAAGGCTTTAAAGCCAAAGCATCACATATCAGATCCCTCCTGGATACAGCCAAAAACAGACCGAAACAACTATTTGAGGTAATTATGCAACCCAACAACCTTCCCTCAACTCTCCATTTAGGGCTTCTGAGATCTCTGTATTAGGGGTGAGTGTCTGACATTGTTCAGCATTCCGTCCATCCTTTGTTCTTTTTGCATTTGTCAGCCTAAGTGGGATGGGTATGCCCAGATGTGACTCCCGTGCTCTTCGTGCCATCTGGAGTCAAGCTATCCTGGCTGTTGAGGGAGGATACCCTGAAACCAGTCCCAGGATGCTTGTTCCAGGTCAGGGAGGACCTGGCTTGGTAGCTTGGGCTAGACTGTTTCCATAGGGAGCTGTGTCAACACTGATTTGCATATGGCTGGATCCAAACTGAAATGGCGTGGTGAGCAAAAAGAATGGATTTAATCCCAGGGTATTTGACATTGTTCAGTTTTTCATCCATCATTTGTTCTTTTGCATTTGTTATCCGAAGTGGGATGGGTATGCCTAGACATGGGTCCCATGCCCGCTATGCCATTGGAGTTAACCTATCCTGGCTGATGAGGGGTGATACCCCAAAGCCAGTTCTAGGTGCTTGTTTCTTGTCCAGGGAGGACCTAGCCTGGTAGTTTGGGCTTGATTGTTCCAATGGGTAGCAGGGTTAAGACTGATTTGATTATGGTTGGGTTCAAACTAGAATGGCGTGGTGAACAAAAAAACTATGGATTTAGGTCCAAATCTCTGTACTGGGGGTGTGTTTGACATTGTTCAGCATTCCATCCTTAATTTGTTCTTTTGACAATGCACCACAGAGCCATAAGCCATATTGAACAATAAAGCTAAAGGCATCTACAATGAGGTACAGAGAAACGCTTAAGGCAGTGCCAACCAGGAACAAAGAAGCTCTAAAAGAAAAAGTAGTCAAATACCAAGAGTATAATTATACTTAATAGAACCTCAGTAAAAAGAGCCATCCGACCTTAACAGCGGGAGAAGCGACCCAAGTGAAAGCACAGGGTTCTGCTTACAGAGCCCTTGGTGCTCGAAATTACCAACACAGGTGCGTTCCACACAACTCAAAGTTCGTCAAGAAGCTAGAAGGCTCCAGTGGCCACACCACATCAGTTTGGCCGCGAAGACTCAAATGTGAGCACATGGCTAGTGCTTGTCAAAACTAAAGTGCCGGTCCAAGTGGGCAGCTAACATTGACAGAGCAGGCTTCACTCTCGACAGCAGGAAGTTCCACAGGTTTTGATACTGTCATTTTCCTGAAACCACCACTTCCATTTGATACCACCAAATAGCAGAATAGTGGAGCCAGATGGAGTGCCTGGATTGAAACTTTTGATGATTTCATTGATGCATTGGAATAAGCAGATAACATAAAGATCATCAAATATCTCAAGAATCTTGAAGATGAAGGAGGAAAGGAAGTACTATAGAAAATACCACATGCTGATTAGGTCTCATACCATCAAATCAAATACGTGTTAAATATCAAGTTCAATCCAAGTCTGAATGTTGATTACAAAAGATACATTTTCTACCAAGAAAGGCAAAAAGCTGGCAAAATGATCCACGAGTTTGTCGAAAGACTTGATACAATCATCAAACATTGTAAATTAAAGGAATTTAAAGATGAAGAAGCCATACATCTCAGAGTCTTACATGGTTGCCTTTCTGATTCATTCAGATGACGAATGCTGAGAGAAATTCTCAGTCTGGAGCAGGTACTCATGGCTGCAAGAGCCGAAGGATGTGCAGACCGACAAGCTACTGACATGGAGGCCGGAGGAGCCCAGAGCGAGTCAGCACTGAACATGTAAAGTAAGCAGAGATACAAGGTTGGGGCCACAAAGTGATGCCTCTACAGAAAAAGAAACTGTGTTTCAGATGCAGATTTTCTTTTCCAAATGAAGGTAAATGTCCTGCCGTTGGACAAGTATGTAATGGCTGGGCGAAAGAGAACCAATTTGTAATGGTTTGCAAAGCAGAGGAAAAACGAAGTGTGTCATGTTGAGAAAGATAAATGGATGCCCGAACGTTCCAGAAGCGACGTTCTACAAATGACCACAAGACCAAGCGACCACATCAGTTGAGGCAAATTGAAAATAAACAAAGTCGATCATCATCTGAATCTTTGTCCAAAAGTTCTTCAACGTCATTGTCAAGCAACAGTGAAGAAGATGCATGTGCGATGTCGAAGTCAACTAAAGAGAAACGTGCGCATGTCGTATGGGCTGCATGCAAGGAAGAATGCAAGTCGAAGAAAGATCAACAAGTGAAGTCATGAAATTCATTTAAACACTGTCATAAAATCACACTGAAGGTGAATGGCTCCTCCATACTTTTTATCATAGACAGTAATGCATCAATAAACATCATGCCTGAGGAGAAGTACAACAAACTGTCTCCAGTGTCCTGTCTCACACCGTCGAAGACTATAGTGAATGCCTGGGCTGGATCGACACCATTAAAAAGTCAAGGTTTATTTGTAGCAACCATGAAGCACAAAAAGACGAAAGTACAAGCACCAATTCATGTACTTCAAGGTACGTCGGCAAGTGCTTGTTTACTCAATTTCAGTACTGCTGCCGAAATAGGACTGATATCTATAAAGTACAACATAAATGCTCATCATGAAATAGTGAGCCAGTTTCCATCATTGTTTCATGGATTAGGAAAATTTAAGACAATGAAAGAGCAACTGCATATTAATGAGGACATTCGTCCTGTTTTTCAGCAACATCATTGAATTGCATTTCCTTTACAGGAAGCTGTTGAAAAAGAACTTGACACCTTACTAAAGCATGATAACATTGAGCGATCTACTGGTCCAACACCATAGGTTTTGCCCATAGTGATAGTGCCTAAAAAGGACAGTGAAGGAGCTGTATGCATCTGTGTTGATATGCGTCAAGCTAACAAGGCAATTGAAAGAGAATGACATGCAGGTCCACAGATTGTGATCACACAGCTGAATGGTGCCAAAGTCTTCTCTCGCCTTAATCTGAACAAAAGATAACATCAATTGGAACTGGAAGAAAGTTGCAGGTACATTATTACCTTTTCTACCCATATTGGTTTGTTCAGAAAGAAAAGATTAAGCTTTGGCGTGTCATCAGCTGCCGAACTGTTTCAAGATGTCATTCGCCCCATAATTCAGCCTTTCATGCATGCTTTCAATTTCAGTGATGATATATTGGTCTTTGAGGCCGCACGAAAGGAACATTATAAAGCTCTTACACAAGTGTGCTGTTTACTTGCTGATGCAGGTCTCACTTTGAATGCAGAGAAGTGTGAGTTCCACAAAACTCAAATTCTTTGCCCATATTTTCTCTGATGGGGGAATGACTCCAGATCCAGCTAAAGTGCAGGCTTTGTCAGCCACCTGCCTCACGTCAGATGTCCCCATGTTATGCTCTTTTCTTGGCATAGCCAGGTACTGTTCTAGGTACATCCGTGATTTTGCCACAGTAAGTGCCCCATTAAAAGACTTAATGAAACAAAATGTTTCATTTCAATTGTCACATGAAAGTGAACAAAGCTTCAAGAAAATCAAACATACATTTGGGAACATCACTGAATGTCCTACGTTGATCCATAGCTACAGACAGAAGTTGTTGTTGACACAAGACCATAAGGGCTGGGCATGATTCTTGACCATTACAATGGAAATTCAAATGCTTGAAGGCATATTGTAGCTTATGCTAGCAGACGTTTCTCAAAACTGAACGTGCCTATTCACAACCAGAAAAAGAAAGCCTAGCTGTGGTGTGAGCTTGTGAACATTTCCGCGTGTTTCTACATGGAAAGTATTTCACTCCTGTCACAGATCATCAAGCATTGCGTACCATCTTTGGCAATCCTAAGGCCAAGATTTCCCCTAGCATTTAAGGGGGGGGGGGGAATACAGGAAAAGTATTACACTATTGTGCACTGACCAGGTAAAAATCAAAACCCCGCTGAATACTTTTCATGAGTGTCAGTATAGTGGCATAGTACCACTTCCAAAATGGCTGAAGCCTACATTAACTTAATTGTAAAGTTCAGTACACCTATAAGTGGTAACTCCTGAAGTGGGCCACAAATATTTTGACATTTCAAGGTATCAAAAGAATCATTACATTAAACCCAACTTGATGCCCATGTCGAATTTAATGTAACTTTTCAGTAAAAGGCAATTTTAGAAAGATGCCACTCTGTTGCCCAAGTCTTCCAGTGGCAATTCTCAGATGATGACCTCAAGACAGCCATCTGCCCTTCTGGGGAGAAGTGTGAATGACTCCCAGGAAAGGACATAATAGAGGACTGCTGTTGGAAGATGTGTTAACCTCTCCCTGGCAGGAAGCCAAACGTTGTGTGGGCCCAAAAGCCGAGCTTCAAAGGCAAAGCTGCCTTTGAAGGGTTCTGGTAGACAGGCTCGCATCGGGGACAGAGAGGGGAAAACAGTTGCCAAACTGTTTTTTCTGTGGTCGTGTAGCCCTCAGTTAGCCACACCTCTAGGGTGGGCTACCAAGCTTCAAACATCGGGAGCAGGGTTCTGCCATCTAGGGAGTGGGCAGCACATTGTACTCTGGGATAGCTAGATGCCACATATTTCAGGAAGTCATCATCAGGCAGAAGGAGACATGGTAGCACATTGGCTAGTAGCCACTGCATCCTCTGAGGGCAAGTTGTGGGCATAAAAGTGTCACCCCTGGCACCCAGACCTCAGATCATGTCTGCACTGGACTGCACCTGCTGCTACTGGGCTAGCAAAGAGAGGACAGTGCCTGTGGTGCCCTGCTCAAGGAAATGTCATCACCGATCCCCAGACAGAAGCGGTGAACTCCAAGAGTCAGTTGAATGACTTCCTCTGATAGCTCCAGGGTCACAGAAGCTGAAGAAGCTGCCTTAGCAGAGCTGGTAGCCACAACTGCTTCTTTGCCACAAACCACTGAAGCGCAGCCCGAGAGACCAAACCCTGAGACTCAAAAGTTGCACCTGAGTCTGCTGGATCTGAGAGAGTTGTCAGACTGCAGTTAAAGGGAACCGTTGCCACTGGTTTTTGGCTAGACTTCATCAGAACTCATTGACCTCTGTGGCCAAAGTTGCCCCACCGGTGTTTTTTGAATGAGGGGTGGGCCCAGGATGTCCTCTGTCGACCGAATCAGCATCCTCTGTGTCTTCAGCATCCTGTATCCCTTGCATCAGGACCAACCCATTGATACCTATGGTGCTTCGTACATAAATCCTGGAACTGGACTAGAGATTGCTTTGACTACAAGGTAACTGTTATGCTAAGCCTTACTTGCCCCCTTGACTTGATCCCTACTGAAGTTGGTCTCCCACAGCGGGCCAGAGCAGTTGAACACAACTTTACAAACGTTTTCCAAATAACCGCTAACCTTGGTAGCTGCTTGTTTGCATTTGAGTGAAAAGCTGTGATTTATGATTTGTTTAAAAATCGGTATCTATGGAACCCTCTAGTGTAGTTAGGTTCATTTTGATGTCAAAAAGTTTATCAAAATAAGATCTAATTTTATAAACTGGTGTTTTATTTCTTTTGTGTCATGTTTCTTACTTATTCAATTGTTTTGGAACTTCTACATGCTTTGCACTTGTTCCTTTATTAAAGCCTGACTGCTCGAAGCTACAGCTACCAAGGTTGGGCAAACATTTTACAAACAAGTCTGACCGTGATATACTAAGATGTTTTGACATTTTAACAAATAATTCCTCTAGATTAACTGATTGGTATTGCCATTATGAATGAACACATTTTTTCCGGATAAATTCTGAAAGAGAGAAGGACACAACATGCATCCTGAAGTATGATACGAAATATGGTACAGGAAAAAGGAATCAATAGAGAGCTGTAGCCATGGAAACAGTATCATAATGCAATATCACGTCAATGCAGCAGAATTGCTAATGAGAACAAATGATGGTCATCGACAAAGCAAAGGACAACACTGCTGAGAATGAGATGCTCATGAGCTTGACAGTAGAGAGGGAAGCCGTTGCCAACAAAAGCTGCAGTTACAACAACTTCTCTTGAACATGGTCAAACGTTTAACAGGAAGTGGATGGAAAGCCTGATATGTACCCAAAGGCAGATCACAACCAAAGGAATAGATAGATCAACTTCAAATAGCTGTCTTCCAAACACCCTATTTCAGGATTCTGGAATTTCTGTTTGGTTGAAGTCAAATTCTAAGATGCAAATTCACATGACGTCAGTGGATTTAATGCTAGAGGAGAGAGAGCTAATATTTATGATATATCTATTTGTGTGCATTGTAAGTTACCTCTACACACATTGACTGTAAAAGAAAATCAATAACATTGAATCACAAGCTGAGGAGCTGTTCTTGACACGGGGAGATGCTATGATGGTGCTGTATATGGGGCACCCAAAAGGCTGGGCTGCATCCACCAAGTGTCGCATCAGAAGGGTTAGCCAACATATTGCAGACTGCCTCCTCTGCATGCCAAACATTTGCAGTAAAATACCAGACACACACATTGAGGAAGAGAACATGTTGATATATGCACACGTGCTGAAGCAGGGTTTCTCCACACACCACGACCTAAGCAAATATTCACAGAATTGAATTAAATGAATTAAAGGTAGCTTGGCAAAGGGATACTATTAGGAATCTAACTTTTTTGATCTTTCTTCAGCCATACAAATTTTGCAGCCATGAGCACACATTTTACAGATATACTTCGCTGAAATAAATCAATAATATCTAAACATCATCCGTATTGTTCTCGAGATATGCATACAGATTCTTTGATCTCTAAGTGATCCCATTGTTTAAAAAATGTAATGGGAAAATGTGGAAAGCAAAGGGGCTTGGGACCTGATTTAAAGTATGACAGTCTATACTCTGCCAATCAGGGTGACAGAGAACACTGGGTCCATGGACAGAAAGCCACCATATTGAGAGATCACTACAGGTCCAGTGGTGATATCTGTACCTTCAGAGGACTCCCCATCACAGCGTTTCTCTGAAGGTGCCAAACGTTTGGTGGATGGTAACTCTTGCTTTTGATGGCTTCCACCAAACATTTTGTTGTTCAAAAACAAAGCGAGAATGCCCACACTGGCAGGAAGTTTTTCCCTGGGTATGGAGTTCATTAATTTGATTTTTCTGTTTGTGTCAGTGATAACAGAGCCAGCTAGGGCACCGCTGACAGAAAGCTGATTGTCCAACTTCATGGAACTTTCTGACTACCTAGATCCACACCAAGCGGGATTCCGCTCATTCCACGGAGACAGTGATTCTGGCAGTCCTGGACGCTTTACGAGATAAAGCTGACAGAGGCATTCCACAGGCCCTGGTGCTATTAGATCTCTCAGCCGCCTTTGACACGGTCGATCATGGTATCTTGAGGGACTGTGTCAGGCAGGCGGGCATCCAGGGCTCAGCCTTCAGATGGATCAGCTCTTTCCTCGAAGGACGCACCCAAGCGGTACGCTTAGCCCCATTCACAGCCCCTAAGCTAACATCCACATGTGGAGTCCCACAGGGATCCTTATTGTCCCCCCATCTGTTCAATCTCTACCTCTTACCTTTGATTCATTCCCTGAAGGAAAGGAATGTGACTACCTTTAATTATGCTGATGATCTCCAGCTAACGTTCACCATAGATAACTCACCTAACTCAGCCCATGAATTCCAGGCCACCATGCTTCACATTCGCCACTGGATGGACCTAAACCATTTAAAACTCAATCCAGGCAAGACTGAACTAATTCTGACAGGGAACAGTCAGATCTTCTGGGGCCCACACTTCTGGCCTTCGGAACTTGGATCCCCCCGTACCCTCTATCTCTGTCAAGAGTCTCGGGGTCACTATAAACAACGATCTATCATTAAGATCTCAAGTTAGTGCGGTGGTCTCGTCCTGTTTCTTTCAACTACGAAAGATCATTAAAATCAGTTGTCTGCTCACTCACGCAGCACTGATTCAGGTCGTGATAGCCATGGTGCTATCACACTTAGACTATGCCAACTCAATCTACCTAGGCATGCCACTCTTCTTAATCAAGCGGCTACAGATGGTCCAGAACCAAGCAGTGAGACTGATCCACCAGCAACCCAGGTGGCAATCGGCCAGACCTCTTTTGAAGAAACTACACTGGCTCCCTATCCCCCAACGCACTGCCTTTAAGATGGGATGTCTAATTTTTAAATCTTTATACGGATGGAGCCCCAAATTCATTAACAGCCTCTTATCTAGGTACACTCCCTTTCGCAACCTCCGCTCTGCACATCTCCAGCTACTGACCACCCCTGCCTTCAAGCTAAAACGACAGGGAGGGTGCAGGTTTGCATCCCTAGCCCCACGACTGTGGAATTCCTTCCCTCTGGAGATTCGGTCATGTACTGATCTTCTGAGTTTTAGAAAAATGCTTAAAACTTGGCTGTTCGTGCAGGCCCATGAAAAACACTCTCCACTGGTCCCGGCAAGTTCTAGAGTTAGCGCCATGAAACCTCTGGGTGTACGTGCGCTGTATACATTTTTTTTTAACATAACATAACCTGACTCTAAAAAGGGCAGGTGGACTGAACGTTTCAAAGACAGGGTACTCTATCTTATTTCTTATGGAGTACCCTGTTCACTAAACTGTTAAGTTAGGACCTTGGTGTACAGTGAGAGGATATCTGAGAAGCATGCTAACGATTTCAGGATGGAAAGTGATAAGAGTAATGTAGAGTAATCAGCAGCTCTGTATGCTACAAGATCAAAAAGAAGTGGCTCAACAGCATGTGATGAAAAGGCATTGGCAAAGCCAATAGGTCTCGGTGGGATGGGAGGTTGAGTGGAGGTTAGCAACAACACGGAAAGGCAGAGGAGGGTGGGTGTGGACAAGTACAACACAGAGCAAGATGGGAGGGAGTGGGGGCAAGTTACAACTCAGAGTGGGAAAGGAGGGAAAGGAAGCACACAAAGCATAACGAATTCAAGCAACTGCACAGATCCCAACAAAGGGTGGATGGAGTAAGGCAACAACATGGAATACAACAGAATGTTGGGGTGGAGGGCGAGCAACAACACAGAGCACAACAGAGGGTTGGTGGGAGCCAAGGAACAAAACAAAGCGCAACAGAGAGGGGTGGGGGAACAGGCAACAACACACAGGGGGCAAGCAACAACACAGAGAGTGGGTGGGGCAACAGTATCACTGACGTCAGGTACATCAGAGAGCAAGCAACAATACAGAAGGGGACAAAAGCACATGGATAAGAGAGCGATATGGAAGTGGGGGGAAGAACTTGAAGGAGATGGCATACAAACACATTTAATCTTATGGAGTGTTTCAACTAAAAAAAACAGTAACTCCGAAAGGACACAAGTACTTAGACCATGATCTAGGGAAAGGACAAACACATGAAGAGGAATTGAAACCAGCATGCGCTGACCTAAGGTAAGCAATTAAATGAGAGTGCCAATGACGCCAACCAATGGAAAACAATGGGTGGTCTCTAAACCCCCAAGGTAAGCTAACAAAATATCCACACTGTCTCAGACGAGACCTAAAAAGGACAGTCAAAGTGGAATGGACACATATTTGCACTTGTTACATTTGTTCAAAAACAATCGCTCGAAGGCTAGAGGCTATATTTCCAGAAGAGCACGTTAATAATGTTTGTAAGCATAATAACATCATTTCATGACGAAATAGGACTTAGAACATTTTTCATTGTTCTAGGTTTTCTCTGATGAGGTTAAACGTTCAGGTAGCTGTACTATTCTGCAATCCTAACGACTTTCCTATATCATGTTGTTTAGGGATCTGATGCTAGAATTACTGCCAAGCAACTCCCCAAACTTGGTCAGCCATGCGGGCAGGGACACACCAAGGGGAGGTGGCCTACGAGCACAAGGTGAAGACTAGGTATATTTCTGTTGCTACCTGCCTTGGGGCTGCACCTATAGGGACCTTCTCCTACACTCCTGGGCATCCATGCAGGTCACGGGTGCAGAGTAGAACGGGCCGTGGGGAAGATGGCAACAGAGAACGTACTCCCAGACTTGAGGTGACGGCAAACATGGGCACCCCACTCCTTGCCACCCACGTTTAAATGATATCAGTCAGCGGTGGGCATAGATGCAGCAGGGGCATGCTGGCGGTCTATCAAGCTGGGCTTGGGATATTCTAATTAACAGCAATAACAAGCGACTAGGCACATGTGTGAGCTACTTATATTAATCCCTCTAATGTTTACTATGAATTTAAATGTCGTTTGCATTGCCTGATATATACTAAATCTAAAATAAACGCAACAAGTATTATGTTTCAAAATGTGGATGATTACTTGGTCGCACTTTTGGGGTCGTGCTGTTTATAATTAGGCAGTACATCTATACTTAATTAAATATTTTGCTTTTGGAATATGAGGGAATATCTGAGAAAAGATTTGTTTACACCTAACAAATTCCCCTTTGATTAATGCTAATACTTTTCGGCTGCAATATTTTTTAAGGTGACTTCCACAGTACTTTTAAAACGGATGTGGTGTATAATGAGAAATAATTATGAGAGTTCCCGGTTTTGACTTAGCGACTGTAATACCGTTATTACACATCGATGTCAAAGGAACACAGGAAAGAACTTCCTGCAAAGAGAGTGATTTTTATGCCAAGCCATTTTCCTCTACCAGTAAATTTAAAACCCTCAAACCTTTGATATAGCGAAGAGGAAAGCAGGATTTCCTCCGAGTATTCAATAATAAAGCTAACAAGGGTGTGCCATTCTGAAGTATTTTCGGGCATTTCTTTGACTAAAAATACAAATTAGTATGTTTTACTGAGCTGTTCGGAGAATTAAACAATAAAGGTACAGAAGGCCAGACTGGTGCTGATTGTCTGTAAGGAATTTCCGAGCATCCTGTCTGCATGTCTTCTTGTAACATGCATTTTGTATTCTGTTTTTGGAACATCAGAATGGTCTAGCAGGAGTGTTCAGCACAAGTCCAGAAGTGCCGGATTCATCGGCTGATTTTTTGGCTATACTCATTAAATCCATTTACTTACATTTAATCTATATGGAATTATTTACATAATCAGTGGTTATTCTAAAAATATGATATATATTCAATCCTCTTAGACCTGCTTTGGACACCTTTCTGTGAGCCTCAAATGCCAGTAGGCTCGCTGCTTCAGGTGCCCACCAACCCATGCTTGTCCTCCTGTCCACCCATCTCTTCCACCCTGAGCTCAAACTATTTAGGATCATGGATGTTGCCTAGCAACCACCTTAGACACCAGCTGCAGCACCAGTGCTGGAACCGAACACATTAAGAAATGAGGCATCCTGCTGTGGGTGGTAATTCTAGTGTGTGGAGTGCTGAAAACCCGATGAGGAGTGGTGTAAGTAAATCCAGGTGTTGGCTTGGCTCCTCCTTCAACTGGTGTCCTGGGTTGCTGAGGGAGGGCGGGATGTCATGTGCTTCAAGTCTCACAGATGAAAAGTGAAAAGGTGAGCACGTGTCCCCACTCTGCGGGCATGTTATACCCTTCCAATAACATGCATTGACTAATACATTTGTACAGGGTATATGTGCAACAACAAGGGCATGTCAAGAAACACAGATGTGCATACTGTTCTGCATGTGAATGTACTGTGAAAAAAGTGAGCATGCAGTTATACACTGTTGCAACAACACGAGTACTGTGTTCCTTACTACAATGAACAGGCCAGATTTAAAAATGTAGGCATAGCACCAAGTGTGCTGTCATGTTCGTTGTGGATCATGTGCACGTGATTGTTAATAGTGGAGATGCAGGACTTTTGATCCTTCTAGATCTTTCTGCGGCATTTGACTACATCAACGGTTCACTGATAGAATATCGACCCCCAAAATATCCCCATACACAAATATCGAGTTTTAAATATCGATGTCAAAAATATCGACATCCTATATTTATAATTGTAACTACAAAAATATCGAAAAAAATATCGATGTAAAAAATATAGTTGTACAAAATATCGATTTTAATATATGTATAAAAAATAATATTAAATATATTAAATAATAAAATTAACTTTAAAAAAATCAATTAGATTTAATATACATTTTAACAAATATAACAAATAAATGTAATTTAAAAATTTAAACATACGTATATAAAATGTAATATATACATATTTTTACTTTAAAACAATTTATAAATTATTAATTTTAATTAATTTTATAATTGTATATATAACAATTTAAAAATAAATATATATACATACCCCAATAACATAAAATCTAATAAAAAAAAATTATATTATAAATTAAAACATTAAACTATTTAAAAGTCTTTAAAGTTGAATTTTCCACTTCAGTGAGTGCAACAGTAGGTAAAGTGTTGGATAGCGGAGGGGTAAAAGTTACTATTCCCACTCCAGTGAGTGCAACAGTAGGGAAAGTGTTGGATAGCGGAGGGGTAAAAAATACTATTCCCACTCCAGTGAGTGCAGCAATAGGGGAAAATGTTGGATAGCGGAGGGGTCAAAATTACTATTCCCACTCCAGTGAGTGCAACAGTAGGGAAAGTGTTGGAAAGTGGAGGGGTAAAAAATACTATTTCCACTCCAGTGAGTGCAACAGTAGGGAAAGTGTTGGATAGCGGAGGAGTAAAAATTACTATTCCCACTCCAGTGAGTGCAATAGTAGGGAAAGTGTTGGATAGCAGAGAACTAAAATTTATTATTCCCACTCCAGTGAGTGCAACAGTAGGGAAAGTGTTGGATAGCGGAGGAGTAAAAATGACTATTCCCACTCCAGTGAGTGCAATAGTAAGGAAAGTGTTGGATAGCAGAGGGATAAAAATTGCTATTCCCACTCCAGTGAGTGCAACAGTAGGGAAAGTGTTGGATAGCAGAGGGGTAAAAAGTACTATTCCCACTCCAGTGAGTGCAACAGTAGGGAAAGTGTTGGACAGGAGAGGGGTAAAAATTACTATTCTTACTCCAGTTAGTGCAACAGTAGGGAAAGTGTTGGATAGCGGAGGAATAAAAATGACTATTCCCACTCCAGTAAGAGCAACAGTAGGGAAAGTGTTGGTTAGCGGAGGGGTAAAAATTACTATTCCCACTCCAGTGAGTGCAACAGTAGAGAAAGTGTTGGTTAGCAGAGGGGTAAAATTACTATTCCCACTCCAGTGAGTGCAACAGTAGGGAAAGTGTTGGATAGCAGCGGGATAAAAATTTATATTCCTACTCCAGTCAGTTAAAAATTAAAAACAAACAAAATATCACCAACACAAAATGTTAAAATATAAAATCAAATCAAAAATATATAACAATATTTAAAAAATCTAAAAAATAGAAACATAGTATAATGTTAAATATATATTACAAATACCTAGAAATATTATATTACATAAATGTAAAAATAATTTACAAACAAATAACTATTTTTAATTAGAAATTATTTATAAACCAAAACATTAATTATTACATAAATTTAATCTTTTTTTCCTACCCTATAACACTGCACAATTCACAACACACATCTGAATTTAAAAAAATGTACCTCCATAGTTAACATAATTAACTATAAATTAAATAATTATTATTAATTAAAGAACAAATTGAAACAGAAAAAATAAATGTACTCCCCAAACATTACCCCTATAAAACCAAATCTCACACACAAAAAAATAAACAATTACCCAAATTAATATCAATTGATGAATTAATATTAATGATCAACTAATTATTAATTAATTAAACATAAATTACTTTCCACCCTCTAACCCTATAAACCCCACAACCCACACCTAAAAACATTACACAGTGTTATTAATTAATTTAAAAATTATAAATTAATATCAATTAACAACTACTTATTAATTAATTAAAAATAAATTACTTTCCACCCTTTACCGCTATAAACCCCACAACTCACATCTAAAATGAACTGCACAATTACCATATTTAAATTTTAAATAATTAATTAGCATTAATTAACAAATAATTATTAATTAATTTAAAATAAATTACTTCCCACCCTTGACCTCTATAAGCCTCACAACCCGCTCCCCAAAAAATGACACAATTAACATAATTAATTACCAATTAATTAATTAGTAATTATTAACAACCAATTAATAATTACTTATTAATAAATTACTTCCTACACTTAGGGGGTCATTACGATGGCGGGCGGAAACACCACCGCCGTGCCGACGGAGGTAAAAACCGCTAGTTACCGTCCGCCAGCAACTGCCCGCACTCCCGCCAAATTAGGATGTGAAAAGTCAGGCTAATACCGCCCGCAAGCCTGCGACGCCGCCCGCCATCAAAGTGCGCCCGTTTACGT
Organism: Calotriton arnoldi; assembly: GCA_963921515.1. Classification (NCBI taxonomy): domain Eukaryota; kingdom Metazoa; phylum Chordata; class Amphibia; order Caudata; family Salamandridae; genus Calotriton; species Calotriton arnoldi. The sequence goes on along the minus strand of CAWUFW010016208.1, from coordinate 76,292 downwards.
AGTGGCGCCAGCCAACGGAGGCACACCGTCCGACAAAATGACACACCGCCCGGCATACAAATTACGATGACACAACCAAACAGCCTCATCGGCAAAGAGATACCGCACGAGAACAGGAGGCGGAAACCACATTGACGACCACAGAAACACCAACCCGGCCTACTCCGACATGAATCCTGCACTCCAGGCCATCCCAATGCTGTACCTGATGCAGCAGCTAGGAGTGAACGCGCAACGACGACGCAGGTAGGCAGACACACAACAAGGGCATGCAAATACCGCACACAATGCAAGGGCGGAAAAACTGTACATGGGCCCCCTAGACACCCCTGTGGGGACAGGACACATCCAACACTGTACCCACACATATCCCACCTGTAAAATATAATCAACCCGCAACATCTTGGGCACCCAATACCCCAGACCAGGAGGTGACGTACCCGGCACGGCACCGCAGCGCCCCGGCGATGACCCACATGCGCACAACGCAGAGGCCAACGACAGCGCCACGCATGGGCTGCACACAAACACCGCAGGGTCACAACAACACACCACACACACCAGCCCCCACCCTGAAGGCACAAGTCACGTGGTCCCGAAGCGTCAACCATGACCACAACCGACAACTCACAGTTGCCAAAACGTAGTCACACAAGTGTGCTGAACAGGGGAGCAAAGTGACGTCGGAAGAGGACACACACCTGTGTGCAAAGCATGGAGAAGCACACAGCAGCTGCCACAGAACTGCACAAACAATGGACATTGACCGCAAAAGGCACGCCAGTCACAACAAACAACATCTATACCATCCTGCACGCAACAACAAGCCATGCCATGTCCAAAATAGAGAAACGCTGCTGCCTGCGAACAGGTGTTCACAATCACGGCGCCCACACACAAGTCCCAATGTACAGCAGTAAAGAAGTGACCCACCCACACACGGGAGAGCAGATAGCAGTGAATGTCCTTCCATTCCCACAGCCAAATCACATTGCAACATATCCTGCAGAAGAACGGAGCCATTGGAACAACCACAACCCAAACATAGCCATGCTGAGTCAACCATCCACTGGCAGATAACGCCGAACATGAAAGAAAGATAAAACCACAAAATACAATTATACCACTGCGCCTTGTGGCTCAAATGCAAGTAATCAGGAAGGAGTCAGACACCACTGGCCTTGACCATTCATAGGAGCATGTGGGATGAGGGCCTGTGGCCGCCTCCCAAGCCATACACAAAGTCCTGCCGCCTAACATCCATTCAAGAACACACAGCACCATCCGAGGTCGCACTCAGCAGACAGCCCAGGCAGCCGGACCACGCCACCACAGCACCCAGCAGCAAAATGGACGGGGCACCAGTACTATACACCTACGCCAGACAGATGCACCGGTACAGCAATAGCTTGATACAAACAGTGGGCTGTGCAAATCTGGCTATGCTGAATGTAAGTTATCGAGTAACTTACCGCATTGAAATGTTCAGCTGCGTCATCCCCGTTTTCTACTGTCGGAGGTGCCCATACCACTGGCCTGTGGATTTATGTCTCTCCAACCCGGCATGTCCAATTGGGGGACCTGGTACACCTGTTCTCACCCCTGGACGCCCACGACAGGAACTGTTCAGTGTATGGGGGCATGGCGTTTGTGGCTGCAATAGGACACACACTGCAATGGGACGAGTGTACCTCCGCACAACGTATGCTGGATCACAGTTTCATCGAATGTCACCCGACATGTCCCATCAGGATCCTACAAGGGACAACCTACGAGGAACACGTTGCAACCCACCATCCGCTTCACTGGATGTCAACCACAAATACCACCAATGCGAGGGATGCACTGCAGGAAGGTATCGCATACCTGACAACCTGTCAATTCATGGGTCCCCAAATCAATACCCACAATTGAACATTCATGTGCAACACCGTAACCATGCTTGCCGTCCGCACGCAGGGGCCAGTCAGCTGTGCAACAACTATACCATGCACACGGAAACAAACACCTGACCATCAACACCACCGTCATGACACCTGACATTACCGGGACATGCACCCTGTCCATCACCACATCCCGTGTCCCTGCATGAACACGGGAGGCTGAGAATGGGACCTGTGTACAGTGACCACATGGCCAACATTGCACGAACTACATTGCCACAATATGCATGCCGCGCACCTGAACACAGGCACCTGTAAGTGCACGCTGATCTGTCTGCTGAATAACTTGAGAACTGTCATCACACCTACTCCTGAACTTCCGTGTAAGGACATTTGCATGGACAAAAAATGCAACACTCCACAACATGTCCCCGGGCATTGAGTCATGTACAGTAGCCACCATATCGCAGCAACATGTGAGACTATGCTGCATGCATGTAGGCTCATGCTCTGATGCCACCTCTGACGCAGGTGTGTCGGAGTCACTATTGTCGTAAACCTGTACCATGGGACTTAGATGTACTGTGCTCATGATGTCAAGCTGTCTGGTAGGGTAAACCAATACTGTCTGTGTCACAGCCTAGGGCACCTCAGTGATGAGCTAATGTACCGTAGCATAGCAAGGGCAGGGCATTCTTAACTCTGAAGCCTCATTTCAACAATTAACGACTTATCACATCTACCTGTACCCCCTTTAGAATGTGTAACCATGCTAAGTATAACCTCCACATGCATTACGCTGCCAGTAGTGTCCACATCCTGCATCACAGAGGAAGTAAGCTTAAATACATGCCTTAAAGCTAATATCTGACTCTGGAGTATCATTGATCGTTGACAAGTACGAATGAGAGAGGATGAGAGTGTGAGAAGCACACGGGACTCGTGAGATTACCATGTAGTCAAGTGACATTGGATGTCCGCCCCTGAGAGAGAAGCACAACTGTGGAATACACACATGTGGCATGTGAAGCGGGAGGGCCTCTTGGCACAGGTGGGTCTGTGGCACGGGTGGGTGCACACATGCAGTGTCGATACAGACTGTGTGGGGACGAACCCTGCGGGGTACATTACCACTGTTCTGGGTATGTGGAAAGACCAGCTGTCTGGGGATGAATGTGGACTCGTGTGTGCACAACAGGCGGGCACACGACCCATGCTGCATCAGGTGTGGACGTTGGCCCTCCCTCTGGGGACATGCTGGATACTGCTGTGCGTCAGCCAGGCCCCTGCCGAGACATGTACACCCCTGGCCTTCAGGTGTACCCCCTACATTGCCACCTGCACAGGCTACCCAGGGCATGGGATGGCATTGGAGCTTGGTGGGTGGGAGGTCATGGCACCCTGCTCCTGGTCACATCTCGCAGGCAATACATTCTCAGTGTGCAGCAGGGCACAAGTCCTGACAGAAGAGGTGGTGGCATGCAGACATCATGACAGGTAGTGACGTCATGGAAGATGGCCTGCACCATCAGACTCATTGCCTCCCCTCGCCCACCCCACCGATGCGATTGCATCATGGGAGCACGCGCGTGTGCAGCAGCTCCAATCACTCCCCAGAGAGGCCAAATAGTGTATGTGTGGCTCCATTCGCCCCAGTCACCGAGCCCAAGGCAAAATAGGTGGTGGGATGCCGTACACCCGCATGGTACCCGGACTAGAGCCCTGGTGTGCTGGCAGAGCTACCTAATGTTCTAGCGAAGTGTGTGAGTTGCATGACACCCGTTGGCGGTGCATGGCTCGGAGGCTCCTCACCAGGAGGCCCATATCACACACCATGGGTCCCTTGCCAATGGCAGCGGATGCTATGACATTGCGCGCCGGGGGGTGTCGACATGTCGTCTGGGATGGTGTTTGCGGCATGGGCCGCTAGGGCAGCTACAGCTGCTGTGTGTTGCATGTGGTGTATCCGGAATCCGGAGTCAGCCATGCTTCGTCACTGTTGTCCAGGGCACGAGTCGGGGTACCATGCGGCTGGACGGCATCCCCCCACCTATTGTACCGTGAGCTCGGTGACTGGGGCGAATGGAGCCACACATACACTATTTGGCCTCTCTGGGGAGAGATTGGAGCTGCTGCACACGCGCGTGCTCCTATGATGCAATCGCATCAGTGGGGTGTGCGAGGGGAGGCAATGAGTCTGATGGTGCAGGCCATCTTCCGTGACGTCACTACCTGTCATGACGTCTGCGTGCCACCACCTCTTCTGTCAGGACTTGTGCCCTGCTGTTGTCAGATGCGCCACTGTCCGGGGGGTGGGGAAGGTCAGGTATGTCAGCCTGACAGTGGCCCAGTTCAAGGACCACCTTGACTGGGGGGACAACTATTGGACATACTGGTGTAGCCCACCCACGCGCTAATATAGGCCCTCCATGAACTATGTCAACTGCGGAAAGGTGTTGCCATGGGCAATGAAGTCATTGAGGGAGGCTGACTGACCCACGCACAGATGCCGCACATGCCCAACAGACCCAGCACTGAGTGCAGCAGGGGTCGCAGGGGCAGCTGTGCCTGGTGTGAAAGACACTCTAACCGTCATCCTAGTGCCGACACGTGTTGCACCAGTGGAAGTAGTTGGGAGGGCGGGCATTGGCCTCCGCGTTGGTGCAGAGGAGCTAGAGTGCACGTCCCCTGTGCTAGCAGACATGGACACATGACCTCTGTACTCAGTTGACGCAGCAATTGTCGTATGGGCCTGTGAGTCATCCAGCACACGTCTGCCCCCTCCGATGCGCCGGTCACATGTGTCTCACACAGCTCCTGTGCAGCTGCACCATCCAATGCCTCACCACTGTTGACCATCCCCTGTCCCTCAGCACACATGGTAGTTGACACATGAGGGAGAGCGAGGTGGCCTCACTCATTTGGCATCAAATCCACATACATGTGCAAGGGAGCCAGCACAGAACATTCCCAAGTGCACATGTTGCATGATACCTGTGCAAATGTATACAGCAACCACAAGCAACACGTAATGGCTGTCGTACAGGTAATGAACCCGCCAATAAGTGACACATGTGTTGTGCACATGGAACAACACCCGGACTGTCACCCTGCGGCCATAGCCACTAATCGCCGTGTACACACCCACTCTCCTGATGGTGTTAAGGATGACCACTACAGAATTAGGCCAAGGACATACCTGCATGGAGCAGAATGTGTCACCACACACACTGACTGCAACATGACAGTCCACAATGGTCATGAGCCCATGCCAGACAACTGTCCATCGCACGGCCACAACTACTGTTGCACAGTGTGCCGGATGTGTGAGTATCAGGAATATGTGGTGAGGCATCGCACACATGTGTTAAGGTCGAAATCAGAGTATGCACAGTACCACACACATACATGTGAATTGCCACTCCAGCTGACTACAGGCTGTTCCTGAGGCCTACGACTCTGAACGCATTGACTATGCTGAGTGCCCAAATTGCATCTTGAGCCTCAGGAAACGCCTATGCATGTGAGTTGCACCCAGCACAGAGTACACTCACAACCCACTGCATCACACAACTAACATCACATTGCCCAGAACATGGGTAGGCTGTGGACACATGCTGCCTCTCGCTGCAAAGGACACAATCCCACAGTACTGTACACCTGCCTGCTGCTGATGCACCTACAAACGTGCATCCGCCACAGGCTGTGTGACTGTCAATACCAGACCATTAGTGGTGACATGCAGCGCCGTGCCAACCTGTCAATACGAGGGAGCATCCCCCGATTAGTCGCCGCAACATGGCAACACATACGGCAGATGATGTCACCCTCTTCGTGGGATTGGCTGCACTGTCGGTTACACGTACACAGAAGCATCAACGTGGATGCAATGGATCATCACAAGGCCTTGGGCTGGTGGACTTCCAACTGCAGGGATGGTACACATGAGGGTTTTAATATCACACATACTCTTCACAGCCTCACCCACATCCACCAATAACAGTGGCATGATACTGACCCATCCTAAATGAACAGAGACGTGTAACAGAGGCAAGACGGTATGGGACATGGCATAACAGCACGTGTACACCACACGTGAATGCATGCTGGTGGGAGTGTGTACACAGTACCTGTCCATCCCATTCAATTCAGGATGCCAGCACTTTGAGCAATGTGTAGTCTGCCCACATCTACTGTCCATTGTCAGGTAGACCGACACATGGCTCACAAGGCTACACATCTTTGTGGGTGGACTCACTGTGTCCAACACTGCGCATCCCTCAATGTACTCGCCCTGTGAATGGCTCACCCCGCAATGGAGGACACAATCAGTGCCACCATCTCTCACACACATCCCTATCACAAGGCCTGGAGTGTTCAATCGACAGAGCTGAGTTGGCGCATATCAGGAGAGTTGTGAAATAATGACACATGTAACCCACTGTACAGTCAGTGTAGTTTCCTTCTAGCATTGGGCGGTCAATGTGCAGCCCAGGTCTGCTAAGACTGAGAAGGCCAGCAGGGAGCCAGCCAGCCATTCACACAAGCAATAGCTGCCCAGAATCATGCATTGCCAAGTGTCTGCGTCACTGGGTGTCTGACATGAAAATGCCATGTACCACCACTCGGGAGGGACATGCATGGGGAAACACCTGAGAGCCTACATGCACCTTCCACCTGTAGTTAGCATGGTAAGCGGTGCATGTTGGAACCCCACAGGCTCAGTCTCATAGTGCTGCGGATGAACGACATGTGTGTCCCCCACATGCACTCCCACACACACTGTAGCTGTCTTACACACACATGACTTTTGCCGGTATCCGCCTTGGGCAGTGTGCGTGGATCTCGGAATCCAGGAACTGCAGCTCCTCGCCGGTGAGTGGACATGGACATGTCATCAGAGACGTCGACATTAAGGTGGACAGGTGGCAGCAGCAGCAGGTGTTGTTGAGGGGTGCAGTCAGCAGTCCCTGGTAGCTGTGGTAAAGCCTGTCACCCTCCCACACTGATATAGCCCCCTTGGGGCTGTTACTGCGTGTCCAAGCTGCTGCGATTGGTGTACTGCTCAGCCTGTGTACGTTGTGTTGTTGGTGTGTGCCATACTCACCCAGCCTCGGAAGCGGTGTCAGGCACAGCAGCTAGGTATATTGCTGTGGTGTTGCCGCTACCCACATATGCAGTCTGACTCCGACATCATGCCTATCAAGCTAATATGGCCTCAATCCCCATGTGCATGCTCATAGCAATGGTATGTGTCAGTGGTCCTTGCTACTGGTAAGGGAATCTGTGTAAGAGTAATGTTGCTGTGCTGTCCCTACTTGTCAGCTGTTCGTTGATACTATTGCTTTGACAGTGATCTTTGTTTTGTGTATGTGTAAATGCCATGTTGTGTGTTGCATTGACATGTGTCCACTTCCATCTGTCCTAGGAGGAGACCAAACATACATCGCCCCTACCAATTGCTGGCAGACATGGAGGATGTGGAGGTCATCAGGAAGTTCCGTCTGGACCGGCCCACCCTGCATCGCCTCTGTGCCATGTTGGAACCCCACCTTCGTCCTCGCAGGGTGTATCCAACTGCATTCACCCCCTTGGCCAAGGTGATGGCTGCACTGCATTTCTTCGCTACCGGTTCATTCCAACACACGGTGGGCAGTGGAGGTGGGATGTCCCAGCCCATGTTCAGCAAGGTGCTACGGGATGTCCTGTCGGCTATGATGCGGTACAGGAACCGGTACATCCGATTCCCCAGGGCCCGTGATTTGCCTGCGGTGAAGGGTGCTTTCTATGCACTCGGACGCATCCCCCAGGTTGTTGGTGCAATTGATTGCACCCATGTTGGCCTTGTTGCACCACAGGCCAATGAGCACATCTATAGGAACCGGAAACATTTCCACTCCCTGAATGTGCAAGTGGTGTGCCTGGCGGACATGATAATTACACACGTGTGTGCGAAGTTTCCCGGTTCCACCCATGACTCGCACATCATGCGCCACAGCATCCTCCCACGTCTGATGACCAATCTGCAACCGGACCGTGCGTGGATTGTTGGTGACTCTGCATATCCTAATGGGCCTTGGCTGTTGAGTCCACTACGCAATCCTCGTACACCAGCTGATGTCAGGTACAATGAGGCACATGGGAGGACCAGACGTGTGGTGGAGCGGACATTTGGACTCCTGAAATCCAGATTCAGGTGCCTGGACCGCACCGGGGGTGCACTGGCATACTCCCCACAGAAGGTGTGGCAGATTGTTGTGGCATGCTGCATGCTACACAACCTCGCTATTCGCAGGCGGAGCCCCCTGATAGTGGATGACGGTGATCAGCCAGGGCCCCCGCCTGCAGGCCAAGCCGTGTCCAGTGACGAGGACAGTGGAGAGGAGGAAGCAGTGAATGAGCGTCAGCAGCTCATCACCCGCTACTTCACTTGACGGTGAGTGTCCATGTACGACGGCTGATGTCGCTGTAGTTGTGTATGTGTATGTGTGCATTGACAGGGCGGCCTATTGTTCACTGAGTGCTGTGTGGCAATGGTCCATGTCCAGGGTAGTATGCCACTGAGAGTGGCTGTGACATTGTGCCCTGTTGCTCTATGACATGTGTGTACATTGCTTAGGCCTGATGACAAGTACTGTGTGATGAGTGTGTGACACACACAGTCAATGGACTCTTGTTCTGTTTGTCACCCCTAGGTCCCTACAGCCTCTCCTGGCCTATCGACAGAACACACTACAGATGAATTTCTGAACATGCTGACGTTTGTGCACCATTGATAATAAACATAGCAGATGACATTGGATGTGATACAGGTGTATTTATTTAAAAGGTGACATGTGATTGTGGGAAAGGTGATCAAGAAGGTGGTGCATGATGTACAATGAGTGGACGGTCCTGTCCGCGTGATGGTCAAGGTGTTCCCATGTTGTCCTGGGTCCGCAGTCCAACAGACATTTGCCACTCGACTGGCAGTGTGGGGTAGGATGGTAGTCCAAGTGAATGCAGGGGTGGCCACCATGGCTGGCTGACTCACTGGCGTTTGGAGCGTGCAAAGTCCTCCCTGGACATCTGTTGCCTCTTCGGACGGCCCCTTCCACGTTTGGAAGGAGGGGTCGTGGTTGTGGACTGCTGGTGGTGGCTGAGGATTGCCCACTCGCTGTGGACGCAGGGGAACTGGATGTTGCACGTCCCTGCGCCCCAGCAGGTGGTGGCGTAGGTGGTGTGGTTGTCCTTGAGTGGGCCCTCACCTCCACCACTAGCTGGCCCATGAGGTCCACAAGTCGGCCCATGTGGGCGTCCATGGACCTCAACACCCCAAGGACTTCCCTTGTGTCGGAAGCTGACCTGGCCCATTGTCCCTGGGCCTCTTCATAGGCCCCAAGGACTCTGGCTATTTGCGGCAGGGCTTGGCTCCCAGGCTCTGTTGGCCTTGGCCTGACCCTGCTCCTCCCACCTGGACTGCTGCCACCGACCTGCCCACTCGCCACATTGGTCACCCGGGGAATCCTCCTGGCTCCCAGGGTAGATGTTGAGGTTCGTGCCACCTCTTGGGATGGCTGAGTGGTCAGGGAGGCCGTGGTGGTGGTGATGGTGGTGGTGGTTGCGGCGGTGGTGTTGTCCGCAATGACCGTGGCAGCAGGGGCCTGGGACTGGTCACCAGCCCTGGGAGATGGGTTGGTGGGTAGGAGGGGTCCTGGGGTGGTGTTGCGCCCTGCCGTGCCAGATGTGCCAGCTCGGGGGTCCTCGTCCGTTGAGGTGTCCAGGCTTTCCACATCCGTGAGTCCGTGTGGGGGGCTTGTGGACTGGCTGTGATGGCTGGTGTCTCCATCCGCAGCATCATGCTGGTCGTCACCTGTGGGGCGGAGACGAACAGTTATTGTGTTGCACCTTGCAGGGTTTGTGTTAGATGTCTGACATGCACAGTTTGTGCACAGTTGTGCACTGATTTGCCGGATGCGTGTGTATGTCTCTACAATGTGTGTGCGTGATCAAGGCAATGGAATAGTGTGATGGGTGCATCTGGCATGGGACGGATTTGTAATGCCAATTGGTGTGTGTTGCAGTACCCCTACATTTTGTGGCTTTGGTGGGAACGGGGTACAGCCCCATGGACGGTTTAGTGTTGGAATATGGTACTGTGGTACATACAGTGACATATGGGTGCAGAAGGGGACATGTGTTTTGGCCACACGACACTACAGAGTCAGAGGTGTGTGTTTGTCCGACTTAGCCAGCATATCTGCTCACTGTTGTCATTTATGGGCATTCCACAGCAGGCATCGTAGTGAGTGAGTGATGGTTGTATGCCACACGACGTATTGCAGATGGTACAATTCCTTGGTGTGCGTGCTACTCTCACCCATGTGCAGCACTGCAGTGCTCTTGGGGTGTTGACTGCATTTTGTATGTTGTTACTCACAGTGTGACGAGCGCTTCAGACACAGCAGACACATTATTGGTCATCGGCAGGACTCTTTGCTGTACTACCGTCTATGGGGCAACTGTTTAGCTGATATACCTTTCATGTCACTGGGGCTGGATGATGGGATGGATGAGATTTTGAATGTGCATTGTGTAGCTGTGTGGTTCATGGGTCCAGTGGTGTAGGTGAAATTACTGGGGTTCCACTATGTTTCATTTGGACGAGACAGACTTACATGGGTGATGTTGTACTATGTCAAGGGTTGAAGCAGACACGACTACATGGACAAGACTTGGATGGTGTTGCTGATGTGTGTGATGACTGACACAGTGCACGCCATGTGGGTCAGTACTCCAGTTAGACTTGTGCATGCTGACGTGACTCGTTACGTGTTTCTGCATTTGAGATGGCTCATGTGGGATATGACTCTGTAATTGATGTCCGGGTGCACATTGGTCACATGTTTGTGACAGGGAGCAGTTCTACCTGTCGCTCTTCTAGGTGACATGTCCCACATGTTAGTCGTAGTACAGTCCTCATGCCTACAGACACCCCGCCCTGTACAGTAGTCTACCCAATTGTTGGTTTTGAGGGTGGAATGCAATGGCTACCACATGGTTGTGGGAGGGAGGGGTGCTCCATCTTGCTGGTCTGTGGGTGTGGGGGCCGTGTTGTGAGTCGTGGTGATGGTTTACCATCCACAGACTGCCCTCCATGTAGGGTAACATATCTACCTGTCGGGTGTGGGTGTGCACTGCAATGGCTGGCACATGGGTGTGGGGAGTGCTCCATCTTGCTGCGCTGTAGGAGTGGGGGCCTGGGTGGGGGGGACTTCTGCAGTCCCCCCTCCAATACTGGGAGATTGTGGTACGACTCCTTACCTGTTACTTGTTGGTTAGTGCAGCTATGGCTGACACATGGGTGTGGGTGTGGGAAGTGCTCCTTCCGGCATATCTGGGGTACAGAGTGTCCTGGTGGGAGTTGTGGTGCTGGCTGACTGTGCACATGCCCCCATGGTTTTGTTTGTTGGTACCTTTGGGCTGAGAGTGTGGGAGTGTCTGTTGCATGTGTGAGAGATGTCTGGTGTGTTGTGTGCTGGACATGGGGGTGTTTGGCCCTCGGTGCTATGGCATTGTGTTAGTGCATGTCTGTACATGGCGGTGTGCTGGTATACATTTGTTTGTACTTACCAGCCTCCACTCCCCCTGGTATTCCGATGAGACTCTCCGGATGTAGTATGCCTCGCACCTTCTCCTCCCACGCCTTGAAGGTCTTGAATGGCGCGGGTGGTCCGCTGCCAGTCCTGTCAGCCAGCTCACGGTTCTTGGCCTCCTTCTTCCTGACCAGGCTTTTCATGTCCTGCCACCTCTTGGTTATTTCCCCCGGTTGCGTGGCACGTTCCCAACTGCATTCACCTGGTCTACGATCCTTTTCCACATCCTGTTTCTGGTGGATACTGGTGTCTGTTGGACCTGGTTCCCATAGATTTGTGGGTACACCTTGATGACCTCGTCGACCATGACCGTCAACTCTGTGGCAGTGAACTTGGGCATTCGTTGTGTTGCCATGGTGCGTAGTGTAGTTTTTGTGGTGCTGGTGTGGTGTGTTTGGTGTGTAATGTGCAGGGGGTTTGTGGTGCCGGTGTTTAGGTGGTGGTGGTTGTGGTGATGGATGTGATGTGTGTGTGCGTGTGGTATGCTGCTTTCCTCTGTGTCTCTCCGTGTTCTCTGCTCTGGTGTTGGCTTTGTCGTGGTGCAAGGGTTTGTGGTCTTTGAGGGGGCTGCTTTTGTACTCACCTATGTGGGTGTGTCATGATGGTCTATCGTTTTCAGGTGTGTTGGGCGTGGTGTCCTGGGATTTATGCTAATTCTATATTTTGGCAGGGGGATGTGTCTTTGGGATGGGTTCTGTGTCTGGGTATGTTGACGTCGTTTACTGTGTGGACTTGTTGGCCGTGTTGTGTGTATTTGTTTGTGCCGCCACTGATTTCTGTGCACGGACGTGGCCGCCAGGCCTTCCGCCATGTCAGTTATTCATTTCTGTAGTTCACCGTTGCGGGCGGGATATGTGTTGGTTTCCCGCCCTCATTTCGGGGGGATCATAATTTGACGGGCGGTGTGTAGTCCGTCCGCGCGGTCGTATTTGGCTTTTTCGGGCGGTATTGCGTCCGTGGCGGACGGATTGTCTTGGACTCTGTCATGGACGGGCGGTATTCTGTTCATTTTTCCGATGTGGGCGGTGTTTGTTTAGCGTCATCATAATTGCTAGTTCGGTATTTCAATGTTGCAGGCGGGCGGTATTTTCAGGCTATGGCGGTTGGCGGTATTTTTACCGCCGGTTATAGTAATGGACCCCTTAGCACTATAAAATCTAAATTAAATAAATATTAATTCATTTTTAAAAAAATGATTAATTTATGACAATTAAATTACTTCCCACACTTTACCCCTATAAACCCCACAACCCGCTCCTAAAATAAATAAAACAATTACCATAATTAGGGGCCCATAACGATAACCGGCGGTACAAATACCGCCAACCGTCATATAGCCTGAAAATACCGCCCGCCTGCAACATTGAAATACCGAACGAGCAATTATGATGACGCAAAGCAACCACCGCCCGCAGCGAAAAAAAAGTACAGAATACCGCCCGTCCATGTCAGAGTCCCAAGACAAACCGTCCGCCACGGACGCAATACCGCCCGAAAAAGCCAAACACGACCGCGCGGACGGACTACACACCGCCCGTCAAATTATGATCCCCCCGACATGAGGGCGGGAAACCAACACATATCCCGCCCGCAACGGCGAGCCACAGAAATGAATAACTGACAAGGCGGAAGGCCTGGTGGCCACGTCCGTGCACGGAAATCAGTGGCGGCACAAACAATGACACACAACACGGCCAACAAGTCCACACAGTAAACGACGCCAAAATACACAGACACAGAACCCAACCCAAATACACATCCCCCTGCCAAAATATAGAATTAGCATAAATCCCAGGACACCACGCCCAACACACCTGAAAACGATAGACCATCACGACACACCCACATAGGTGAGTACAAAAGCAGCCCCCTCACAGACCACAAACCCTTGCACCACGACAAAGCCAACACCACAGCAGAGAACACGGAGAGACACAGAGGAAAGCAGCATACCACACGCACACACACATCACATCCATCACCACAACCACCACCACCACCACCTAAACACCGGCACCACAAACCCCCTGCACATCACACACCAAACACACCACACCAGCACCACAAAAACTACACTACGCACCATGGCAACACAACGAATGCCCAAGTTCACTGCCACAGAGTTGACGGTCATGGTCGACGAGGTCATCAAGGTGTACCAACAAATCTATGGGAACCAGGTCCAACAGACACCAGTATCCACCAGAAACAGGATGTGGAAAAGGATCGTAGACCAGGTGAATGCAGTTGGGAACGTGCCACGCAACCGGGGGGAAATAACCAAGAGGTGGCAGGACATGAAAAGCCTGGTCAGGAAGAAGGAGGCCAAGAACCGTGAGCTGGCTGACAGGACTGGCAGCGGACCACCCGCGCCATTCAAGACCTTCAAGGCGTGGGAGGAGAAGGTGCGAGGCATACTACATCCGGAGAGTCTCATCGGAATACCAGGGGGAGTGGAGGCTGGTAAGTACAAACAAATGCATACCAGCACACCGCTATGTACTGTCAAGCACTACCAGAATGCCATAGCACTGAGGGCCAAACACCCCCATGTCCAGCACACAATACACCAGACATCTCTCACACATGCAACAGACACTCCCACACACTCAGCCCAAAGGTACCAACAAACAAAACCATGGGGGCATGTGTACAGTCAGCCAGCACCACAACTCCCACCAGGTCCCCCTGTACCCCAGATGTGCCAGAAGGAGCACTTCCCACACCCACACCCATGTGTCAGCCATAGCTGCACTAACCAACAAGTAACAGGTAAGAAGCCGTACCACAATCTCCGAGTATCTGAGGGGGACTGCAGAAGTCCCCCCACCCAGGCCCCCACTCCTACAGCGCAGCAAGATGGAGCACTCCCCACACCCATGTGCCAGCCATTGCAGTGCACACCCACACCCGACAGGTAGATATGTTACCCTACATGGAGGGCTGTCTGTGGATGGTAAACCATCACCACGACCCACAACACGGCCCCCACACCCACAGACCAGCAAGATGGAGCACCCCTCCCTCCCACAACCATGTGGTAGCCATTGCATTCCACCCTCAAAACCAACAATTGGGTAGACAACTGTACAGGGCGGGGTGTCTGTAGGCATGAGGACTGTACTACGACTAACATGTGGGACATGTCACCTAGCAGAGCGACAGGTAGCACTGCTCCCTGTTACAAACATGTGACCAATGTGCACCCGGGCATCAATTACAGAGTCACATCCCACATGAGCCATCTCAAATGCAGAAACACGTAACGAGTCACGTCAGCATGCACAAGTCTAACTGGAGTACTGACCCACATGGGTGCACTGTGTCAGTCATCACACACATCAGCAACACCATCCAAGTCTTGTCCATGTAGTCGTGTCTGCTTCTACCCTTGACATAGTACAACATCACCCATGTAAGTCTGTCTCGTCCAAATTAAACATAGTGGAACACCAGTAATGTCACATACACCACTGGACCCATGAACCACACAGCTACACAATGCACATTCTAAATCTCATCCATCCCATCATCCAGCCCCAGTGACATGAAAGGTATATCAGCTAAACAGTTGCCCCATAGATGGTAGTACAGCAAAGGGTCCTGCCGATGACCAATAATGAGTCTGCTGTGTCTGAAGCGCACGTCACACTGTGAGTAACAACATACAAAATGTAGTCAACACCCCAAGAGCACTGCATTGCTGCACATGGGTGAGAGTAGCACGCACACCAAGGAATCGTACCGTCTGCAATACGTCGTGTGGCATACAACTATTACTCACTCACCACAATGCTTACTGTGGAATGCACATAAATGACAACAGTGAGCAGATATGCTGGCAAAGCCAGACATACACACACCTTTGTCTCCGTAGTGTCGTGTGGCCAAAACACATGTCCCCTTCTGCACCCATATGTCACTGTACGTACCACAGTACCATATTCCAACACTAAACTGTCCATGGGGCTGTACCCCGTTCCCACCAAAGCCACAAAATGTAGGGGTACTGCAACACACACCAATTGCCATTACAAATCCGTCCCATGCCAGATGCACCCATCACACTATTCCATTGCCTTGATCACGCACACACATTGTAGAGACATACACACGCATCAGGCAAATCAGTGCACAACTGTGCACAAACTGTGCATGTCAGACATCTAACACAAACCATGCAAGGTGCAACACAATAACTTTTCGTCTCCGCCCCACAGGTGACGACCAGAATGATGCTGCGGATGGAGACACCAGCCATCACAGCCAGTCCACAAGCCCCCCACACGGACTCACGGATGTGGAAAGCCTGGACACCTCAACGGACGAGGACTCCCAACCTGGCACATCTGGCGT
Source organism: Calotriton arnoldi (assembly GCA_963921515.1). NCBI lineage: Eukaryota > Metazoa > Chordata > Amphibia > Caudata > Salamandridae > Calotriton > Calotriton arnoldi. The sequence continues at coordinate 60,418 of CAWUFW010016208.1, read as the reverse complement.
GGCAGGGCGCAACAGCACACCAGGACCCCTCCTACCCACCAACCCATCTCCCCGGGCTGGTGACCAGTCCCAGGCCCCTGCTGCCACGGTCATTGCGGACAACACCACCGCCGCAACCACCACCACCATCACCACCACCAGGGCCTCCCTGACCACTCAGCCATCCCAAGAGGTGGCACAAACCTCCACATCTACCCTGGGAGCCAGGAGGAGGCCCCGGGTGACCAATGTGGCGAGTGGGCAGGTCGGTGACAGCAGTCCAGGTGGGAGGAGCAGGGTCAGGCCAACGCCAACAGAGCCTGGGAGCCAAGCCCTGCCGCAAATAGCCAGAGTCCTTGGGGCCTATGAAGAGGCCCAGGGACAATGGGCCAGGTCAGCTTCCGACACGAGGGAAGTCCTTGGGGTGTTGAGGTCCATGTACGCCCGTATGGGCCAATTCGTGACCCGTATGGGCCAACTTGTGGACCTCATGGGCCATCTAGTGGTGGAGGTGAGGGCCCACTCAAGGCCAACCACAACACCTGCGCCACCACCTGCTGGGGCGCAGGGACGTGCAACATCCAGTTCCCCTGCGTCCACAGCGAGTGGGCAATCCTCAGCCACCACCAGCAGCCCACAAACACAACCCCCTCCCTCAAACGTGGAAGGGGCCGTCCGAAGAGGAAACAGATGTCCAGGGAGGACTTCGCACGCTCCAAACGCCAGTGAGTCAGCCAGCCATGGTGGCCACCCCCTGCATTCACTTGGACTACCATCCCACCCCACACTGCCAGTCGAGTGGCAAATGTCTGTTGGACTGCGGACCCAGGACAACATGGGTACACCTTGACCATCACGCGGACAGGACCGTCAACTCATTGTACAGCATGCACCACCTTCTTGATCACCTTTTGCACAATCACATGTCACCTTTAAAATAAATACACCTGAATCACATCCTATGTCATCTGCTATGTTTATTATCAATGGTGCACAAACGTCTGCATGTTCAGAAATTCATCTGTAGTGTGTTCTGTCGATAGGCCAGGAGAGGCTGTAGGGACCTATGGGTGACAAACAGAACAAGAGTCCATTGAGTGTGTGTGTCACAGACTCATCACACAGTACTTGTCATCATGCCTGAGCAATGTACACACATCTCACAGAGCAACAGGGCACAATGTCACAGCCACTCTCAGTGGCATACTACCCTGGACATGGACCATTGACACACAGCACACAGTGAACAATAGGCCGCCCTGTCAATGCACACATACACATACACAACTACAGCGACATGAGCCGTCGTACATGGACACTCACCCTCAAGTGAAGTAGCGGGCGATGAGCTGCTGACGCTCATTCACTGCTTCCTCCTCTCCACTGTCCTCGTCACTGGACACGGCTTGGCCCGCAGGCGGGGGCCCTGGCTGATCACCGTCATCCACTATCAGGGGGATCCGCCTGCGAATAGCGAGGTTGTGTAGCATGCAGCATGCCACAACAATCTGGCACACCTTCTGTGGGGAGTATGCCAGTGCACCCCCGGTGCAGTCCAGGCACCTGAATCTGGATTTCAGGAGTCCAAATGTCCGCTCCACCACACGTCTGGTCCTCCCATATGCCTCATTGTACCTGACATCAGCTGGTGTACGAGGATTGCGGAGTGGACTCAACAGCCAAGGCCCATTAGGATATGCAGAGTCACCAACAATCCACGCACGGTCCGGTTGCAGATTGGTCATCAGACGTGGGAGGATGCTGTGGCGCATGATGTGCGAGTCATGGGTGGAACCGGGAAACTTCGCACACACGTGTGTAATAATCATGTCCGCCAGGCACACCACTTGCACATTCAGGGAGTGGAAATGTTTCCGGTTCCTATAGATGTGCTCATTGGCCTGTGGTACAACAAGGCCAACATGGGTGCAATCAATAGCACCAACAACCTGGGGGATGCGTCCGAGTGCATAGAAAGCACCCTTCACCGCAGGCAACTCACGGGCCCTGGGGAATCGGATGTACCGGTTCCTGTACTGCATCATAGCCGACAGGACATCCCGTAGCACCTTGCTGAACATGGGCTGGGACATCCCACCTCCACTGCCCACCGTGTGTTGGAATGAACCGGTAGCGAAGAAATGCAGTGCAGCCATCACCTTGGCCAAGGGGGTGAATGCAGTTGGATACACCCTGCGAGGACGAAGGTGGGGTTCCAACATGGCACAGAGGCGATGCAGGGTGGGCCGGTCCAGACGGAACTTCATGATGACCTCCACATCCTCCATGTCTGACAGCAATTTGTAGGGGCGATGCATGTTTGGTCTCCTCCTAGGACAGATGGAAGTGGACACATGTCAATGCAACACACAACATGGCATTTACACATACACAAAACAAAGATCACTGTCAAAGCAATAGTATCAACGAACAGCTGACAAGTAGGGACAGCACAGCAACATGACTCTTACACAGATCCCCTTACCAGTAGCAAGGACCACTGACACATACCATTGCCATGAGCATGCACATGGGGAGTGAGGCCATATTAGCTTGATAGGCATGATGACGGAGTCAGACTGCATATGTGGGTAGCGGCAACACCACGGCAATATACCTAGCTGCTGTGCCTGACACCGCTTCCGAGGCTGGGTGAGTATGGCACACACCAACAACACAACGTACACAGGCGGAGCGGTACACCAATCGCAGCAGCTTGGTCACGCAGAATCAGCCCCAAGGGGGCTATATCAGTGTGGGAGGGTGACAGGCTTTACCACAGCTACCAGGGACTGCTGACTGCCACCCCTCAACAACACCTGCTGCTGCTGCCACCTGTCCACCTTAATGTCGACGTCTCTGATGACATGTCCATGTCCACTCACCGGCGAGGAGCTGCAGGTCCTGGATTCCGAGATCCACGCACACTGCCCAAGGCGGATACCGGCAAAAGTCATGTGTGTGTAAGACAGCTACAGTGTGTGTGGGAGTGCATGTGGGGGACACACATGTCGTTCATCCGCAGCACTATGAGACTGAGCCTGTGGTGTTCCAACATGCACCGCTTACCATGCTAACTACAGGTGGAAGGTGCATGTAGGCTCTCAGGTGTTTCCCCATGCATGTCCCTCCCGAGTGGTGGTACATGGCATTTTCATGTCAGACACCCAGTGACGCAGACACTTGGCAATGCATGATTCTGGGCAGCTATTGCTTGTGTGAATGGCTGGCTGGCTCCCTGCTGGCCTTCTCAGTCTCGGCAGACCTGGGCTGCACATTGACCGCCCAATCCTAGTAGGAAACTACACTGACTGTACAGTGGGTTACATGTGTCATTATTTCACGACTCTCCTGATATGCGCTAACTCAGCTCTGTCGATTGAACACTCAAGGCCTTGTGATAGGGATGTGTGTGAGAGATGGTGGCACTGATTGTGTCCTCCATTGCGGGGTGAGCCATTCACAGGGCGAGTACGTTGAGGGCTGCGCAGTGTTGGACACAGTGAGTCCACCCACTAAGATGTGTAGCCTTGTGAGCCATGTGTCGGTCTACCTGACAATGGACAGTAGATGTGGGCAGACTACACATTGCTCAAAGTGCTGGCATCCTGAATTGAATGGGATGGACAGGTACTGTGTACACACTCCCACCAGCATGCATTCACGTGTGGTGTACACATGCTGTTATGCCATGTCCCATACCGTCTTGGCTCTGTTACACGTCTCTGTTCATTTAGGATGGGTCAGCATCATGCCACTGTTATTGGTGGATGTGGGCGATGCTGTGAAGAGTATGTGTGAAATTCAAACCCTCATGTGTACCATCCCTGCAGTTGGAAGTCCACCAGCCCAAGGCATTGTGATGAGCCATTGCATCCACGTCGATGCTTCTGTGTACGTGTAACCGACAGCGCAGCCAATCCCACGATGAGGGTGACGTCATCTGCCGTATATGTGGCCATGTTGCGACGACTAATCGGGGATGCTCCCTCGTATTGACAGGTTGGCACGGCGCTGCATGTCACCACTAATGGACTGCTATTGACAGTCACACAGCCTGTGGCGGATGCACGTTTGTAGGGGCATCAGCAGCAGGCAGGTGTACAGTACTGTGGGATTGTGTCCTTTGCAGCGAGAGGCTGCATGTGTCCACAGCCCACCCATGTTCTGGGTAATGTGATGTTAGTTGTGTGATGCAGTGGGTTGTGAGTGTACTCTGTGCTGGCTGCAACTCACATGCAGAGGCGTGTCCTGAGGCTCAAGATGTAATTTGGGCACTTTGCATAGTCAATGCGTTCAGAGTCGTAGGCCTCAGGAACAGCCTGTAGTCAGCTGGGGTGGCAATTCACATGTATGTGTGTGGTATTGTGCATACTCTGATTTCGACCTTAACACATGTGTGCGATGCCTCACCACATATTCTTGTTACTCACACATCCGGCACACTGTGAACAGTAGTTGTGGCCGTGCGATGGACAGTTGTCTGGCATGGGCTCATGACCATTGTGGACTGTAATGTTGCAGTCAGTGTGTGTGGTGACACATTCTGCTCCATGCAGATATGTCCTTGACCTAATTCTGTAGTGGTCATCCTTAACACCATCAGGAGAGTGGGAGTGTACACGGCGATGTGTGGCTATGGCCGCAGGGTGACAGTCCAGGTGTTGTTCCATGTGCACAACACATGTGTCACATATTGGCGGGTTCATAACCTGTACGACAGCCATTACGTGTTGATTGTGGTTGCTGTATACATTTGCACAGGTATCATGCAACATGTGCACTTGGAAATGTTCTGTGCTGGCTCCCTTGCACATGTATGTATGTGTATGATGCCAAATGAGTGAGGCCACCTCGCTCTCCCTCATGTGTCAACTACCATGTGTGCTGAGCGACAGGGGATGGTCAACAGTGGTGAGGCATTGGATGGTGCAGCTGCACAGTAGCTGGGTGAGACAAATGTGACCGGCGCATCGGAGGGGGCAGACTGGCTGGATGACTCACAGGCCCATACGACAATTGCTGCGTCAACTGAGTACAGAGGTCACGTGTCCATGTCTGCTAGCACAGGGGACGTGCACTCTAGCTCCTCTGCAGCCACGCGGAGGCCAATGCCCGCCCTCCCAACTACTTCCACTGGTGCAACACGTGTCGGCACTAGGATGACGGTTGGAGTGTCTTTCACACCAGGCACAGCTGCCCCTGCGACCCCTGATGCACTCAGTGCTGTGTCTGTAGGGCATGTGCGGCATGTGTGCGTGGGCAGTCAGCCTCCCTCAATGACTTTATTGCCCATGGCAACACCTGTCCGCAGCTGACATAGTTCATGGAGGGCCTACATTGGCACGTGGGTGGGCTACACCAGTATGTCCAATAGTTGTCCCCCCAGTCAAGGTGGTCCTTGAACTGGGCCACTGTCAGGCTGACATACCTGACCTTCCCCCACCCCCCGGACAGTGGCGCATCTGACAACAGCAGGGCACGAGTCCTGACAGAAGAGGTGGTGGCACGCAGACGTCATGACAGGTAGTGACGTCACGAAAGATGGCCTGCACCATCAGACTCACTGCCTCCCCTCGCCCACCCCACTGATGCGATTGCATCATGGGAGCACGCGCGTGTGCAGCAGCTCCAATCTCTCCCCAGAGAGGCCAAATAGTGTATGTGTGGCTCCATTCGCTCCAGTCACCGGGCTCACGGTACAATAGGTGGGGGGACGCCGTACGGCCGCATGGTGCCCCGACTCGAGCCCTGGACCACAGTGATGAAGCATGGCTGACTCCGGAATCCGGATACACCACATGCAACACACAGCAGCTGTAGCAGCCCTAGCGGCCCATGCCGCAAACGCCATCCCAGACGACATGTCGACACCCCCCGGCGCGCAATGTCATAGCATCCGCTGCCATTGGCAAGGGACCCATGGTGTGTGATATGGGCCTCCTGGTGAGGAGCCTCCGAGCCATCCACCTCCAACGGGTGTCATGCAACTCACACACTTCGCTAGAACATTAGGTAGCTCTGTCTGCGCACCAGGGCTCGAGTCCGGGTACCATGCGGGTGTACGGCGTCCCACCACCCATTATGCCGTGAGCTCGGTGACTGGGGCGAATGGAGCCACACATACACTATTTGGCCTCTCTGGGGAGTGATTGGAGCTGCTGCACTCGCGCGTGCTCCCATGATGCAATCGCATCAGTGGGGTGGGCGAGGGAGGCGATGAGTCTGATGGTGCAGGCCATCTTCCGTGACGTCACTACCTGTCATGACGTCTGCGTGCCACCACCTCTTCTGTCAGGACGTGTGCCCTGCTGCACACTGAGAATGTATTGCTTGCAAGATGTGACCAGGAGCAGGGTGCCATGACCTCCCACCCACCAAGCTCCACTGCCATCCCATGCCCTGGGTAGCCTGGGCAGGTGGACGATGTAGGGGGTACACCTGAAGGCCAGGGGTGTACATGTCTCGGCACGGGCCTGGCTGACGCACAGCAGTATCCAGCATGTCCCCAGAGGGAGGGCCAACGTCCACACCTGATGCAGCATGGGTCGTGTGCCCGCCTGTTGTGCACACACTAGTCCACATTCATCCCCAGACAGCAGGTCTTTCCACATACCCAGAACAGTGGTAATGTACCCCGCAGGGTTCGTCCCCACACAGTCTGTATCGACACTGCATGTGTGCACCCACCCGTGCCACAGACCCACCTGTGCCAAGAGGCCCTCCTGCTTCACATGCCACATGTGTGTATTCCACAGTTGTGCTTCTCTCTCAGGGGCGGACATCCAATGTCACTTGACTACATGGTAATCTCACGAGTCCCGTGTGCTTCTCACACTCTCATCCTCTCTCATTCGTACTTGTCAACGATCAATGATACTCCAGAGTCAGATATTAGCTTTAAGGCATGTATTTAAGCTTACTTCCTCTGTGATGCAGGATGTGGACACTACTGGCAGCGTAATGCATGTGGAGGTTATACTTAGCATGGTTACACATTCTAAAGGGGGTACAGGTAGATGTGATAAGTCGTTAATTGTTGAAATGAGGCTTCAGAGTTAAGAATGCCCTGCCCTTGCTATGCTACGGTACATTAGCTCATCACTGAGGTGCCCTAGGCTGTGACACAGACAGTATTGGTTTACCCTACCAGACAGCTTGACATCATGAGCACAGTACATCTAAGTCCCATGGTACAGGTTTACGACAATAGTGACTCCGACACACCTGCGTCAGAGGTGGCATCAGAGCATGAGCCTACATGCATGCAGCATAGTCTCACATGTTGCTGCGATATGGTGGCTACTGTACATGACTCAATGCCCGGGGACATGTTGTGGAGTGTTGCATTTTTTGTCCATGCAAATGTCCTTACACGGAAGTTCAGGAGTAGGTGTGATGACAGTTCTCAAGTTATTCAGCAGACAGATCAGCGTGCACTTACAGGTGCCTGTGTTCAGGTGCGCGGCATGCATATTGTGGCAATGTAGTTCGTGCAATGTTGGCCATCTGGTCACTGTACACAGGTCCCATTCCTCAGCCTCCCCGTGTTCATGCAGGGACACGGGATGTGGTGATGGACAGGGTGCATGTCCCGGTAATGTCAGGTGTCATGACGGTGGTGTTGATGGTCAGGTGTCTGTTTCCGTGTGCATGGTATAGTTGTTGCACAGCTGACTGGCCTCTGCGTGCGGACGGCAGGTATGGTTACGGTGTGGCACATGAATGTTCAATTGTGGGTATTGATTCGGGGACCCATGAATTGACAGGTTGTCAGATATGCGATGCCTTCCTGCAGTGCATCCCTCGCATTGGTGGTATTTGTGGTTGACATCCAGTGAAGCGGATGGTGGGTTGCAACGTGTTCCTCGTAGGTTGTCCCTTGTAGGATCCTGATGGGACATGTCGGGTGACATTCGATGAAACTGTGATCCAGCATACGTTGTGCGGAGGCACACTCATTCCATTGCAGTGTGTGTCCTATTGCAGCCACAAACGCCATGCCCCCATACACTGAACAGTTCCTGTCGTGGGCGTCCAGGGGTGAGAACAGGTGTACCAGGTCCCCAATTGGACATGCGGGGTTGGAGAGACATAGATCCACAGGCCAGTGGTACGGGCACCTCCGACAGTAGAAAACAGGGATGACGCAGCTGAACATTTCAATGCGGTAAGTTACTCGATAACTTACATTCAGCATGGCCAGATTTGCACAGCCCACTGTCTGTATCAGGCTATTGCTGTACAGCTGCATCTGTCTGGCGTAGGTGTATAGTACTGGTGCCCCGTCCATTTTGCTGCTGGGTGCTGTGGTGGCGTGCTCTGGCTGCCTGGGCTGTCTGCTGAGTGTGACCTCGGACGGTGCTGTGTGTTCTTAAATGGATGTTAGGCGGCAGGACTTTGTGTATGGCTTGGGAGGTGGCCACAGGCCCTCATCCCACATGCTCCTATGAATGGTCAAGGCCAGTGGTGTCTGACTCCTTCCTGATTACTTGCATTTGAGCCACAAGGCGCAGTGTTATAATTGTATTTTGTGGTTTTATCTTTCTTTCATGTTCGGCGTTATCTGCCAGTGGATGGTTGACTCAGCATGGCTATGTTTGGGTTGTGGTTGTTCCAATGGCTCCGTTCTCCTGCAGGATATGTTGCAATGTGATTTGGCTGTGGGAATGGAAGGACATTCACTGCTATCTGCTCTCCCGTGTGTGGGTGGGTCACTTCTTTCCCGCTGTACATTGGGACTTGTGTGTGGGCGCCGTGATTGTGCACACCTGTTCTCATCCAGCAGGGTTTCTCTATTTTGGACATGGCATGGCTTGTTGTTGCGTGCAGGGTAGTATAGATTTTGTTTGTTGTGACTGGCGTGCCTTTTGCGGTCAATGTCCATTGTTTGTGCAGTTCTGTTGCAGCTTCTCCATGCTTTGCACACAGGTGTGTGTCTTCTTCCGACGTCACTTTGCTCCCCTGTTCGGCACACTTGTGTGACTACGTTTTGGCAACTGTGAGTTGTCGGTTTGGTCATGGTTGACGCAGGGGGACCATGTGACTTGTGCCTTCAGGGTGGGGCTGGTGTGTGTGGTGTGTTGTTGTGACCCTGCGGAGTTTGCGTGCAGCCCATGCGTGGCGCTGTCGTTGGCCTCTGCGTTGTGCGTATGTGCGTCATCGCCGGGGCGCTGCGGTGCCGTGCCGGGTACATCACCTCCTGGTCCGGGGTATTGGGTGCCCAGGGTGTTGCGGGTTGTTTATATTTTACAGGTGGGATATGTGTGGGTACATTGTTGGATGTGTCCTGTCCCCACAGGGGTGTCTAGGGGGCCCATGTACAGTTTTCCCGCCCTTGCATTGTGTGCAGTATTTGCATGCCCTTGTTGTGTGTCTGCCTACCTGCGTCGTCGTTGCGCGTTCACTCCTAGCTTCTGCATCAGATACAGCATTGGGATGGCCTGGAGTGCAGGATTCATGTCGGAGTAGGCCGGGTTGGTGTTTCTGTGGTCGTCAATGTGGTTTCCGCCTCCTGTTCTCGTGCGGTGTCTCTTTGCCGATGAGGCTGTTTGGTTGTGTCATCGTAATTTGTACGCCGGGCGGTGCGTCATTTCGTCGGACGGTGTGCCTCCGTTGGCTGGCGCCACTACGTAAACGGGCGCACTTTGATGGCGGGCGGCGTCGCAGGCTTGCGGGCGGTATTAGCCTGACTTTTCACATCCTAATTTGGCGGGAGTGCGGACAGTTGCTGGAGGACGGTAACTGGCAGTTTTTACCTCCGTCGGCACGGCGGTGGTGTTTCCGCCCGCCATCGTAATGAACCCCTTAATTACCAATTAATTAATTAATATTAATTACCAACCAATTAATAATTAATTAATAATAAATTACTTTCCACAATTAACACTATAAAATCTAAATTAAATAAATATTACTAAATAAAAAATAATCATTAATTTATTATAATTAAATTACTTCCCACCCTATTCCCCTATAAACCCACAACCCGCTACGGAACTAAAAAACGCAAAATGTAATTAAAATAAAATTGATTACTAAAAATTTAACACATATATTAAAAAACAAAAACAATACTTATACCAAAAAATAGATCACATACATTTAAAATACATACTAAAATACATAACACTAATTAAAAAAATCAATATTTTAAACAACTATATTTTTGCAAACGATATTAATGACTTCGATATTTAAAAAAACGAAATTTCTTACCTTAAAGTCTATATTCTTGACCACGATATTCTTGCTGTCGATATTTCTGTGTCACAATATTTTCAACTCGATATTTGTGTAAGTCGCCATTTCCAACTCGATATTCTGTCTGCATATCTCCAGCAACCACCAAGTCCAGCATTTGAGAAATTGTGCCCTCTCGGGATTAATGCTGCAGTGTTTTTTTTCTTTTTAGGTCTCGCCTGCAGACAGCGCACATGCTCTGTCGCTTGGCGACGATCTATTGTGTGTATAAAAAAACAAGCATTTACAATGCAATAATTCTCACATTTGTGAGAGTTTAAGCTATTGGCATTGTAAATGACAATGTCTTTTATTTATCTGTTTTGATAATTAACACGTAAATAAAAGGTATTGTCATTTACAATACCAATAGCTCAAACTCTTGTAAATGCGAGACCTATTTCATTTCAAAGAAGCGGCCGCCATTGTCCCGGGCTGCTCGGAAAGTGAAAGCGCGCATGGCGTGCTGAATGTAAGGAAAGCATGTCGTGCCTGCAGTAGGAGAAACCCATTAAAGAAAATTGTGCTTACAGACTAAATAAAACATACCGTGGAACAGCAACTTAAAAGGGCCAGTCTTCATGGGAGGTTGCAAATGAAGACAAGGCGGTACTAAGGGGGGAGTAACAAGCCTATTAACAAATCAGAAGCCAGCATCTAGAAAGGACAGTGACACAAGCCAATGAAAAATATGGGCGGAGAGTGGGCAGAGCTTCAAGTCCATACTCTAATACAGCATGCCTCGCAGAGCAGTGCATGTGCTGGCCAGGCTCAACCTAAAAACTCTAAAAAAGTTCTGTTAACCCGCCCAGTACTTACCATTAATTGGCATCTTTATCACACTGATTGCTGCCTTCTAACTCGGCAGCACGTGCGAGGTGTCACTTTGTTTGTTTGTGTGATGCATGGTCCAAGTACAGATTGATTTAAGTTAATTAGTGTCTGCCCGCTGCTTGCACTATATCTTCTTTTTTGCCATTTTTATATAGCAGGTGCTCGACCCGACCCAAAGGTATTGGAGCTCTTTACATGAGCACCAGTTAAATTACACAAGTCCACAATATTTTTTTTTTTTTAGGCTAGGCGATTAAGTGATTTGCCCAGAATTACAGGATGTCGAGCGGACGCAGACTGGAACCTGTATTCCCAGTTCCAAAGTCGGCAACTCTGGCCCTAGCACCACATCCTTCTTCCCCCTTCCACCCACTCCGTCTCTATTTTGCTTCTCACGACTGCGTGCATGAGGTTCGGAAACAAGCATTGGCAAAGCCAATAGGTCTCACCTATACGACATCTATTGACTTTGTCAATGTTTTTTGGCCATGTTGTACAACAGCCCACCTGCGGGGCAGCATTGCTGAAAGTGTAGAAAGAAGAGTGCTATGATGCAGTCACCACTGGCCACGACATATCACTTTTTTTTTTTACTTTCAGTCATGCTGCATAGCAGCCACAGAGGTGTACAACACAGCTTAAAAACACAGAAAATAAAAGTTATTAGGCTTTGCCAGTGTTTTCTCACAGGTTGCCCCTGGCTATCTTGCAGGGCATCTGGTGGGCAGTTGAGACAAGTCTTCCCCCAACTAGTCCTGAGGGGGTGTAATGATGCCATCATCACTGGGCCTGGTGAAACCCTCTAGTCCTGGGGGTAAGCTGCAGTGCTAAGTTCCTCAGGACATCAAGGGACTTGTCCTTCCACCTGTCCATGTTGTTGCCGCTGTCGCAGTCCAGGTCCAGGGTCTTCCTCTCCTTCCCATTTTGGGGATGCCATTTTAATGCTAGTGGAAAGGGGACACCCCTTTATCTGACCCTAAAACTGATTCTGGTCAGTTCTCCCCTCTTTCCTGTGTTTGGTTCCAGGCTAACCTAGTGACACAAAAGGTTGGTGTCAGGTCTCTTTAAGTGTGATCGGGAAGTCCCTCTAAAGTGTAATCAGGGTAGGGCACAACTCCTCTCCAGCCATCTGGTCAGGAAAATCCACTCCCCTCTTCACACAGGCTCTTTTGTGCACTGTCTGGCTTCAATACACATTTCCCAGTCAAAGAGCCACCACCAGCCTCGGCAGCTGGAAAATCCCAAAAAGGCACCAGAAACTTTAGGCAGAAAAATGTCAACTTTCTAAAAGTGTAATCAAAAAAGACTAGCCTATTAGTGACTGGTACAGAACTCAGGGCTGTATGGGGATGGGGAAAACTGTTTAGTTTTTTTGTAAAGCCCTCACCCACCAACCTAGTTGGTGGCATGCTTCATCATCGCACACTCAGCAATATACCAGCTCCGCTGCACCACAGGCGTTGAAGCACACCCGGGACACATTTGGTGTCACTGGGTGGGCCCGATGATGAAGCATGCCACCAACTAGGTTGGTGGGTGAGGGTTTTACAAAAAAACTAAACAGTTTTCCCCATCCCCATACAGCCCTGAGTTCTGTACCAGTCACTAATAGGCTAGTCTTTTTTGATTACATATAATAAACCCGGGGATACGGACTAGCTATCTAGTCCTCTCTCTCTCCTTGATAATTGAAAACTTTCTAAAAGTGGCATTTCTAAACTAATAATGTAAAATCCTTACTTACCATTAAAGACAATTTTTAATTACAATTTAAATAAGGGAAAGAAGTATTTCTCTAGGTGCTACCAATCCCAATTTCACATCCAATAAATAGAACAAGGTAGCCCAATGATTCCCTATGGCAGCAGCCAGCCTCGCAACAGTGAAAATAATTTGTGGAGATATTTCACTGTAAGGACATGCTCAACATTAATTTCTACATCCCCTACTTTTATATATCTGCTCCTAGCAGTTATGGGCAATAAGGCTTACATATGGTTGACTTATAGATATTTAAAGGGAAGGTTTAGACCTATCAAAACAGGTATTTTGACAGGTCGAATTTGCAGTTGAAAACTTCCACAGGCAGGTTACCTGTGTGCAGCTACCAGGCTGTGCACAACTGTAGTCTCTCACGTGCAGCCTGCACCAGTGCGACATGCATGTGCACATGAGCTCATTTGTAACCAGCCCAGTGCCTCCTATTCTAGCTGCATCACAGCTGCCTTATCTTATAAGGCGCAGTAGATTTACCATGCAATTATCATGAATGAGACTCAGATTGGGAGACTCATCCACAAAAAAGGTCCAAAAACCTGGTGACCCAAAGCAAAAACATCCTGGTGTACTAAATGTGCGGAACCTATTTGCAACAATACCCAATTGGTTTTCAATCTTCTGGAACAAATAGAATCTTTTCAGCAGCCTTCCTCAAGCTTTGGGGGCCACTCACACTTGGATGAAGACCAGCTGTCTAAAGCTGATCCATTTGAAACTCGAATTCTCCCTTTTTTTAACCAGCTTCATAAATGGCCTAATTCTTCAACCATTTATGGCCAAATGAATTAGGCTTAATTCAATGAGAGAAGTCCCTACAAATGGCTTTGGCCTTATTCAGTGGGAGCAATCCATGCTCTGGTTTTGTCAGAAATTTTAACATCGCCCTCAACTCTTGATTGTTCCTGAAAAGCCAAGTGGATAAGATTACAAAGCCTGACTTTTTCCTGTGCATTTTACTGTGCAAATTACCTTTAAGTAAAGTGGTCTAAAGTCTACTCTGAATGGTACTGTGAGTGTTATTTTCATTGAACATATCACCAAGCATTTGAGACAATTACAGTGTTACCACCCCACAAGGTGAGCTGGTATAAATCACACTGTTTAATGCATATGTTTTTATGATTCAAGGTAGGCCCAGTTAGCTCGAAATGTTCTTTCCAGACCTTGACATATCATGCAACAAATTGATTTTATAATTCTTAAGGCTATAAATATAAATAAAGACTATATATGGCTGTAGCACACTTCCGGAGTAACTACATCCAAAGTTACATCCAGTCCTTATTTTATAAAAGAATAAGGGGCCGATTCCGATCTCGGTCGGAGGCGCACCCAACACTATTCGGCCGGGAAAAAAGCCAGGCGAATGCCTGTTTCCCGACCGATTCGCACATTCTTCCAAACGAGCAAGTACGATGCGCACAACTGCATAGATTCCGACCCAGTCGTACTCACCCAATCCAGGTCCTGTTCTCCGACCGAGCCGGATCCGTAAACGCAGAATCGAGTCGCACGGAAGCCAAAATGCAGCCCCGTCCGGCCGGACAAGTACGATGCACTATCCGTACGCGCCGAACCCGTCGCTACGCACGGCACGTCAAAGCATCCGGGAGAGGCGCACATAAGCTCCGATTCATGCCACAACACGATCCACGGTTACGAGACAGAACACGCCAGCGACGAGGACGAGGCGAAGCAAGAGAAAGACGAGCGAGACGAACCAACTATGAATCCCATCGTGCCGATCCTACCAATACTCTACATCTACTACCGGAACAGGCACGGACGCGTACGGCGCTGAAGGTAAGTCAGACACCAAGCACAAAAACAAACTACACGTACCCGACATATCACACACACACAGAGGGATGCAGAAATTACTTACACCAGCAACAGCAGCACCATAGGGGCGGGATGGCCATCACCAATACCACATATACACATAGGGGCCTGGATGCCCACCACCACTACCACCCCTACTCAGGGGGTGCCAGATGCCTGTCACTACTCCCACCTCCACCCAGGGTGTGCCAGATGCCTACCACTACTACCACCTCTACCCAGGGGGTGCCAGATGCCTACCACTACTACCACCTCTACCCATGGGGGGCTGGATGCCTGTCACTACTCCCACCTCTACCCAGGGGTGCCAGATGCCTACCACTACTACCACCCCTCCCGGGGGTGCCAGATGCCTACCACTACTACCACCTCTACCCAGGGTGTGCCAGATGCCTACCACTACTACCACCCCTCCCCAGGGGGTGCCAGATGCCTACCACTACTACCACCCCTACCCAGGGGTGCCAGATGCCTACCACTACTACCACCCCTCCCCAGGGGGTGCCAGATGCCTACCACTACTACCACCTCCACCCATGGGGGGCTGGATGCCTGTCACTACTCCCACCTCTACCCAGGGGTGCCAGATGCCTACCACTACTACCACCCCTCCCCAGGGGTGCCAGATGCCTACCACTACTACCACCTCTACCCAGGGTGTGCCAGATGCCTACCACTACTACCACCCCTCCCCAGGGGTGCCAGATGCCTACCACTACTACCACCTCCACCCATGGGGGCTGGATGCCTGTCACTACTCCCACCTCTACCCAGGGGGTGCCAGATGCCTACCACTACTACCACCTCTACCCATGGGGGCTGGATGCCTGTCACTACTCCCACCTCTACCCAGGGGTGCCAGATGCCTACCACTACTACCACCCCTCCCCAGGGGGTGCCAGATGCCTACCACTACTACCACCTCTACCCAGGGTGTGCCAGATGCCTACCACTACTACCACCCCTCCCCAGGGGGTGCCAGAGGCCTACCACTACTACCACCTCTACCCAGGGTGTGCCAGATGCCTACCACTACTACCACCCCTCCCCAGGGGGTGCCAGATGCCTACCACTACTATCACCCCTACCCAGGGGGTGCCAGATGCCTACCACTACTACCACCCCTCCCCAGGGGGTGCCAGATGCCTACCACTACTACCACCTCCACCCATGGGGGGCTGGATGCCTGTCACTACTCCCACCTCTACACAGGGGGTGCCAGATGCCTACCACTACTACCACCCCTCCCCAGGGGGTGCCAGATGCCTACCACTACTACCACCCCTACCCAGGGGGTGCCAGATGCCTACCACTACTACCACCCCTCCCCAGGGGGTGCCAGATGCCTACCACTACTACCACCTCCACCCATGGGGGGCTGGATGCCTGTCACTACTCCCACCTCTACCCAGGGGGTGCCAGATGCCTACCACTACTACCACCCCTCCCCAGGGGGTGCCAGATGCCTACCACTACTACCACCTCTACCCAGGGTGTGCCAGATGCCTACCACTACTACCACCCCTCCCCAGGGGGTGCCAGATGCCTACCACTACTACCACCTCTACCCAGGGTGTGCCAGATGCCTACCACTACTACCACCCCTCTCCAGGGGGTGCCAGATGCCTACCACTACTACCACCACTACCCAGGGGGTGCCAGATGCCTACCACTACTACCACCCCACCCCAGGGGGTGCCAGATGCCTACCACTACTACCACCTCTACCCATGGGGGGCTGGATGCCTGTCACTACTCCCACCTCTACCCATGGGGTGCCAGATGCCTACAACTACTACCACCCCCACTCACAGGATGGCTAATACATGACACAACAAGCACACACCAACATAAACAATGCAACATAAAGACATCCCCCCCCCAACACCATGACAAGCGTGTGTAGACTGTGTCAAATGGCTACAACACTGAACATGACTTTGAACATACAATGTGACCCCCTATCACATGTGCCACACATAAATGTGTGTGGCCCCCACAATGCAAGCAGACCATGACCACTGTGGCAATGGGGTCCAACCCCCATCATCACAGTGACCAAAATGTAAGTGTGGGGCCCATAGCTGAAGCACATCTTGAACATTGTGGCAATGGGGTACAAACCCCCATCATCACAGTGACCAAAAGGTAAGTGTGGGGCCCATAGCTGAAGCACATCTTGAACATTGTGGCAATGGGGTTCAAACCCCCATCATCACAGTGACCAAAATGTAAGTGTTGACATTGAAAAAG
This sequence comes from Calotriton arnoldi, assembly GCA_963921515.1. Taxonomy (NCBI): domain Eukaryota; kingdom Metazoa; phylum Chordata; class Amphibia; order Caudata; family Salamandridae; genus Calotriton; species Calotriton arnoldi. Next base: position 43,489 of record CAWUFW010016208.1, on the reverse strand, counting down.
CTGCAACTGCCAAACTGCATGGATGATTCCTGGTCACAGAACAACAAACACATCAGTGGCAAAGTAGTGCTTGTGTCCCATAGCAACATAGATTGGGGGAGGCAAACACTGCAGTGCAAATAAGACATACCTTTGGCCATGTGCAGACAAACATCACCCATGGGGGCTGACACTGTCAACATTCATCAATGACACAATGACAGAAGTGACCATGATAATGCAGACCCACATATTTGCACCAATGGGCACACAAATGCAGATACCCTGTGGAGACTGTAGATGTGAGGTGAACAGATACCTTACCATGGCAGCAATGGGACACACAAACAATGATCATTGTGCTGACTGATGACCTAGGAGTCCCAGGGACAGCAGGGGAAACCCGCCAAACAACATACAGCCAATGGCACACTAAAGACATGCCAATGCAGTGGTGCAGATGCACAAACACAAACAGGCAGACCCCCACTGCACATCAAACACAACAGGGGGGGGGTGCCAGTGTCCCCAGGCAACCACACAACACATGATGAGGCTTGAATACCAATTACACAGATGTGCATACAGTGCCACACAAAGGTAACTCATGGATCCAAATCCCCTATGTGGGCAATCAGGCATTGTTAGATGAGAGGGAGCACTAATCACACATGTCACACAAGCATGTAGGAACAGCAACTGACACAGCAAGACACACAGACACCACAGCACTACCCCCAGGGTCCCCACAATGTGGTGACCCTGGGCTGCATTACAATCCCACTGTGATGACAAAGCTAGATGTCGTTCACACTGTGAACCACAGTCATGTGTCCTGAGCAACAAACCACCATCACACCTACACAAGCACAAATCAATCAGCACGGCCAGTAAGTCAAGGCCAACATGGAGGCAGGGGTCTAGCCATGCAACAACTCTCATCTGCACACACTCAACACCACACACCTCAACCTCCAACAATGTGCAGCAGTGAAGCACACATGCACTGGTGACATTGCACACGCACCCATGACAATCCCATGGGTGGTGGTGGGAACCAAGGTGCAAAAACACATCACACATGGCCACTCAACAAGACCCTTGAATGTCTGACACACTGCACACTACGCTGTACATGGACATGACGGCAATACCACACCAACCAATGGGATCCCAGCCACAGTCCCACACCAATGAAGAAGCCAAGGTCACCCACAAAGAACACACATAGACAACTACCAACATTGCAGCCCTGACCCTGAGGAGTGCCAGCAGTCACTCACACAACGTGTCACAATCACTGAAAGCTAACACAAACTGGAAATCACATGACAGGTGTAAACAACAAGTGCCAAGGGGAATCCTGACTGTGACCCATCTGCGTCTGCCCACAAACTCAGCCCTCACAGCCAACACACCTATGGGTGACACCCTGATGACCAGTAATGTGCCATGCACCCACATCACAGAGAACCCAGGGAGAAGACTTTGGGGGAACATAGGTCAACTCAGCAAGCATCACAAACAGGAACACCACTAGGGATCCCAGCATGCACAGCAAAATGGAAGTGAACACACAGACATGCTCATACAACACACACCTTGGGCGCAGGCGATGTCACAGGAGTACACACTGCCATGAGGGGACTCCACTCCTGTGTGAGGAAAGCTGTGCCATATGTTGTCACAGTAGGGCTCCATCATGTCAGCAGAACACTTGGTCACACAGTCAACAATTTGCACCAAATGAAGGCTCCCGTCACATCAGCCTGGTCATGGGAGTGTCAACTAAATCATCAGCACAGATCCAACACACATGTATAGCAAGTTGCACTGACAACACAGATGAGTCCGTCCCCATTGATGCCCAAACCTGCATGTCCAGTGGAGATGGCCACACGGTCAGGGAAGTAGAATAATTGAACAATGGCAAGCACAACAGATGTGCAGGGGTGGAAGCCACAGATGTGACATTGCTAATGTAAGTAGGAAATCCCATTGCCAAATATTGAAAATATGACACCCTCAGATGCTGCTAAGGATGACATGGATACACCACAGGATAGGACACATTCCCCCTGGACCCCATGGGTTCCTGAACAGTAACACTTCATTTTCATGAGACCAAATATCACCATCGCTGCAGCAAGGGCATGGTTAGCATCATCAACATCATGTACATCAGAACCAAAAGCACTAGAGAACAGAAAGTCGCTTTATTCAGCATATGTGGGTTCAAAAGTTGAAGTCCAGTAAAAAAGAAACAAAGGCCAATGGCCAGTCCATCCTGAAAGTCTAAACAGGGTGACAGTGGCAGATAAAAACCAGGGACAATCCCCTCGGAGGGGTATATGGGGGGGCAGGCCAGGCACCGCAGGGACAGGATCAGGGCTCATCAGAAGGAGGCAGGGAAGGGGTGGTGGGTGCTGAAGAGCCACTGACAACTGCAGTGGAGGTGTCTGACATGGTGTGTGCCGGCACAACTGGGGGGCATGACACTGATGGTGTGGGTGCCGGCACGACTGCAGTGGACCGTGCAGATGGAGTGGACAGGTCCCCCACTGCAGTGCCCAAGTCAGACAGGGTGGTAGTGGACTCCATTGCAGTGCCTACCTCCAGGGGAGGAGGATGGGGATCAGGTAAGGTGGGCAGGACAGAGGGGGAGGACACCGTCTCCACACCAGTGGCACAGACAAGCGCAGCGGGGGTGTGGGGCTGGAAGAGCAAGTGGCATGGGGAGAAGGCCGGATCTTTTTGGGGATGGTGTATCTGTGGGTGGGGGAACCTGGGGAAGGGTGTGGTGGTGGCACCTGTGGAGTGGGGGCCTGAGGGATGGAGGAAGGAGACTTGGTGCCTGAGCTGCAGGGCGGCGGCGGGGTCTTGCTCTTCCGGGTCCGGGGGGACTTGCGGATGGGGGCATCAGTCGGTCTGCTCCTGGGGGAGGGTGTCCGGGGGCGAGGGGCACTCCGCTCCGTGTGGGTGGGCTTCCTCTTCCCCCTGAATGCTGGATCAGCTGGATCGGAGGGGAAAAGGCCGAGGTCACTGAGGAAGAGCCGCTGTGTCTTTGGGGTTGCAGGTGAGGCAAGGGAGGGGGCTTTGGAGGGAGAGGCAACTGAGGACTGTGCAGTGCTCGTGGATGCGTGTGTGTGTGCCTGGGCCCCATCCCCTGTGAGTGTGGTTTCAGTCCCCTGACTGTGCGTGCGTGTGCGTCTTGTTTGTGGTGTGTGTGTCTGTGTGCTGCTCGTGTCTGTGCTGGTGTGTGCCTGTGCCGGTGTGTGTGTGTGCTTGGGACAGGTAAGGTGCTGGGGAGTGTGGATGGGGCAGAGGCAGGAGGGGTGAGGGACTGTTGGAGGAGGGACACTGCTGCCGTCAGGGAGGAGTCCATGGACCTATTGCCCCTCTGTAGGGCAGACATGCCCGATGAGATGCCCTCCATGAACAACACCAGCTGAGTCAACAGAGTGGTGTGTGCATGGAGGACACTCAGCATCGCTGTCTGCCCTACATGGAGCTGGCGAAGGAGGTACACAGACTCCTCACTCAGGGCAGCAGGGGACACAGGGGCAGGGGGTGCGGTGCCTGGCCCGAAGGAGACACGCTCCCGAACATGGGAGCCTCCACGGACCTCGGGAATGGGAGCCGATGGGAGGGCGGTGGTGGTGGTGGTGGTGGTGGTGGTGGCGGGGACAGCAACACTAGCTGGGGTGTGGTGGCTGCTGACACCCGCATCCACAAGGGAGTCATCCTCCGAGCTGCTGTGGTCCTCAGCTGAGGTGGATGGTGCTGAGGACTCCTCGGTGTGGCTCCCCTCGCCCTCCGTGCCACTGGGTCCCTCCGACCACTCCTCGGCTGCTGACCCAGTCTGGCTCTGCGGCTCCTCCTGGTCCGTGGAGCTGTCCCCTCCTGTGGCTGTGGATGTATCTGCAAACAATAGGGAAACAGACAGACATCAGTCACCTGCACCGAACGCACACACCACAGTAAGTACAGCACATTACAGTGCAAGCCCTGGCATCCTTAGTTGAACATTGCCAAAAGTGCCCAAACAGAATAGGAGTAGCCAATTGTCAGTCTGATGGTCAACCATGGCACTCACATCCCTCCTGGCCTTGCACACATCTGTCTGGTGTCTGTTGGATGGCAATCCCCCAGTGTGGACACATGCACCACCTACACAGTAGTTGGACAGTGCAGAAAACATGGTGAAGCATGTGAACATGCACACATCACAACTCTTGCCACTGAGTCAGTATAGGTGTCCGGATGAAAGGGATGCCCAGAGTCAAATATGAAATGCATGTGATGCATACCAGCAACAGACACCATGATGCACCCATGTCCTGATAGCCATTGCCACAATGGTGTGCATGTAGCACATGTCACTCCCCTGCAGGATCACTCATAGGAAGTTACATGCCATGGCACAGGCATGCCTGCTAAGTCATACATCACTGTCTCCAGTCACATGGGCAGGGCAGCCAGACAACAACAGTCTGCACTGTGTCACAATAGTAGGTCATGGGGAATGCAAGTCCTGGAGCTGTACAAGTGCACATGTACATCCCCCACACACCACATCATCTGAACCCTTATCTGTCCACGTCATACCGATTGGACATATGGGAGACCTGTAACACAACCCTCTGAACCTGAGCACCTCACAATCTGCTGTGAATGGGAAACAGCTGCCTGAACTTCACATTTGCATACCCCAGTCTGCACGGTCAGGTGATCAAACACCTATGTGTCACCCAAGTATCGTCTACTATGGTCACATCTCCGGTGGCATGCTGAGCCCCAACCGAGAGACACCCCAGCAGTCATGACAAGGAAGCCACAGCACACTGACACAGAGGCAGACACCTGAGGGCACATATCACTGAGCACAACGTGTCAGCTGATACACGGGAGTGGGAGTACAGAGTGTATTGTATGGCCTGGAGTAGGCATGACTGTCCTGCCCCACATGAATGAGGGATGAGCCCTGGACAGTAGGCAGCTGGCTAAGTATGTGTGACACACGTAATATACACACTCCTGGGGCCCAAGCATTGTTCCCACCCGCAGCATGGGTGTGTGCCAGATACCCCAGGCACATGTGGTGGATCAGCTCAGCAATTGGACCACATATCAAAGTAACACGCAGATTACATGTCAGAACACAGGCATTGTGTAAGCAAAGGACCCACCCATGATGCCCACCACAGAGTTAGGGGAACAGATGCTGTCCCCCACCTTGAGTCAAGCAAACTGCAAGGACACAGTACCCAAGTGACACAATTCCCTGACTGCAAGGGCCACACCTGGGTATCAGATGAGGAGTGGGCAGTGCACAATCGAGGGACATGGGTCCTGGACCACATGACTGATGTACTGTGGAAGTTCAACCAGGCCAGAGGAGGGCACATAGCATGGCAGACAAAGTTCACAATGCAGTCATGGACTCACCCCCTCCTTGCTGCTCTCTAGCCTTCAGCTGCCCATCCAGATCAGGGAAGACCACCGCCAGGATCCTGAGCATGTGGGGGTCAGGGTCCGGTGTCCGCCCCTCCTGCGAGGAGGCGACAGCTTCAGCTGGACCCGTGCGATCCTCCGGGTCCAGCCCCGAAGGTCCTGCCACCTCTTCTGGCAGTTGCGGATCCGGCGCTTGTAGTCCCCCACGGATCTCACTGCCCGGACGATGGTCAGCCATATCTTCTGCTTCTGGTGGGCATCAACCTGTGAGGAAGACAAAGTGAGAATGCCATTACTACACATGCAACATATCCGTGCATTACACAGTTGGATATACATGTCTCAATCACAGGGGCACATGATGTACACAGGCAGTGCAACGATGGCTATGGACAGTATGCCAGCAGTTACTACATGGTATCATTGCCTGTGAAGTAAAACCTTGTTTAAATGCACTGTCACTGCACTATACCTGTTCAGTGCATGTAACTACACACTATGGGGGGTGACAACTACTCAGTGAGCCTGCTAGCCAGTGGCGTGCAGACTGTTAGCCTTGCTAGTCAGACAACATGCACATTTAGTAAGGCAGTGGACAGCACACTCACCTGCTCCCCTGCTTTCCCATACAGCTTGCTGTACTGTGGAAGGAGGCTGTCCAGCAGGGCCTGGTTCTCCTCAGTGCTGAAGGCTGGGGCTCTCTCCACAGTACGTGCCATTGCAGGGTCCAGAGGGTGCAGATACAGCAGCAGTGGTGGTGGCAGATGTCGTCCTGGAGCATGTAGTGCAGGCAAGTGAGCTCTCAGGGGAACAGCCAGCATTATATGTGTGCTGCAGGGGCAGATACTATCCCATGTGTCCAAAGTGATAGGTCCAAGTCTTTAGCATCTTCTGAATCTGGCCAATCCATGGAATTGCACCACTTACTCACGCCCACAGCATCCTTCAAAAGTTCAACTTCATGACACCCATGAATTTGCAACATTGTTGTGGGTGACCAACTGAATTTCCAGCATCAGACTCGTTCAAGATTTGAAAACGCGTCCGTTGCCAGGCCAGGCCATAGCCAATGGATGCGCACCGATCGGTCCATTGCTGGTCAACGCGTACCCGGATACAACGCGTACCCGCTCACATTGAATGCAATGGGCCGGCCGGGCACACCGATCGGTCCATTGCTGTTCAACGCGTATTGCGGATACAACGCGTACCCGCTCACATTGAATGCAATGGGCCGGCCTGGCACACCGATCGGTCCATTGCTGTTCAACGCGTATTGCGGATACAACGCGTACCCGCTCACATTGAATGCAATGGGCTGGCCGGGCACACCGATCGGTCCATTGCTGTTCAACGCGTACCCGGATACAACGCGTACCCGCTCACGTTGAATGCAATGGGCCGGCCGGGCACACCGATCGGTCCATTGCTGTACAACGCATCCCTGTACAAGTCACTGGCATAAGTCACCATGCCTGTCACAGGTGAATATATGCCAGCAACATATACTTCCCAGGGAGTGAGGGGCACACCTACAACACCACACCCTGTCCACACTGTATCCTGAGGCATGTAAGGCTGCATTACCTATTCCGTGTATGGGGGTGAACATGTTGTTCTGTGGGTGGCACTTGGGGGCAGCCACTCCCAGGCTGTGCACGTGTTCATGGGGACAGAATCCTTGGTGTTTCATGCACATGACCACTGTGATGTGCAACTGTTCATTTCTGTGCATGTGTCATGGTCACATTTCACGGTGGTGTAGGTGTATGTCATGTCACATACCCCCTGAGTCCCATGTGTGACGGTATGTACGTCCCAGGGTGACCCATTGCCACAATGGTGATGGTCCTCCACAGTCTGTGTGCATGTTGTGTTTACAATGTCTCTGATTCCATGTGCACAATGGGAGACAGTCTCCACATCCACGTTGTTTGTGCATGGACTTTGATGTTGTACGTGTGTGTGTCACAGACGTCCATGTCTGTCCTGCAGAGGCAACAGGGACCACTACCTGTGGGGGTCATGGTTGTTTTGCTGTGGTGTATTCATGATACACCATGTCATGCCAGTGTCCATGTGGCAATACAGGGTCCCTGGGAATCTACCTGTCGTTGAGCTGTGATGCCTGGGGCACATCTGTCCTCACATGTCACTGTGGGGTGTGTTTGGAACGTGGCAGCAGGAGATGGGAACTGTGACACGGCCTCATGATATCCCATGGCACAACCTGGGACTTGTTGATGCCACTTGTTGAACTGTGATGTTAGATGTTGGCCATGTATGTGCCATACATGTCCTAACGGAACTGCACACATCATGTACTTGTGCCTCATAATGATGTATCATGTGATATTGAGTATGGTCAATGCCACATATGTGGGGTGACTGACAATCTTTCTTTCTTCACCTATGCACTGCAGGGCACCAGCTGTCCATAGACCATTCCCTGACCTTGCAACCATGGTGGAATGGGACTGCATCCGACGGTACCGCTTCACCAGGCCGCTGATTGAGGTGTTGACGGTGCGGTTGGCCCCACATTTGCAAGCTGGCCGGACATACCCTACAGCGCTGACCCCCAAGGTGAAGGTGATGGCAGCCCTACACTTCTTTGCCACCGGTACCTTTCAACACATTGTGGCGACTGCTGGTGGGATGTCACAGACCATGTTCAGCCGCGTGCTCCGCGATGTTTTGGAGGCTATGTTGATTTACCTGAACCAGTACATCTATTTCCCTAGACTTCAACAACTCACTGACGTGAAGAGTGACTTCTGTGCCCTGGGGAGGATGTCGCATGTCATTGGCTCCATTGATGGGACACATGTTGCTTTGGTACCACCACAGGCCCAAGAGCAGGCTTACAGGAACCGCAAACACTACCACTCGGTCAATGCACTGGTGGTATGTCTTGCAGATATGAGCATCTCACACGTCTGTGCCCGTTTCCCCGGTTCTGCAGACGATGCCTACGTGATGAGGAGTAGTCGCATCCCGAGGATGATGTCACAGATGCGGAACCAGCGTGCCTGGCTTGTTGGTGTGTACTGACTTAGTGCCATTGTGTGTGTTCTGCAATGCAGTGTTCCACCCTCTTTTCCAACTCAGCTAATGTGCAATTGTCTGTATGTAGGTGACTCCGGATACCCCAACATGCCGTGGTTGCTGACGCCCCTCAGGAACCCTGTGACACCAGGCCAGATGCGCTACAATGAGGCACATGGTCGGACCAGGAGAGTGATTGAGCGGACCTTTGGTCTCCTGAAGAGCCGCTTCCGCTGCCTGGACAAGACAGGAGGGGCCCTCCCATATGCCCCAGCAAAGGTGTGCAAGATTGTCATCGTCTGCTGCATGCTACACAACCTGGCAGTGCGGAAGGAGTTGCCTTTCATCCTGGATGACGATGACCAACATCCGCCACCTGTGGAGGATCCTGGTCTGGACCACGATGCCAGTGATGATGATGATGATGATGGTGATGTCCGCACACAGCTCATCACCAACTTCTTCAGCTGAATGTGAGTATCCAGAGATGTCATGTCAATGATGTGAGTATGCATGATATGTGTTGGTGGTGCTCTGGTGCTGTTTGAGTGTGTCCATGTGCTACATGACTGTATGCGTGTAGCGATGTGTCCTTACAGGTAGTCTGTACTCCCCAACAGTGTTGACATGCTAACTTGGTTCTGGGTGGGTATCTTTTGACATGTATTGGGCATGAGTATTGCAGTTCTGTCCTGTTCTTCAGTGCTTTTGACTGTGTTTCATTTCTGTCCTTCACAGGGTACTTTCAGAGTGGTTTGGTCAACTGTGATCCCCAACACCGTGATTCGACTTCCAGGGTGGTAGCTGTCGTGTCCCTACAGGTGATGTGCGCCACACCCATGGACTTCCTTCCTTCTACACTTGTTGACTGTGTGCCCGCTGCCAGGTGGGATTGCCTTGCATCTGTAGTGGTTACAACATGTTGCAAATGTGTAATAAACCTGTGCTTCACTTTGTGATGTGCGTTGTCTGTGGTCACACATCTGACTGACATTTGCTTACTGCACCAGTGGGCTAGTGGACAGAGACTGTGAATAGGTGTTGTGTCTGTGCATTGCACCGTATTTCCTGGCAACATCAGTGTAGGCGATGAGTCAGATGGGCTAGGTGTGTATATGTTGTGTAGCCCTGGTGGTGTGTCTCCCTCATATGTGTCACGTTGCCATGACTCACATGCCTGTGTTGTACTTGCTGTAGCAGTTAGCATGCACAGTGTAATTTCGCAGGTCATCATCTCCATGACAGGAACCACGTTGGAATCACAACAGAGGCAGGTATGGTGTATTAGTGTGTTTATTGTCATACATGTGTGTGTATAGTGCACAGGATGGTGGGTGCTGTACATTTTGATTTCAATCCTAAGTTCCTAGATGAATTGGAAGTCCTGGTAGCAGATATGTCCAGAATAAAGTCCACAGTCATCTGATACATTGGTCCAACTTGTACTCCCCATGTCATGTGGGGGAGTTGTGTTGCAGTCAACAGGGTGAACAGTTTGCGCACAAAGGTGATTATCCAGTACAGGTTTTGGCTTTCTGGGGGTTGCACATGGCCATCGGCCTCTCACTTGCCCCTCCTCGGACGACCCCTCTTCTTTGGGGGGGGACCCTCAAGTGCAGGCTGCTGCGGTGCAGGGGACTCTCCGCCAGAGTCATCCTCCATCCCTGTGGCAGTTGCAGTTGTTTCAGCACCAGATGTTGTGGGCACACAGGGAGGTGTTGACTGGTTGTTGCTCATCTGGCGGAGGCATTGTAATATGTCCCTATGCACCGCCGTCATCTCTTGCAGTGTGTCCCACTTGGACTCCACGCGGGACATGTGCGAGTCCAAGCGGGCATGATGGGCAGCCTGCTGCTGTTTAATGTCCCTGAGGAGCCCCACTACCTGGCTGAGCTCTCCGGTGCTGGACTGGTACGCATCGGCTATGCGTACCAGTTGTGGGTCATCATGCAGTCCAGACCCCTCTGCGATCAGTGACCTATGTCTCCCACCCCTCCCACCACCCCTGGCAACACATGCAGTACCTGAGGTGGCACGCACAGGTGACCCTGGGCCCCCTTGGGGGTTGTTGGTGGTGTTGGTGTCCATAGCCCCACGTTGGTCCAGGGTCCCTGTGCTGGTGGTGGTGGTGCTCCTTGGTCTGTCCGTGTCAGCAGAGGTGGTATGTGTGTTGACAGTCGTTGGAGGGGTGGGTGCAGGGGGTGCAGCTGGTGGTCCTGTTGGTGCTGCATGATGACTTGCTTTGAGGTGCCAGGTAGGTCTTCGTCATCCGAGGAGGGCAGAGGCTGTTCCACACCAGTGAGCTCAGTTTCCCCTTGAGCCTGGGACAGGGACTCCTCAGCGTCTGCTGCTGTGTCCCCATCATCACCTGTTTTTGGGAGACACACACAATGTATGTTATGTTTCTGCAGGCATGAATGGTTGACACACATGACAGTTGTGACTGTACCTCTGGATGCGGGCCTGTACATTGCATTGTCCTAAGTTGTCACAGTCAGAGGTTGATATTGGTGTAGCACATTGTCCTGCATACTTTGGGCATTTCTATATGAATGTTGGGGTGTGTACATGGTCTGCATTGGTTGTATTTGGTTGACATCCGGCCCTCCTTCCCACCCAGCCAGCTATCCCACCATGGAACGTACTTCCATTGCAGGGAGTGCAAGTTGTCTTTCAGGATGTCAGTCAGTGGTGTCCTGCTGTTGGTTGGTGCACAGTTGCCAGCAGGGCCTTGTGCTCCCCACAGCAGTACCCAGTGTCAGCCATCTTGTCAGTTCTTGTCCACTCCCTGTGATGTGCGCATGGTTCAGGTTGGTGTTGATGGGACAGTTGTGGGGGTGACCAATATCTGTGACTACCACTCCCATCATGCTATTGCCTCCACCCCACTTCCCAGCATGCCCATACTTACTTGCTTTTGAGTGGACTTCACTGTGTGTGAGTGTGAGAGCAATGGCAAGATGGCTGACAGTGGTGTCCTGCTGTTGGTTGGTGCCCAGTTCCCAGCAGGGCCATGTGCTCCCCACAACTGAGCACCAGTGTCAGCCATCTTTGAAGTGGCTTTTGACTCCCTGTGAGGTGTGCATGCTTGGGTGTGAGCTTGCTGTTCCATGTGGGTGGGGGATGTTGGGCTGTGACTACCACTCCCATCATGCTATTGCCTCCACCCCACTTCCCAGCATGCCCATACTTACTTGCTTTTGGGTGGACTTCACTGTGTGTGAGTGTGAGAGCAATGGCAAGATGGCTGACAGTGGTGTCCTGCTGTTGGTTGGTGCCCAGTTCCCAGCAGGGCCATGTGCTCCCCACAACTGAGCACCAGTGTCAGCCATCTTTGAAGTGGCTTTTGACTCCCTGTGAGGTGTGCATGCTTGGGTGTGAGCTTGCTGGGCCATGTGGGTGGGGGATGTTGGGCTGTGACTACCACTCCCATCATGCTATTGCCTCCACCCCACTTCCCAGCATGCCCATACTTACTTGCTTTTGGGTGTACTTCAGTGTGTGTGAGTGTGAGAGCAATGGCAAGATGGCTGACAGTGGTGTCCTGCTGTTGGTTGGTGCCCAGTTCCCAGCAGGGCCATGTGCTCCCCACAACTGAGCACCAGTGTCAGCCATCTTTGAAGTGGCTTTTGACTCCCTGTGAGGTGTGCATGCTTGGGTGTGAGCTTGCTGGGCAATGTGGGTGGGGGATGTTGGGCTGTGACTACCACTCCCATCATGCTATTGCCTCCACCCCACTTCCCAGCATGCCCATACTTACTTGCTTTTGGGTGGACTTCACTGTGTGTGAGTGTGAGAGCAATGGCAAGATGGCTGACAGTGGTGTCCTGCTGTTGGTTGGTGCCCAGTTCCCAGCAGGGCCATGTGCTCCCCACAACTGAGCACCAGTGTCAGCCATCTTGTCAGTTCTTGTCCACTCCGTGTGATGTGCGCATGGTTCAGGGTGGTGTTGATGGGACAGTTGTGGGGGTGACCAATATCTGTGACTACCACTCCCATCATGCTATTGCCTCCACCCCACTTCCCAGCATGCCCATGCTTCCTTCCTTTTGACTCTGCTTCCCTGTGGGGTTGTGTGCCTGTGCTGACAAGATGGCTGACAGTGTTATCCTGGGGTTAGTTTTGCTACAAGTCCCATGCGTGTCCCTGTGCTTCACACTGCATGACCCAGGGTTGTGGTTCTTTGTGGGATATTTGATTAGAGTGTGAGGCAATGCATTCTCCCAGGTGAGTTGTGTGGAGTTTGTGTTAGGGGTGTGTGTGAGTGGAGCTGCTGGTAACTATGGTCAGTGCTGTCAGTCCTCCTTCCTACCCAGCCAGATTCTCCACCATGGAACGTGCTTCCTTTGCAGGGAGTGCAAGTTGTCTTTCAGGATGTCAGTCAGTGGTGTCCTGCTGTTGGTTGGTGCACAGTTGCCAGCAGGTCCTTGTGCTCCCCACAGCAGTAGCCAGTGTCAGCCATCTTGTCAGTTGTTTTCCACTCCCTGTGATGTGAGCATGGTTCATGGTGGTGTTGATGTGCGCATTGTGAGGGTGGGCAATATCTGTGACTACGACTCCCATGATGCTATTGGCTACACTGACTTGCCCAGCATACACAAGATTCCTTCCTTTCAGAGGGCTTCACTGTGAGGTGGTGTTGTAGTGGTGGCTACATGTCTGGATGTGTTTGTTAGTTATATTTGTGCCACTGCCTAGCTGTAGTTGTAGTTGTGTTTGTACATGTGATGACACAGTTACATATCACTATGAGATGGCATGTGTTGTGTTTATCTGACTGACATACACATTTTGGGATGATTCTGTTCTGGTTGGTGTGTATTTGCTTAGGGTGCATGGTTTGACTCTCCCCTTGACAGTGATGTGTGTGTATTGTCGCACAATATTGTGTACATTTGTTGTGTACTCACCAGGCTCTGGGATGTTTTCTAGTCCATAGACGCTCACTGGTGGTAGGATGGCCCGCACCTTCTCCTCCCAGGGCCTGAGTTATACTGGTTTGGCAGGAGGGCCACTGCCGGTGTGTTGGTTCAAGAGGTAGTCCTTCTTCAACAGCTCCCTGACCCTCCTGCGCACGTCATACCACCTGTTCTGGATGTCTACCTTTGTCCGCAAACATGGTGATTGTGCGTTCACCCTGTCGACGATCCTCTCCCACATCTTGGTTTTCTGCGACATGGGTGTCTGTTGGACCAGTGTACCAAACAGCTGTGGCTCTACCCTGAGGATCTCATCTACCAGGACTTCCAATTCACTATCTAGGAACTTATGATTCTTCTTTGGGGGCATGGTGATGGGTGGTGATGGTGAGTGATGTGTGTGTTGGTGTGCAGGTGAGGGTGTGTGAGTGTGTGTTTAGCTGGGTGTATGTGAGGGTGCTATTTGTTGAGGTGCTGATGGTGTGTGGCTTGTGTGATGGATGAGCTGTGGGTGGGTGTGTGGTTGCTGTCTGTTCAGTGCTGGCAGGTAATTTGAATTTGCAAAGGATCATGGTAGGGATTTGTGTCCTTTATATGGGTGGAGTTGTGGGTGTGTCTTTGTTCCCTGTCCCCCCTGACAGTATTTATTGCCTTTGTAATTGCTTGTTTGGCCTTTTTTTTGTGTTTTTACCTTTGTACTTTTTGTGCATGTAGGAGACGTTCTTGTGACCGAGTCGGACCCTGCAGTTGTCTCGTACGAGCTTCTCCAAGTCGTTCACGCTGTGTTTGTGCTGTTTTCTATGCTGCGTACGCGTCGGTCGCGGTGTATTGGGTTGCTTCTGCTCGCAGTTTTGTATGCGTGTCGGTCATACGGCTTGGGCTCCGTGCGACTCGGTCGTGTTTTCCACGCGTTGCATCGTACTGCGCGGGTCGGACTTTGCGGGTACGTTTCGTTCGGGTTCATTCCTGGTGCGTGTCGGTCGGTTCGATTTGCGTGGTTTTTCGGCCGGATGGCTGTTTTCCGCGCGGCTTGGTCGTTCGGCTTGTGTTCCGTACGAGTCGGTCGGATTTTGCACGCTTCTCATCGTACTTTGCGGGTCGGCCTGCACCTGTACGTGTCGGTCGGTATTAATTCCGGCTCCGAGTCGGTCGGTACGTTTTCCGGCCCGAATCGGAATCGGCCCCTTAGTGTCAGTGCCCAAAGCACTGCTCAGAAGCCTGCGGCAGGTGCTATTAAATGGTGCGCTAAATACCAAGTCTGCGTAGGCTTGAATTACATTTAATCCACTACCAGACACTCCATGCCTCTTTATCTAACTTTTGCAGGTTCCAGCTATCCCCTATTGTGACGGTATTTCCATCTTTCCCTTCCTCTTTCTTTCCCCTTTGTGTGTTTTTCCCTTTCTTGAACTCAGTAAACATTTCATGTGGAAAAATAAGTGCCGGTCCCCAGAAATGAGTGCTGGTGGGCCCTAGCAGCAACCACCGGCTCATGGTAAGCACTGGCTGTCAGGGTTTGAGAAGGGGGGGCTCATTGAGGGTTTAAGGAGCCTTGATTTGGAACTCTCTGTACTCCTAGTTTAAAACAGAACCTTTCCTGCTAATGTATAGAAAAATTCTAAAACGAGGTTATTTAGGGCCATATTTTTCAAAATGTCTTCCAGTGCAGCAAGTCACCATACAGTACTGCGCTGCATTACACGGAAAGGGCAAGAATGCACCGCATTTATGACAAAACAGCGCAATCCTGCCTTTCCCCAGCACTGGCCCACAATGTGCTGCCTAACGCCAATACAAGCACTCTTGCACTATGGTGCAAGATTGCCTGCTTTGTAAGCAGGATTGTTTTTGTGCTGGAAGGAGCACCTTCCTGCACAAAAATAATACCCTGAGGCATTTTCGTTTTTCTATGTGTGTTGCAGAATGCAGCACACATAAAAAACTAGGAGAAATTAAGAAATGTCTCCTCTCTACACCTACCCTTGTAGGAGTAGCATTGTGGTGCATTCCCAGGTCTACCAGTAAGGTAAATCTGGGAATGTGCCAAAATCCATGCACGTTGCGTGGAAATACCCACGCACCACCCATGGAACGCCTCCCTGGGGCAGAGTAACACAACGCAGCAATTTATGCTGCTTTGCGTTACTCTGGGTTTATCAAGCCTCTCAGGGCCACCAAGGGGGCCTGGCTCAGCTTGGTAAATCGCATTTCAGGGGTTGCGTCCCATTTGCATCACGTTGCGTTGTGTAAAAGCGACTCAACCCCTTGATAAATATGGCCTTTAATCTTTAACCTAGTTTATATCTTTGGTGTTGACTACATTTCTGGCTTCCTCTGCCATCTTGTATAACAGCCCATCTCTTCTTAGGGCCCGATTCCGATGTCGTTTGGAAGGCCCTCCCAGATGCGCCTGGAGGTGAACAGTACAACCAACTTATATTGGGAGCCGGTTAAACCAAACAACGCAGTACGATGCACAAAATCCTTTACTCTTCAAACAATACGGTCACTCCGATTCCGTCCTCATAGTCCAAACGAAAAGCCTCCGGAAACGCAGAAAGGAGTCATCCGGAGCCATTTGCAAGTCTGATTACAAACGCCGAAGTACGATGCGTACTTCCCATGCGCCGAATCCGTCGCTACAACCAACACGTCAGAGCAGCCGGAAGGGGAGTATTTCAGCACCTATTCGTGCCACAACATGATTGATGCTGAACGAGACATGCAGCCATGAATCCGATTGTGCATGTCATCCCCATACTCTACCTCTTCGAGCACTACTACAACTGCAACCGACACGTTCGTTGCGGAAAGTAAGTCCGACTCCTACCCATACAGCAATGTCCAGTCAATATGGGGGGTGGCAACTATCCACTGCAATGTCCAGTCAATACCGGGGGGTGGCAACTACCCACTGCAATGTCCAGTCAATATAGGGGGTGGCAACTACCCACAGCAATGTCCAGTCAATATGGGGGGTGGCAACTACCCACAGCAATGTCCAGTCAATATGGGGGGTGGCAACTTCACACAGCAATGTCCAGTCAATATGGGGGGTGGCAACTATCCACTGCAATGTCCAGTCAATATGGGGGGTGACAACTACCCACTGCAATGTCCAGCCAATATGGGGGGGTGGCAACTACCCACTGCAATGTCCAGTCAATATGGGGGGTGGCAACTACCCACTGCAATGTCCAGTAAATATGGGGGGTGGCAACTTCACACAGAAATGTCCAGTCAATATGGGGAGTGGTAACTACCCACAGCAATGTCCAGTCAATATGGGGGGTGGCAACTACCCACTGCAATGTCCAGTCAATATGGGGGTGGCAACTTCACATAGCAATGTCCAGTCAATATGGGGGGTGGCAACTACCCACTGCAATGTCCAGTCAATATGGGGGTGGCAACTACCCACTGCAATGACCAGTCAATATGGGGGGTGGCAACTACCCACAGCAATGTCCAGTCAATATGGGGGGTGGCAACTACCCACTGCAATGTCCAGTCAATATGGGGGGTGGCAACTACCCACAGCAATGTCCAGTCAATATGGGGGGTGGCAACTACCCACTGCAATGTCCAGTCAATATGGGGGGTGGCAATTTCACACAGCAATGTCCAGTCAATATGGGGGGTGGGAACTTCACACAGCAATGTCCAGTCAATATGGGGGTGGCAACTACCCACTGCACTGTCCAGTCAATATGGGGGGCAACTACCCACTGCAATGTCCAGTCAATATGGGGGTGGCAACTACCCACTGCAATGTTGAAGAAAATATGTGTGTTGGTGGAGGATACACCATATGTGTATATGCATATGTGTTTTTGTGTGGAAATACCCCCATACATGAAGGTGCATATCTTGTGTTGGGGGTAAATACCCCTATAGATGAAGATGCATATTTTTGGTTTGGGGTAAATACCCCCATACCTGAAGATGCATATCTTGTGTTGGGGGTAAATACCCCTATAGATGAAGATGCATATTTTTGGTTTGGGGTAAATACCCCATACCTGAAGATGCATATCTTGTTTTTGGGGTAAATACCCCTATAGATGAAGATGCATATTTTGGTTTGGGGTAAATACCCCCAGACATGAGGATGCATATTTTGGGTTTGGGGAAAATACTCCTATAGATGAAGATGCATATTTCTGGTTTGGGGTAAATACCCCCAGACATGAAGATGCATATTTTGGGTTTGGGGTAAATACCCCTATAGATGAAGATGCATAATTCTGGTTTGGGGTAAATACCCCCAGACATGAAGATGCATATTTTGGGTTTGGGGTAAATACCCCTATAGATGAAGATGCATATTTTTGGTTTGGGGTAAATACCCCCATACATGAAGATGCATATCTTGGGTTTCGGGTAAATACCCCTATAGATGAAGATGCATATTTCTGGTTTGGGGTAAATACCCCCATACATGATTATGCATATCTGGGGTTTGGGGTAAATACCTCTATACAATAAGTTGCATTAACTGGGTTGGGGGTGAAAATAAAGCTATAAAAATGTACATGAACAATGTAACTTCTGATCAAAAAAAATTCCTATATCAGTACATGTAGAGTACATGCTGCAGTAATTTCCACCTAAACAATCTCACAGGGTATTGTCAATGAAAGGTATTCACACACTGTTGCAGCAGAAGTAAATGCTAACCTTGAGGAATGGGTAGAGTGGAGATGCAGGTGCACCACAGGGTCACCTGCAAACCATGCTTATGTGGGCCTTACTAGACCTCACCAATGGACTCACACACTTACACAGTCCCAACCAGGACAATGCAACATTAGGTCACAATTTCCATGGATCACCATCTGTTCTTTGAATAGAGGCTGCTAGACAGCCTTTGTGGCAGAACCACCATGGTGCACTGCCTTATATGCATTGACAGAGGTAGTGTCATGTTGAACACACAAGCTTCCCTTTCAGGGCATGACAGGTGCAGGGATTGGGCCTTCAATGTAGGGACCTTGCAGGGAGGCAAGTCACAACTGGACAGTCTGACCTACATACCACAACCTTGATCTGCAGCATCGTTCATTTAACTACAAAACCTTTGTCCAGTAGAAACACACATGCCATGTTCTAGAGATGATCACAGATTGTGTGTCAATTACTTTTAGAGTGCCTGAGCATCATTGTGATCACAATCAGAACGTGGGTCCATAGCATGTTATGTATTGAGAATGAGGGATTTTCATCATCAGATAGTTACAGTCAGCATGCTAAATTCTAGGGTAATAACACATTTGACGCTAGACCAGGAATTAGAATAAACACCCATATGTGTGATCACACAGTGAATGCATAAGTCCACCACAAGACACACAGAAACATCGCAGGACAACACCACTCAAATATACAAACAAAAGTAAGACATTGAGATGCATCTGTGTACAGTAAAGCACAGAGGATATCAGCACAGATAACACACATGTCCACAGACTAAGTACTGCGTTCAGTGTCTCCAACAACAACAACACAGAAGTGGTTGTGTTACTGTTGTCATGGGAATATCTATAGTCAAAAACAATCGTGTTTATGAAAGAAGCATGGGCCAACATAAATGTAGGATACTGTCCCCATGTGTGGACTGGTCCCGCAAACTCAAATACCAATTTTCATGTGTCTATGGCCTGCTTTTGTGAATGTCATTCGCAGACAATATACATCTAACACCTCAATCCGTAGGGTATGCCTGAAATTGATAATCACATTTTGAATGTGCAGATTGTGTCCTGTATAGTAGTATGAGTATGCATGAGTAACATTATGTAGTATCCACAAACAGTTTTGGTGTGGCCAGTGCACAGCTCATTGAGTAAGATTAGCTGCCAGCATGGGTGAGGATGCTGGTGTGGTGACTAAATCTGTGGATCAAAAACACAAGTGACTTAGTCACCATGAATCCAGGAGATATGTGTACATCTTGTGAGGATGAAAGACATGTGCTGAATTAAGTCCACTTTGTCCATAATTGGCACTGAAACAATGTCACAAACAATCCATTGAAACATCAAGTAGACTATCAACAAACACATTTATTTCCATCAACACATCCTCACATGTGTGGCAACTAAGATCATGGCGGAGACTCAAGATTTGGGAGCATCTGCACAGCAGACAGACACACATCCTTTCTGTGCACTCACTGTACACATGCCTCACCACATAAACCACCTTCCAAGTAAACTGACATCACAGCACTCATAATACAGCTCTGTGTGAAATGGAACAGCATCAATGTAGCTCAGATCAACACCCTTATCAGTCAATGTCAAAATACATGTGACACACAATTCATATGCTCAACTACGACTTGTGTGTGTACGCTAAATGCAATACAAGCTGGGATGATGCATACACAACATATTTGCTATTTTACATACCAAAAGCAGGATGGCATGAACATCAGCTAAATGAGTGATCAAAAGACTACAAAGGAAAAATAATCCTTTCCTTTTCAAAACACAAATGGTATTATTTGAGTCAAGTAGTAGCAGATGGTTGGAAGACTGCGAAAATACAGCTCAGCTTACACTCACCATGTGCTCAGTAAATGCACAAGATGTATTCACAGCCATGAATGCTTGTGTGACCACAGTGGCATCAAACATCAAGCAAGGTTGACCTTGCCACTATTCTACAAGTCTGCAGAAGACACAGACATTGATTCACCACCTCAAAGTCACATACAATTCTATTGAACCAATTTGTGTACATGGATGTGTGCTAAGTCACAGCCATGCAGTCAACAGCCATATGTATCCAGCTGAATAGATGAGAATGGTGCCCATATACACATCACAAACATATTCAGCATGCTTCGCCCACACTGTTGCACATTGAGACACCTGAAAGCATTACCAATGTGTAAGTGTGCTCAAAAAATGCGAAGGTTTGCAACTTCATTTCACACTCTGATCCAAAACTTAAGTTGCCAATGACAATCATGAAATGCAGACCCCACATTTTAAAATACCTTCGGTCAAAGTGCACAAACTCCATGTAACATATGCAAAACATGCCACACTAACATCATTGTACATATAAAAAAATCTATTCCACTTGTCATACAGTCAACTCTGAAACAAGTTGTTGGACACCAATGTTTTTAATCAAAAATAAAAATTGCTTTATTCAGCATAAAAAAAATTTCATTTATTAATATCAAAAGGCCATTGGCCAGTCCATCACTGGTCAGTGTCCATGTGACCTTTGAACATCAGGCCCATATATTCTTGCCAGCAAAATTCCTGCAAGGGGACACCTCCCCTGAGAGGGGCATCTTGGGGGCATGCCAGGCACCAAAGGGGACAAACTATTGGGGACTGGGTTGTATTTTTAGAGGGATGGGAGCAGGAGGGGTGTCAGGGTCCACTGCAGTGGTAGGGTCTGATGGCAGGGTGTGGAACTCCACTGCTGTGGTTGGCTCTGATTGTGAGGGGGTGCAGCTGTAGTGGGATGGGCAGTCGGAGCTGGGGATGGTGTGCCCTTAACTAATTTAGGGATCTTAAATGTTTTGAGGGGTGAGTCTGAAATGGGGAGGGGAGGTGTCTTTTTGGTGGGTGTTTTAGCCAATTTTGATGTACTGGGCTTGGCTGGGGATCTATGGGGTGTAGGAGTGGATGCTTTGGATTGGAACCGGAGGGATTTTCTACAGGGAGTTGATGCCTTCTGTTCCTTGGAGGGGGGGGATAGCAGATGCTACAGGTATGACATCCTGAAGGTACTTCCTCTTCTTAGGAGGGGGGTGCATGTTTGTGGAGGGAAGAATTCAATGGGAACAAGGTGGGGAGCCTGGGCTGAGGGGGGTACAGGAGAGGAAAGGGTAGGGGTTGTGGAGGCAGAGGGTTGTGAGGTATGCGGAGTGTCACTGGATGCATGTGTGTCGGGTGCTGTCACTTCCTTTGGTGTGAGTGTGCTGTCTGTAGCATGAGTGTGCACGGGTGTGGTTTGTGACTTTGGTCTGTGTGTTTGTGTGCTGCGTGTGGATGTTGCAGTGTGTGACTGTGTGTGTTTGCATGTGCTTGGGTCTGGGAGGGTAGTTGGGATGGTGGATGAGGAAGAGGTAGGAGTAGGGAGGTACTGCTTCAGGAGAGATAGTGCTGCCGTCAGTGTTGAGGCCATAGCCTGATTTGATCTCTGTAGGGCAGACATGTTAGAGTGAATGCCCTCCATGTACGATGACATGTCTGTCAAAAGAGTCTTGTGTGCATGGAGGACACTCAGCATTGATGTCTGCCCCACAGAGATCTGCCTCAGGAGGTCATTGGTCTCTACACTGAGGGCAGCAGGGGAGACAGGTGCAGGGGGTGAGGTGCCTGGCCCAAATGATAGTTTGTCCCTAACACGGGAGCGGTCACGGACAGTGGAACTGGGAGCAGCAGGGAGGGTGGAGATGGTAGTGGTGGTGAAGATGAAGGTGAACTCAGATGTTTTAGATGCAGTCTCTGTGTCTCCCACCACTACATGGGAGTCCTCACTGGAGCTGTGATCTGATTCTGAAGCTGCAGATGGTGTTGCAGATCCGCTGCCAGTGAGACTCCGCTCACATTCTCCGTCACTGGGTCCCCCCTCCGATGACTCTTCACTGGACCCAGTTTGACGTTCTGCTCCCACAACATCCGTGGCACTCTCTCCTCCTGTGTCCGCTGATGATGCTGTGACCAAGTAAGAAAAAGATTTACATGAGTCATCCATGCCTAGTTGACACATTGTTTAACATCACAGATGTCAATAGATATCAGACATCACATTGAGTTGTGCTATTAGCGCATGCTGCATTAACAGAAATGGTACTTGTTACCCTGCCACTTTCACATTGCTCAATCACACATGATGTGATCAGCAACTTTCCGTGTATCAACATCAAAGTACAGAACAAGAAGGTTGACTAATGGAGTTTGTGGCAGGGAATGTTTTGTCTTGTGCTCATGATGGACTTGTGTACTGACATTACTGTCTCCTCTTCTGCATGTGAGTAGAGCCATCAAAATGGGAATATGAATCTCAGATTTCATTGAGACATGGTACACATCCTGGAATCCTTAGTCATCTAATGTTGAACCATTGGCTCATATGTCACGGCTCACATGTCTACCTTGTCAAACATGCACAATGCATACTCATTGCATGAGTTATGTTACACAGTTCACAGTGATTGATAACGTGTTCAGTAGCTTTGCATATCCAATGTCAGTAGACACATATGAGTGTCATCCTGGAGACACAAAGGCAGTACGCATAGCTGGTCCGACAGGCATGTAGCACACTGTCCTGTGTCATCTATGCACGGTGTCATGTAGCAGAATCATATAGATTTGAAGACTGAAAACAAATAAAGTTTCATAGATGTAATTAATGGTCTACAAACGGCCACGTGTGAAAACTTCAGCTTCACAATGCCTCAGGCGGAACACCATTCCACTGGCACATCTAGGTGCAATGACTGCATGGATTCTTGTGACTGAACCCATTTCCAGCATGAGTACAGTCAACACTGTTGAACAATCTTGGCTACACTGAACAAGTCCACCTTTATATGGACAAAGTCTGACTGTCCCTCCCTTTGATTTAAAAGTATGCACACTTTCTATTGCTGAGATTGCTCATGTCTTACGTACCATGTGCTTAACAAAATTTCATTTTGTGCACATTTTACATCTCAGATTCTGACAGTGATGCCAAAAAATCCTTGTTTAGCAAATCATCATGTCTGAGAATTCAAGACCATAAACACACATGTCAACAGTTGTGACTGTGTACTTCACATCATACCTCAAAAATCCGGACATGTTGCGATCAGTGACAACCTGTGTTTGACAATGAATGGCTTGTGAGTTCACCGTCACATACTCCTACACATGGACACACTTTTCCAAATGTTGTCTATATTTTTTGACACAACATCATGGGAAGGACATTGTGACATGTGACCCGAGTTACCCTAGCTGTGACTGTCCCAAGGGATACATGTGATCACAATTAACAGCACGTCAGTGAAAAAGACCTTTGCAAACGGACCAAGACGTACCAATCTATGTCTCTACATACACAAATCATCATTAGAAAATGTTTAGCATGTGATTTGCACAATTGGAATCACCTATCACAACATACTTCAATGATTTGTTCAGACCACTCTGAGAACAGGATCACACATCATTGAATGTGCAGACACTTGTAAAGCTATGGGATTCATGCTGAAACTCATACACACGTCTTGTGAAAATTAGAAAGCACACATGTGCATGTCAACACTGTTACAATCCCTGAACATAACTCACTCACATGTCCCTGATGAATGGGTCATTACCTGTCATCTTTAGCTCCATCTGCTTTTTTCATCTAGTGAGAATGATTGCACGTTTTGCAGACTTACAACCTGTAAAAGTGCCCTCAAGCTCAGATCTCAAAACCTGCCGGAATAAAGAAAGAATTGCAACATGTAAGTGACTCACCCCCTCCTTGCTGCTGTTGGGCCTTCAACTGCCCATCCAGGTCAGGGAAGACCACCTCTATGATGCGTCGCATGTGTGGGGTCAATCTTCGCCAGCCGCCTCGCTTGCCCGGTTGTGACAGGCCCAGCTGGACATCAGCAATCTTCTTGGCCCAGCCACGAAGGTCCTGCCACCCCTTGCGGCAATGACGAACACGACGATATGCGACCCCCACGTCACGCACCTTCTTGGCGATGGTCAGCCACATTCTGTCCTTCTCATGGGAGTTGACCTGTAAGGATTAAATGGTGAGAGTCCCTTAGTTCACATGTGTCATGTGTCTCTATCATACACTAATATACATAGCTCTTGTTCATGTTTTAACAAATAACTAAGGGTAATGCATGTGGCATCATGTGCATCAGTCATGTGTACAATGTAATCTCTGTTCCATTTGGGACAGTGATGACATGTTTTCCCCAGTACACACACTTCTACAGCAGTGTGCCTGTCAAAATCAGTTCCCTACACCCAGTTATAATTTTAATAAACATAAAGGAATATCTCTGATAGAGATTCCTACTTCCAGTAATGCACAGTTATCACACATGTCCAAGGGCAATGCACTGTTAATCTCACCCACCTGCTCCTCTGGTTTGCCATACATCTGGCTGTGTAGTGGCAGGAGTGTGTCCAGCAGGGCCTGGTTCTCCTGCTCAGTGAAAGCTCGGGCCCTGGGGTGTGTCCTTGCCATTGTGGCTACCAGAGGATGTTGTCACAGCAGCAGAGAGATGGGGAGGTGCAGGAATGAAGCAGGTAGTGCAGGCAAGTGAAGTCTCTAGGGAACAGACAGACTTATATCTCACAACAGAGGCGGTCTCAAATAAATGCATCAAAAGTGATAGGTTTGCGTCGGGCGCATTGTACGAATAGGTCCAATACATAACTTTGCTAGCAAACGACACGCCTACCGCGACGTTCAAACACTCTTCATGTGATCTCTGTTGAAATGGATATATTGATGATGGGAGGTAACAGAGTCGTTTTCCATGCGCTGAAGACTTGAGTCAAAACATGCGTCGCTCACCATAGCAACAAACAGCCAATGGCTGTGCCCGAATCGTTTCGGACGCAGATAACGCATCCTTCGAATACTTACCCGCGTCTTTCACCATGACAACCAATGGCTGTGCCCAAATCGTTTCGGATGCGGATAACGCGTCCTTTGAATACTCACCCGCGTCTTTCACCATGACAACCAATGGCTGTGCCCGAATCGTTTCGGATGCGGAGAACGCGTCCTTTGAATACTCACCCGCGTCTTTCACCATGACAACCAATGGCTGTGCCCGAATCGTTTCGGATGCGGATAACGCTTCCTTTGAATACTCACCCGCGTCTTTCACCATGACAACCAATGGCAGTGCCCGAATAGTTTCAGATGCGGAGAGCACGTCCTTTGTATAATCGGTCGTCAGAGCACACACTGCTGTGAATGATGTATTTTAGTACAGTACATGTGCGTATGCACTTTATTTATGGAAAAAATGAGCTGTACATTAATAAGACACACTCCCATGAGGAGCTAACCTTAAAGGGCACATGCCACACTGTATATTTGGCATGTAAAGCATGTCTGGATTGGAAGTCCTGTTTTTTTGCATTGTATTGATCACAGAGCACATCATTTTACATGTGGATGTACATGTTCAATCTTGCCTTGGCACTGCATTAGTGTACTGTATGACCAATTGGCCATTTTTAGAAATTTCAGACTGTAGATGTCTGTTGTGTAAGTAATGGATAAGGATTTTACCATTGGATGAGTGGACAGTGAAATTATTATGCATCTTCATCTGGTTTGTGCCATGTGAATTACTAGGCTATCTGTGTGCCCCAGACTGCAGTGCATGGTATTGTTACATATTTCAAAATCCACCACATTGAAAATGAATCACTGACAGAATATCGACGGCCACAATATCAAGGTCCCAAAATATCGGGACCTAAATATCGATGTCAAGAATATCGACATCCTATCTACATCATGGTAAGTACAAAAATATCGAAAAAAATATATAGTTGTTAAAAATATCGATGTAAAAAATATCGTTTTTTTATATATAAAAAATAATATAAAATAAATTAAATAATACATATATCTTAAAAATAAATATTTATAATTATTAGAAAATGTTAACAATTATAAGTAATAAATGTAATGTAAAAATAAATTAAACATACACATATAAAATATAATATATATATATTTACTTAATAATAATTAATAAATAATTATTTTAATAAATTATAAAATATTATAAATATATTAAAAATTATAAATACATATATATACATACAACTGTAACATAAAAAAATATATATATTATAAATTAAAATATTAAAATATGTATTAATTTTTAAAACTACATTTTACACTACATTAATTGCAACAGTAAGGAAAGTGTTACACAGCGGAGGTGAATAAATTACTATTCCCACTCCATCAAGTGCAACAGTAGTGAAAGTGTTGGATAGCGGAGGGGAATAATTTACTATTCCCACTCCAGCGAGTGCAACAGTAGGGAAAGTGTTGGATAGCGAAGGGAATTAATTTACTATTCCCACTACAACAAATGCAACAGTAGGGAAAGTGTTGGATAGCGAAGGGGAAAAATTACTATTCCCACTCCAGCGAGTGCAACAGTAGGGAAAGTGTTGGAAAGCGGACGGGAATAATTTACTATTCCCACTCCAATTAATGCAACAGTAGGGAAAGTGTTGGATAGCGGAGAGGAATAATTTACTAATCCCACTCCAATGACTGCAACAGTAGGGAAAGTGTTGGATAGCGAAGAGGAAAAAATTACTATTCCCACTCCAGCGAGTGCAACAGTAGGGAAAGTGTTGAATAGCGGAGAGGAATAATTTACTATTCCCACTCCAATGACTGCAACAGTAGGGAAAGTGTTTGATAGCGAAGAAGAAAAAATTACTATTCCCACTCTAGCGAGTGCAACAGTAGGGAAAATGTTGGATAGCGCAGGAGTAAAAATTACTATTCCCACTCCAGAGAGTGCAACAGTGGGGAAAGTGTTGGATAGCGGAGGGGAATAATTTACTATTCCCACTCCAGCAAGTGCAACAGTAGGGAAAGTGTTAGATAGCGCAGTGGTAAAAATTACTATTCCCACTCCAGGAAGTGCAACAGTAGAGAAAGTGTTGGATAGCGGAGGTGAATAATTTACTATTCCCACTCCAGCAAGAGCAACAGTAGGGAAAGTGTTGGATAGCGCAGGGGTAAAAATTACTATTCCCACTCCAGAGAGTGCAACAGTAGGGAAAGTGTTGGATAGCAGAGAGGAATAAATTACTATTCCCACTCCAATGAGTGCAACAGTAGGGAAAGTGTTGGAAAGCGGAGGGGATAAAACCTAAGATTACAGCTATTGAACCTAAATCCCCAAACAAAATAAAAACAAAACAATTACCAAAAATATGTATCAATTAATAAATGAATATTAATTATCAACTAATGATTAATTTATTTAAAGTTCATTACTTTCCACCCTCTACCCCAAAAATTCACCAATACACACACATAAAAATATTTACACATTTTCCATAACTAATTTAACATTAATAAATTAATAACAATAACCAACAAATCATTAATTATTTTTAAAAAATGTTTCTTCCCAACATCTACAACTAAAAACCCCACAACTCACACATCAAGATTATTCCACAATTAGCATATTAAATATTTTATTACTTAATTATCATTAATTTACAAATATTTAAATAATTATAAATAATTTACCTCCCACCATATTCCATTATAAATCACACCAACAATGTTGTAAAACATGACACAATTAACATAATTAATTAACAATTAATTAATTAATTGATAACAATTAGTCAAAATAAAAACAATTAATAATAAATGTATTCACACAATTAACACGATAAAATAGCATTAAATAAATATTATATTACATTTTTTTTTTAATTTATTAAAATTAAATTACTTCCCACCATACTCCCCTATCAACACACAACCCGCTCCTAAAAAAATGACACAATTAACAAAATTACCAATTAATTAATAATAATTACCAACCAATTATTAATTAATTAATAATATAAATAAATTACCACAATTAATAATGAAAAATATTAAATACATAATTAATAACCACATTTAACAATATAAAATATTAAATACATAAATATTAATTAATAAAAATTATTTATTAATTAATTATAATTGAATTACTTCCCACCCTACTCCCTATCAACCCACAACCCGCTCCTAAAAAAAGGACACAATTAACATAATTACTAATTAATTAATAATAATTACAACCAATTATTAAATAATTAATAATAAATTACCACAATTAACAATATAAAATATAAAATACATAATTATTATTTAATAAAAAATATTTATTAATTAATTATAATTGGATTGCTTCCCACCCTATTCCCCTATAAACCCACAACCCGCTACAGAACTAAAAAGCAAAATTTATAATTAAAATAAAATTAATAACTACTAAAAATTATTAATAAATTTATTATAATTAAATTACTTCCCACCCTATTCCCCTATAAACCCACTACCCGCTACGGAAATAAAACGCAAAATTTACTTAAAATAAAATTAATAACACCTAAAAATGTAATACATATATTAAAAAACAAATGCAATACTTAAACAAAAATATAGAACACATACATTTAAAATACATACTAAAATACATAACACTAATATAAACATCGATATTATTAACAACGATATTTTTACAAACGATATTACTAACTTTGATATTAACAAAAACAATATTTCTTACCTTGAAGTCGATATTCTGGTCCACGATATTCTTGCAGTCGATATTCTGTCATCACGATATTTGCAACTCGATATTGTTGTATGTCGATATTTGCAACTCGATATTATGTCTGTGCACCATTGAAAATAGTCTGTGTATGTGAATTTATGTGTAATGTAGACATAAATGAATGACAGTGTTCAACCTGTAACAGTGTTGGGCATGACTGCGCATTTGAGATGATGTGTCTATCAGGTGTTACACATCTCTTGCATTACATGTTCCTATTCTGTCTCCCTATTGGACATGTAAAACTTTTTAAAATCTTAAAGTGACATATTTTAACTCTTGATACTTGGGATATGTGCTGTCTGCAGACATTCATGATGTCAGACACTAGTGACTTTTACATTACACCACTATAATTGCTGTGTCACCATACCCTGATAACATGTCTGTGTATGGTACTGATGCTGGGATATGTATATAAGGGCATTTTTTCAAAATTAAATCATGTTTTTGAAGGATCTGTAGGTTCAGTTGTGTTCACATTTCATGTTCTCTTTGTCTCTAAGCATGTTGCTTGGTACATTGTGGCTTGACACCAACTGTGTTTATACTCAACACATAGGTATCACAGATGACCTGCAGTCCACAGGCCCTTTCCAGACCTGGCAACCATGGAAGAACGTGACACCATCAGGAAGTACTGCTTCACAAGGCCAATCATCGAAGACTTGACTGCGCAGTTGTCACCTCATCTACAGCCTGGTAGGACATATCCAACTGCACTGACGGCCAAAGTGAAGGTTATGGCAGCTTTACATTTCTTTGCCACCGGTACATTTCAATACACAGTGGCAACATCTGGTGGTATGTCACAAACCATATTCAGCCGTGTTCTGCGAGATGTTTTGGGGACATTGCTGCGTTATCTGTGCCAATACATAAAGTTTCCAACACCTGGAGAATTCGGAGACATCAAGGGGGCATTTTATGCATTGGGACAGTTACCCCATATATTTGACTACATTGATGGCAACACGTTGCATTGGTGCCACCACAGGCTCATGAGGTAGTGTATCGTAACTGCAAACATTACCACTCA
Source organism: Calotriton arnoldi (assembly GCA_963921515.1). Lineage (NCBI taxonomy): Eukaryota > Metazoa > Chordata > Amphibia > Caudata > Salamandridae > Calotriton > Calotriton arnoldi. Next base: position 13,674 of record CAWUFW010016208.1, on the reverse strand, counting down.
ATTAATGTCCAGGTGGTTTGTTTGGCAGACATGTCCATCTCCCACAACTGTGCACGTTTCCCTGGATCTGCACATGACGCTTACATCATGAGGAACAGTGCCATCCCCCGTTTGATGTCACGGGCACAACATGACCGTGCTTGGCTGGTTGGTAGGTGATGTGACATATGTGTGCTGTGTTGTGTGTATGTCTGATAATGCTCTGTCAAACAACTACAGAATCTAATTTTCTGTTTTCAATGTAGGAGACTCTGGGTACCCCAACCAACCTTGGTTACTGACGCCACTATGTAACTCAGTCACCCCTGCCAAAATGCGGTATAATGAGGCACATGGCAGAAGCCGACGAGTCATTGAGCGTACTTTCAGCCTCCTGAAGACAAGATTCCGCTGTCTCGATCGGACGGGAGGAGCCCTACAATATGCACCATTGAAGGTGTGCAACATTATCACTGCTTGCTGCATGCTCCACATCCTGGCTATACGGAGGGAAATTCCACTTATACAGGACGATGGAGACCAGCATCCGCCAGCGAGGGAGGAACCTGGACTGGGACATGACGACAGTGGGGATGATGATGATGGCGTGGATTTGAGGCAACAGCTTAACAACAACTTCTTCACATGAGTGTAGGTATGTAATGAAAGTAGGGGAGTACCCCCAAGTGTTTGTTGTTGTGTTGCTGGTACACAATGTGTATGTATGTTTGTGAGTGTATAAAAATTGCCATGATGTTAGTTGTATGATAAGTGTTTGTGAGATGGAAAAGTTGAGATGTACAGTGTTTCTGTGAATCAAAGATAATGTACACACTGACAATCTTGTGCTTAAGCTGACATTGTTGTCAAAATTGAAGAGGCTTAGTCCTGTGTGCCTAACTCTGTTCTATGTTTCTCCTTACCAGGGTACTTGGCCGTGTCAACCATGCAATTTGTGACCTCACAAAACACCTGATGATGTGACCTACTCCAACATTGGACTTGTTTGTAAATCCATGGCACGCTATTCCTTTTGGACTGGTGGACATTTTTCTTCACTTTACACCTTTTTCTTACTGTGTGATGTCCATTGAAATTGGGTTAATGCGCCAGGTTGTGTCAGGGAAATAAACCTATGATACACAATGATTTGTGCCTTGTGTGTTTTCACACATCCAAAGTTTTTTTTTTTTTAACTAAACATGCTCCATGATGCACTGTTATGCTAAGAAAAGTTTGTTTATTGTGTTTGAACATGGTGCTAGCATTTTAATCAATATACTTACATTGCATCTGTGACATGTCCTACGGGTTGTGCCATGGCCTGGTTGTGTCCATCTACAATGTTGTGACAATGTACATATACTCACAAGACAGTAATGTACTCCTTCAAAGTGATGTGTTACCAATGTTGTGCACACTTGCTTCTTTGCCTTTTTCAACATCATTACAGTTATTACATTAGTTATTCAAAGTAACAACATTACCACTTTTTTGGGTGCAGAGTGATTTATTTGAGTGCATAATGTGAAGATATCAGTGCATCATCATGGTGGTATCATAAAGAAACCTAACAAACTTAGATAAGTGCAGATGGTAGTTGGTAGTGTTTGTAGATGAGGTATTCCAAAGTAGATGCACAGTTATGTGAGTCCATAGTCCAACTTCGACCCTCCAGACAATGTGGGAGAGTTCTGTGATAGTCAACAAAGTGAATGGTTGGCACACAGTGGAGGATATCAGGAGCAGGTAGTCACTTCCTGGGTATGATGCGTAGACATCTGTCTCTCACCGTTTCTTCTTTGGACGACCGACTCCACGTTTTTCAGGGGGACCCTCAGCTGCAGGCAGCTGCGGTGCAGGTGTCTCTCCGCCAGAGTCCACATCCCTCCCTGTGGCTGTTGCAGATGTTGTTGCAGTGGATGTGGTAGGCACACAGGGAGGTGTGGAGATGTTGGTGGCAATCTTGCGGAGGGAGGTGGCAATGTCCCTGTACACCTCAGTCTGTTCATCCATTTTTGACATGAACCTGTCCAGTTTTTCATTTTTTGCTGCCTGCTGCTGTTGAATAGTCCTGAGGATCCCTATGGCCTGGCCCATCTCTCCTTGTGAATCCTCACATGCATTGAGGATTCTGGAGAGGTTTGGGATCTCCACATTATCGGCAACAGCTGCATGATGTTGCTGATCCCCACGACACCTCCCACCACCCCTACCCACCGAGCAGGACCAGTTGGTGCTGGCACAGTCGACACGGAGCCTCCTTCATCGTTGTCATTGGTGTTGTTAAGTAACTCAAGAGTGCCCCATGTTGCTGTGCTATTGGTGGTCTCCTGGGATGCTGTCTCCGTGTGGGTAGGGGTCATCTGGGTGTTGGCAGCTGAGGCAGGAGTGGTTGCAGAAGATCGGTGTGTTGGTGCCACTGGTGCCATGGGGTGACCCATGCCAGAAGGGCCAGGTCTGTCGTCGTCATCAGAAGAACGATGAGAGTCATCAACGCCGGAGGGCTCTTGGTCGATCGGAGTCTGGGCCTGGCTGTCCTGGATGGTTCTAGTGGTGTCCTCAGCTGGCCCTGTAGGTACAGACATGACACAATGACTGATGTGAATGTCCACTGCCCCTCCAATCAGACACATTACATAGGCTGACAAAGCTCATGATAAGTAACTGTAAATAGATTTTACTCCTTCATCCATGATGCAGACATATTGTTTGTGATGACTATATTTTTGAGACAAGAGGGGGATTGATGGGCATGTGCAGGTACGTGCATTAATGGGCCTGTTGTGTTTAATTCACATTACATGTTGGAAGACATTGACTGTTTAGTGACACCCTATGGATGACACAGGTGTGTTTTGGTTGTCCACATACTTAGTTTCACAATGAGATACATACACTTTATCTCTCTTTGTGTGTACTCTTTTTGTGCCTGGGTACTGGTCTTAGTACATGTGTTTAGCAGTCACATTGGTGTGTCTGCCTACACACTCACATTCTGTTAACTTAGCATGATAGGTGTGGGAATGGAGTGATTGAGGTGTTTCTTGTTTTCATCTCATTCTACACATGTGAATGGCTGTGAGTATGAAAATTGTGTGACAGTTTAACTTTGTGTCTACACAGGTCATGCACTTTGTACATTGACTCCATGGTCAAATGATTTCACAAACTCACCTTTCTGCCATTTTTGGCACAGAACTGTGAAAAAATGATGTTTGAGTGCTTGTTCTATATTTGTGAGACTTACATCCCTCCTCCCACCCAGCCCCACCATGCCACACGGAAGAGTGTTGTCCAGCCAATGTTTGTGCGGGTATGTGAAAGATATTTGTCTATGTTTGCTGGTCTTTGTGGTACATAGGCAAATGTGGCAGTTGTGATAGGTTCAGGCAACATTCCCCAGTGTCTGCCATCTTGCAAGTACACATGAACTCACTGAGAGATAGACATAGCCCACAATCAAGTGGTTGTGCTGTGTGTGTAGAAGTGTTTGCTGTTCTTCCAAGTCCCATCAGTTGTACTCCTACATACACCTTCATGCCCAGTGCTAACAGGCAAACAGGACATGGGCTTAGCTCACAGTGTGTCCGAATGTCATGGCCGGCTGTCTGGCACTGGGAACGGGTTTCTGACTTGGAGCCAACTTGCCTCATGGCCTTGTGCACCACACAACATGCCACAGTCTCTGCCATTTCATATTTGTATGTCCACTCACTGTCAGGTAATCACGGTTTTTAGTGGTCTTATATGGCTGTTTCTGCAGATGAGTGTTTACAATGGACAGACACTTGTCCCATACACACCTTCACACCCAACAGCAAAAGGCTACCTGTAACTCAGCTTCCCTGACAGTGAGTGTGAATGTACTTGCAAGTTGTCTGACACTGATGACTGGTGCCTATGTGTTCACAAGCAGGGCGTAGTTGTACAGACAGATGTCCCCAGTGTCAGCCATTTTGTCAGTGGATTTCAAATCACCATCAGGTATGCATGGTTCTTGGTGGTCTGTTTGTGCTGTTTGTGAGGAGGAGTGTTTGCCATGACTCCATCTCCCATCATGCCCCGTACTCCACACACCTTCCTACACATCCTAAATATCTTACCTGTGAGTCTACTTTCCTGACAGTGATTGGCAATGTGCTTCAGAGATGTCTGATTTGTCCACTCTCAAACAGTGCCTTGAACTCAAAACATCAGTCCACAGGGCCAGACACCTTGCCAGTACATTCTCATTGACTGTAATGGAAGCTCATGTGTATGTTGTCTTGTTGGTCTGTGTGTGAGGATGAGTGTTTGCACTGACTTCACCACCCATCATGCCCTGTCCTACACACACCTTTCCAGCCAGCACAGACAACAGACCTGGATCTATGCTATCCCTGATGCTGAATGGAAACTGTACTATCAAGATGGCTGACACTGGGTAGTGGTGTGAGGAGCACAAGGCCATGATAGGAGTTGTGGACAACTCTAACACCATGCACACATGTCAGACATCCTGCAAGTACACTTCCACTCATTGTCAGGGCACCACTCTTTCTGGTGGCCTTGTTGGTCTGTGTGTGAAGGTGTGTGTGTGGGATGGAGCCTAATAGGTGATGTTGTCAGTGCAAACACTCCTCTTCCCACACTACACAACCAGGTCATCTGGGCCTATGTCTACCTGACAGTGAATGGAAGTCTGCTATAGAGTTGTCTGTGACTGGTGCGTGTAGTTTGAGTTGACTACAACTCCCATCAGGCCTTGTGCTCCAGACAGCATGCAGCAGTGTCAGCCATGTTGCTGGTACTTTTCCACTGACTGAGAGGCTCGCATAATCCCAGTATGTCTGTGTGGGCTGGGTGTGGGGAGGAGTGTTTGCAGTGACTACAAGTCCCATGTTGCCTGTGCCCACACTCACCTTCCCAGCCATCCCAAACCACCTATCTGTGACTGTGCTTTCCTGTGAGTGAGTGGAAAAATACTGGGCCAAGATGTCTGACACTGGTGCTAGTTGTTTGGAGCAGATGGCCTATCTGTGAGTTTTTGAGAAGTATGGACATGGTTATAGTTTGTTGCATTATCAATGTAATTTGAGGTATTTTTGTAGAAAATCTGACATACACATCACATGCTCTTAGAATCTAGTACATTTTATATTATTGAACTGGCCTTAGTTTAACTGTATCGTTTAAAGTGCTGTCTCTAGGGGTGTGATTAAACTTCATTTGAATGTGGATTGTGTACTCACCAGACTCTTGTGATCCTGGGATTCTGTAGACGCCCTCCGGCGGAAGGATGTCACGCACCTTCTCCTCCCAGGAGGTGAAGTGAACAGGTTGTGCAAGAGGGCCACCGCCAGTCTGCTGGCTTTGGAAATGTTCCTTGGCCATCAGCTTCTTGACCCTCCTTCTCACATCATAGTACCTGGTCCTGATATCTTCCATTGTACGCAGGCAAGATGCTTGAGCATTCACCTTGTTAACTATCCTCTCCCACATCCTATTTCTCTGGGCAAGGGGGGGTCTGTTGGACTAGGTTACCAAATAACTGTGGCTCTACTCTGACAATCTCATCTACAAGCACTTCCAACTCCTTATCAGTAAAACGTGGAAGCTTCTTTTTAGACATGGTGAGGGTGAGTGTGAAGGTGAGGGTGAGTGTGGATGTGAGTGTGAATCAGTAAACAGTTGTGTGATTATGTGTTTTTTTATGAAATGGTATCTGTGCTGGGAGTGTGGTATGTGAGTGTGTGAGGCAGAGAGCAAGGAATGTCTGGTGGAAGCTCCTTGTGAGTATTGGCATTTGTGGCAAAGGATCATGGTCATTGTGTTGGCCCTTTATGTAGGTGGATTTGTGGGTGCGGTTTTATTTATTTTTTACCTTTTTTGGAGTTGTCAATGCTTTATTTGGGTGTTTTTGACTCCCCCATTGACATTTAATACACGGACCGACACGGTTCTGTAACCGATTCTCCTGCAACACCATCTCACCGCGTGTTGCTACGAGTCGGATTCTTGACCGGCATGCGAAGGTTGAACGTTTACAAACGTGTCGTTCGCATCGATGATAGCGTTCTGTACGAATCGGTTGTGTTTCACATGGGATGCATCGTACTCCAACGATCGGAGGGCTCGTGGTCGAGTCGTACGGAAAGCATTACAAATCCGAGTCGGTCGGGATGCTTTCCGCATGACATCGGAATCGGGCCCTTAGTGTTTTCCTTAGAGCCAAGAGGCTCTTTGCGAGTGAGCATGTGCTTTACAAATCCTCCGAGATAAACATAAACTATGAATCACATATAAAGGACAATACCAGCGCATATTACATCAATCAGTGCAGTAATGGGCATATCGTTACTTGTACGATTTCCCAAGACTGAAAGCCATACTTGCTCTGGTCTAGCCTCTTCGGGTATCTTATTCCAATACATTTTCAATCTATCGGCCTCTACACCAGATAAATAAAGCAACTGTTCATTTGCACCTTTTCATGGACTGTCACATGCACTCGCTATATTTAAAACTCCTTTCTATCTTGCTGTGTGAAGGATTCTTACTCTCTTCCTTCTGGAATGCCATTATTTCATTTATTTCATTGAACTTCCTCTGGGTGTAAGAAATAACATTCTATCCCCCAAACACTTCAAATACTTTGTTTCTTGTACGCTTTACAAGGCCACTCAGACTTTCCATGTTTATTATGATAGACACCTCCTCGCTGGGTCAAGCCCTTCCTATTAGTGGGTTTCTCTTGGTGGCACCCCAGTGGCACTACTGTTTCAGTCCTTGTAGCGCTACTGGTTATGGCCTCTGCTTATTACAAATGTGATGAGGCCTTCATCCCTAGTGACATCCGACAGCCTTAGAGCTCTGTGAAAGTTGCCTCTGTGGTTTTCATCCGCAGCAAATAAAGGCTCCTTAGTACTCATCACCTTTCGAGCTCTTACTCTAGGTGGGTCTGTGTGCCCGACGATTGTGTGCTTTCAACTTCACTGTTAAGGATTCCACCCCCACCTGTTCAACTTTTTCAACATAGCACAGCTTGATGATGCATGTCGGCCCGGGGCAGTAGGGTTCACTGTCAATGGTGACTCTAGGTGTTCCCATGGAATCAATTAATCTAAATATTAGGGGTAGTAAAAATGATAACAAGCACCTTTTCACCCCGTTTGCCATCACATTGTAGACCCCTTGTCCCACCATGAGTCTCTGACGCTCTCCTATTTGCTGCTTATAAGCTAAGAAACAGCAAAGAGCGAACACTACAGAAAGGGCTCCTAGAGCCATTACTGCTTGTTAATTAACCAAATTCCCTTTGCAGACAATTTTAAGTAAAGCAATGTGAAGCATCAGGTACACTCAGGAACACAATGTAGATATCCAGAAAGAGTAGTTTATTGAAGCGACAGGATCATCATTAGTACAGATGTAAAAAGGCCCAGAGATTCCTCCAACTGCTCCGAACATTTGATCATCAACAAAGTGCTTTCCAGTACAGAACACTAAACGGTCCAATAATAATTAGGCTTCTTTACATAATACATAAATGTTACATTAACCAGTAACTACATATTTATATATAAACAGTCCATGGAATGGAACAATTCCATATAACTATACACAATGGTTTGTAAATAGCTTCAGAGACATTGGTCAGGAGCACAAGTTTCACTACGGCCCTGATTATGAGCTGTAGTATCCCGTCCAGGGTGGTAACTCTGGGTGGGATGCTATCTTGGGGCATAACAAGTAACTCAGTGTCTACTCAGTGTCACAGTAATTCTGGGCCTGGTTTCACCAGGGGTGGATCCACACTGCGCAAAATCGCTGCTGGGACAGAGGACCAGATCCCAGACCCATCCTGGCCCCTGCAGTGCCAGAGGAGAAGTACAACATGCTTCCCTCAAATTAATTCAACCATGCCCTAATCCATGTTACCAACAACCCCTTCCCCCTCCACCTGCACTCCTTATGAAACTTTCCCCTGCTGCTCTGAGAAGGCAAAAAAATGTAATGGGTTTTCTTCTTCCAGTAATCAGAAAAAAACACAGCGAAAAGGATCTGGTATTTTCAGGTCTATGTAGGTATTTCCCATTCTTAGGAGAAAACATCCAATTAGTGGGTTTATGTAGGGGTTCAGGCTGGAATCAGGTCTTCTAGCCCTCTGGTACCCCTGCACTTAACTTCAGCAACCTTGTAATCAGGGCCAATGATATAGGATGTATGATTAGATAAATGAGGAAAAGGGAGCAGCTAGTGGACATGCTCAGGAGTACTCTCTTCTTCAGGGTGTCTGTTGAGGATAAATAGGTTGACTTTGTTAGAATCAAAGTCAACACCTGTAAGATAAGCAGTCAAACTCAGCTGTTTTTTTAATTCTATCCTCAGCAGTTTCCTTATCTTTATTGCTTTTGACTAGATTACTAACTGCCAGGTAAAGGGTTTCTGGCATCACAGACAGTTGTTCCTCCATCTGCAAATAAGACAGGGAACCCTGGGTTTGGCGTGGTGGGAGTCTTTCTCATTCCAACCACTCTAAATAGGACCTTTTATTCTATGGCCTCTGATTTTAAGGATCACACTGTTAATTCTTTATGTAAGAAAGTATTCCTGATAACTAGCATGCTGGAGAATGTGATACTGATGGTGGACATCAGAATCTTTGTGAACAGAATACTTATCATGAACAGAGGAATGAGTTTGGACAGAGAATTGAAAATTTCCAGAACACCTGATATAGGATTAGTCATAGCTAATCACACACCTATATTTGTGTAAATGATAATTGCGGAGTATGCCGCAGCAAATAAGCCCCTTCCTCCATTTTGTCTTCGCCAGTGACTGTCAGCTTGAAAACCGCAACGTTTTCCTTTGGATTCACCCTTCCTGGGTTAATATTTGTGTGGTGGAGCGAGGTCACTATTAGCTGCACTGTATGCAGGTGCAAGTCAGGCATGTGTCTGCTTGTTTCTTCTCAGCGGCATCTGCAACTTCCCAAAAGCTGATAAACTTGGCCCAGGTTGATTGATTGGAATTTTGAATTAAAGATGCATGAACAATGATTGGCATTGGACTGCTATCCAGCTACCATGGGCTCTGCATATAAGGTAGAGGCCAGTTCCAGCATTTTGATAGCTTTCACCTCAACTACATCTGCATGGACCTTTCCCTTGCACCTTCCTGACCATGTAAACCTATACGCTGGAACTAAGCTGAATCTGCTGCTGAAACTGTGGTGGTATAGCCTACTAATGCCACTAACCTTGCCTGGAAGCTCTCACGACGTCAGAGACTCTATCAAAGCACTAAGAAGCCCATTCTCTCTGTCAGCAGAGACAGGAGAAGTTTTGCTAAATCCCAAAGCACAGAAACACAGAAAGCACAGGTCAGCTGAATGGTTACACTTGCAAGCAAACTCCTTGTTCACCCCCCCACTCCCTCCTTTTTCCATGCCTAGTACGTCAATATGCTCTGGCAAGACATGGGCCCACCACTTGCATTAGTGCACTAAATACCAGGATAATTTCAACAAGCCACACGTGGGGTCTTCTGCCTGTCTCGTAGCTTAGAGGTCCTGCACCTTGGTGGCCTGTAATCTAGCCACTCCCACATTTAAAAACAGGTATTCCTATGAAGCCCTTTGTGTGCCCTCTTTCTCCTTCTCAACTTGCAGACCGAGCCTGCACCGCTGACAACATAAACAGCCTAGTGGGAATCATCATTTATGACTGGAGGATCAGCAGTCAGATTCCCTTTGGGAGGTCAACATTGGTCTTTTTTCATTATGAGTAAGGGTCACAGTTACCATTGTAATGATGACAAACAGCGTATTTAAATTCTAACTTGAGCATCCAGTTTTGCTAATTTGCTTTTACCTATATTCAGAGAAAACACCACATTTAAATGGAGTTAAGCTTGACTAATATGTTAAGAGTGGCTTCACTATAAAAAACTACAAAGTCAGAAAATAGTTGAGTTAAGAAGCAGCCTTCGCTCCACTCTCTTAAGGCAACTGTAGCTCTCACCCTTTTTAGGACTGGAGATATTTTTAAATGAGATGTGATTTAGAACGCTATTGGTTACACCTAGAAGCATTTTAAGGTTGTATGTTAGTTTCAATAAATTGTTGAACTGACAATATACACTGCTGTTAAATGGTGGTTGTATAGGTGTAAGATTGTTCACATGTTGGTGTAGGATGTTGCCTAAGCAGGTCTATGATGAAGGGTAGGAGGACATTTCACGGTGGGTACATGATCATATATTTTAGGACGTAGGCATATGAACATGGCTAATAATAATAATATACACAACAAAGGGGCACCAGAGGAATTTTAAAGACCAGCAGGTGCCGCTTCCCCACTATACAAATAGAAAACACAATAGAAGGCCCCTGGGTCTAGTTTAAAAATAAAGTGGTGGGGTATCCTTTTTTTAGGACGATTCCCCTCACCCACCCGAGGGTGAAATGCTTCATCATAGGGGATCTCCTCGCACTACAAGCCTAATTGTAGTGCGGGCTACAACCCCCTCTCTGAGAGGGAGGAGCTCAGGGATGTTTTAGTAGAGATGCTGAGGTATACTAAACCTCTAGATGACCAGGGTGTGGAGAGGGGGGGTGAACAAGTGAAAGTGACTAAAACTATCTATATGATATGCCAAACAATTTTAATGGTGCACTCATATGCTAGGATTAAAAGCAAGTAACTCTGACAGAGGAAGATTCAATCTGTCAGAATAATGGAAAGGTCGACATCTTTCAGCCTAGAGCTCCCTGTAGGGATGCAGCGGCTTTCATCAGGACCAAAGAGAAGTGCGAGAAGTGAAGTGTCAGTAACCACATGTACATCCTTAAAACAGTGGTAAAGTGTGTATACAAAACCAGTTGGTGGAGTGTTATATCACTCAGCCGTGGAGTATACTGGTCAGAAAACTCCCTAGAAAGAGAAACAAAATGAGTGCGTTTTAACAACAACAAAACACACAACCCTGAGTATGCATGATTCTGATTGCAGTGCATGTAAATATCTTATTCAGTGGTAGCATAATGTGAAACACCTACCCAGTTCGTCGGGTGAATGCGTAGGTACCTGTAACCTCGGTTTAACACACTCAAGGCGGCATCTAATACCTAAAAGGAGATTTTAAGGTGGTGATAAAATATGACAACGTATTATAATCCAAAGAATCCACACAAGGTATACAGTTGATTTAGCGTGTGACAATCGCAGAAGAAGAAAACATGGAGAGATGAAAAACCTGCTATGCTATTCAAAACAGAAACAGCGAGTAAGTGAAATGTGTCTCTTTTGTGAATAAGGGTAAGCAATCTACCCTACTTAAAACAGGCAAGAGTGACTCATACTGCGAAAACACATCACTTTGGCTAAAGAGACATAGGGGCCGATTCCGATCTCGGTCGGAGGCGCACCCAATACTATTCGGTCGGGAAAAAAGCCATGCGAAAGCCAGTTTCCCGACCGATCCGTACAGTACACCGAACGAGCAAGTACGATGCGCACAACAGCAAAAATCCCGGCCGAGCCGTACTCACCCAAACCAGGTCCTGTTCTCCGACCGAGGCGAATCCGGAAACGCCGAATCGAGTCGCACGGAAGGGAAAATGCAGCCCCGTCCGGCCGGACAAGTACGATGCGCTTCCGTACGCGCCGAACCCGTCGCTACGCACGGCACGTCAAAGCATCCGGGAGAGCGCACATAAGCTCCGAATCGCGCCACAACATGATCCACGGCTACGAGACGAACACAGCACCGACGAGGACGACGCGAAGCGACGAGGACGAAGCCAAGCGACGAGGACGACGCGAAGCAACGAGAAGGACGAACGACACGAACCAACCATGAATCCCTTCGTCCCGATCATACCAATATTCTACATCTACTACCGGAACAGGCACGGACGCGTACGGCGCAGAAGGTAAGTCAGACACCAACCACAAAACACATACAACACGTACACGACACATCACACACATACACTGGGAATCTGAATATACTTACACCAGCAACAGCAGCACCATAGGGGCGGGATGCCCATCACCAATGCCACATATGCACACAGGGGCCTGAATGCGCACCACCACCCCTACCCAGGGGGGCTGGATGCCAACCACCACAACCACCCTCAACCAGGGGGGCAGGATGCCTACCACTACTACCACCCTCACCCAGGGGGGCAGGATGCCCACCACTACTACCACCCTTAGCCAGGGGGCTGGATGCCTACCACTACTACCACCCTCACCCAGGGGGTGCCAGATGCCCACCACTACCACCCTTAGCCAGGGGGCAGGATGCCCACCACTACTACCACCCTTAGCCAGGGGGGCTGGATGCCTACCACTACTACCACCCCCACCCAGGGGGCAGGATGCCTACCACTACTACCACCCTCACCCAGGGGGGCAGGATGCCCACCACTACTACCACCCTTAGCCAGGGGGGCTGGATGCCTACCACTACTACCACCCTCAACCAGGGGGCAGGATGCCTACCACTACTACCACCCTCACCCAGGGGGGCAGGATGCCCACCACTACTACCACCCTCACCCAGGGGGCAGGATGCCCACCACTACTACCACCCTTAGCCAGGGGGGCAGGATGCCTACCACTACTACCACCCTCACCCAGGGGGGCAGGATGCCCACCACTACTACCACCCTCACCCAGGGGGGCAGGATGCCCACCACTACTACCACCCTTAGCCAGGGGGTGCCAGATGCCCACCACTACCACCCTTAGCCAGGGGGCAGGATGCCCACCACTACTACCACCCTTAGCCAGGGGGGCTGGATGCCTACCACTACTACCACCCCACCCAGGGGGGCAGGATGCCTACCACTACTACCACCCTCACCCAGGGGGCAGGATGCCTACCACTACTACCACCCTCACCCAGGGGGGCAGGATGCCCACCACTACTACCACCCTCACCCAGGGGGCAGGATGCCCACCACTACTACCACCCTTAGCCAGGGGGCTGGATGCCTACCACTACTACCACCCTCACCCAGGGGTGCCAGATGCCCACCACTACCACCCTTAGCCAGGGGGCAGGATGCCCACCACTACTACCACCCTTAGCCAGGGGGCTGGATGCCTACCACTACTACCACCCCCACCCAGGGGGCAGGATGCCTACCACTACTACCACCCTCACCCAGGGGGGCAGGATGCCCACCACTACTACCACCCTTAGCCAGGGGGGCTGGATGCCTACCACTACTACCACCCTCACCCAGGGGGCAGGATGCCCACCACTACTACCACCCTCACCCAGGGGTGCCAGATGCCCACCACTACCACCCTTAGCCAGGGGGCAGGATGCCCACCACTACTACCACCCTTAGCCAGGGGGGCTGGATGCCTACCACTACTACCACCCCCACCCAGGGGGCAGGATGCCTACCACTACTACCACCCTCACCCAGGGGGCAGGATGCCCACCACTACTACCACCCTTAGCCAGGGGGGCTGGATGCCTACCACTACTACCACCCCCACTCATAGGATGGACAATGCATGACACAACAAGCACACCACAACCTAGGGAATGCAAGATTAAGACATCCCCCCCACCATGACAAGCGTGTGAGCAGGCTGTGTCAAATGCCTACAACACCGAACATGACATTGAACATACAATGTGACCCCCTAGCACATGTGCCACACATATATGTGTGTGGCA